>JAOUZG010006627.1:230626-256950 GCA_026289955.1 Argiope argentata
TATATATATATATATATATATATATATACAGAGAGAGAAGAAAAAATAAATAATACTGCTGCAGAGTCCTATCTGTAAAGATTAGTTCAGAGGGGTTATACTGCGTAATGAAAATAGGTAGAGTCGGATGTTGATCATTTAGAAATATTTTTGAAAATATCAGTAATTTTCCTGGTTCATATTTCTCTTTTGGTACTGGACTTTCTCAGGGTGAATGAGTTCATGGGCCTGACCTAGATAAACCAATGAACCCTTTTTTGATAAAATAAGAGATCTGTAAATTTTTAAAAGCGAGTGAAAATTTACATCCCAATTTGTATTTGCTAAAACCTTTGGAAGATTCAATGATTTAGCATATTTTCCTTTTGAACTTAAAATAAAAAATTAAAACATATCCATTTTTTTTGTCAAAGATAATCTGAAGGAATGAATCAACTGACATCACAAGGGTAGCTTGGTCTTTGATAAAGATTTCAGGATGTGGCTGAATCCCTTGTAATCTACAAAAATGGACATAAGTTGTTTTCTTGCTTCCTATAATAATTACATTCTTAACAGATCATTTGTGATATTACTTAAAGTTGATAATAGTTATCGCTCAATAAAATTCCTGTTAATTCCAGAGTAAAAAATTTGGAAATCATCTATATATAGTGAGCCGGATAAAGGTTGTATAAGTTCTTGTTTTATATCATTTAGTTTGATAATAAATAAAATAACGTTTAAAACTCTTCAGGGAAACACCTTCCTATTGCAGAAAAACATTTGAAACCTCTAAACGAAATTGGAATTTTCTTGGCATGAGAAAGTTTTTTAAAAATAAAAATTGCTAATTTTCCTCTGTGCCCCACACTTTATTAATCTTTTAAGATGGCCTTCCCAAATCGAAACAAGGTATTTCTTTGTCACGAAAGCATCTGTAATAGAAGTTTCTAACAATACTACCACGTAAATTCCAAAATTCCTACCCGAAATTCGTTTTTCTCCAGATAGTAAATTAAACGACAATCAACCATTATGTCTCTATAAGCTTGCATAGGCGTCTCGTTAAAGCGATTCCGCTATGTAACTGGATAGTATTATTCTTCTTAAAACCTATTAAAAGTATTTAAAAGTCGCTTTTGGAGTTTTCACTCAAGTTAAGAACATTTTATAATGCTTTTTTTATTATTCTGGCTCTTATGGGAGTGATTTATTTAAAGTTGTAGTTAGTTCGAAGAAAATGGGTTGTTATATATATATATGGCTAATGATTAGAAATTCAATAATTTTCTCTCTTTGTTTCTGTAATATGTTATAAATGTTCACAAGGTATTTTTTCAAAAGACTTTCCCAGCTTAATCGCTATCTCTTTAATATCTACTTAATTCGGTCCGTTTTTATTCAGTACAAATACAGAATGTTTCGATTTATACGTTCAGTCGTTGACAAAAATAATAAGCTGCCTCTGTAACTTTGTTGTATATTATCACATTTTCAAAAAACTGAAATCAATGGAAATGACTCAAGAGAACAGGCTTCTCTAGATAGATACATTAATTATCTGTGCTAATTAACACCCTTAATTAATTAATAATTAATTATCTTGAGAGTTTCCCATTACACCTACCAATTTGTTTTTCTCTCATTCGTTTTCTAGTCCTGAAAATAGCCACCAATAGGCGCCCCAATATTAAATGATTCATAAAAACGTTTGGTGACTTCTCGAAAATTATTATATATTTCTTGAAATTTTTTACTTAATCAAAGAATATCATTTTGTTACGCAAATGGATGAAATATTTTTTTAATTTTAAAAAATCAATATTTTTTAAATAAATTTTTAAACAAGGCTGTGATAAAAAAGGGAGTAATAACATAGTAAAGTTTTTACATTACGCAAAGCTAGGATATAAAATATAGGAAACCTAAATATTACTTCGCCATCTGTTAATTATTTCAGAAATATTTCCAAAAAACTGCAAAATTCCTATTGTTGATTGGAAACGCCTCGACAATGCTATTTGTTAAAAGATGATTATAATTTATAATTGCTTCTATCGATCTAATCTTCGTGTTATGTGAATTTTAACTGCTGTTAAAAAATCATTGCCGGATAGTTACCAGATTAAATTATTTTTCTATAAAATGAGAAATCTTTCATTATCAATAATAAATATATTTAATCAGTTAACATAAAAGAAGTAGAATATCAAGAATAATTTCTTGTAAATAGAAATAACCGTATGTTGCTAGATTATATTTTATTATTTCTGATTCTAAGATTTAAGGATCAATGGCTAGATTTTCAAATTATGCAAATTATTAATTTTTAATGAAAATGTAAGCATTAATCCTGTAATAAAATACTTTAGATCTCATTGGAAATCTGGATTTCAAACAAGGGAGAAAAAAACTGCTTTATTTTTAAATGACACTCACATACTATAAACATTCTTGTTTTTCAAATTGAGAAACATTTTTTATCAAAAAATAAAACGAACAATATTTTAAAATTATTTAAGAGATATTTGGTTGAGTTCGAATGACTATCTTGCTTGTGCTTTAAACGGGGTTTCATAACTTTCCTGAAATGTGTAAATTTAGGCAGCGTCGCTCAAAAAAATTAAATCAATGAATCTTAGTTAAATAGTGGTCAAATAGTTACCACAAAAGTTGAAACAAATAAAATTTATCTTCAATTTTTCTGTCACAACAATAAAAGCATGTCCTTTGGATGAATCACATTTGTAAATAGCTTCATTTTAGGAATTTAATATACAGATTCTGGAGGTGGTGTCTATCAAAGTTGGTCTATTGAATAACTGATTTTATGACAATTTTCTTCTTTTTGAGATAAATTTATTCTCGTTTATATTAGTACTGAGGCTGATTCCACCCTCTATTTTAATTGAATCGCTAATATTATATTGCTAAATCACGATCCTTTATTCTTTAACACTAACTTGATTGTGTTTGATTAGCAGTAGCAACACCAAGGTCATTCTCATTCCAACTAGATGATAAATCTTTTATTCTCATTGCATAATCTTATTGCATGAAAATAACTAAAATAAAATTTAAGGAGGTTGAAAGTTATATAACCCTAATAAAAATATTTCAAAAAGTCCAAAAACATATTCGTATTTCATAATTGATAATATCCTGCTAATTGCATTCTCATGCTTCTTGCTCTGGTTTTTGGAGTCTGTAAAAAGATTCGAATGAAAAGCTACAATATCGCAAAATTCATATGGTCAAGTGATTCTTTTATATTTTTCTACTGGGTCAACAATCATGGCTATATACACATTGTATCTATATTGCAGATGAATATTGCTACTAAAAATATTTAAAAGGCAAAAGATATTTTAATTATTTGACAGTAATAAGAATACTTTTTGGATATAAATTATTTTGTTAGAATTGGCCTAAAATTGGATGCAGATTTTGTCTAATAATAAAACTTTATATCAAATTTTATGCATTTAGCCCTTTATAAGCTATCATATTCGCATACACGTGACAGAACACTCAGACATACTCATGACTTCGATTGCTCAAAATCCTGGCAAAATGTATCTTTTTTTAGTGACAGGCCAAATAAGAAATTTTATTGCTTCAACTCACTCTATTTTTGAGTTCCCATTTTCACAGATATGCGAAAAAAAATTTCAAACCAATTCTTTCAAGAAGTTTTAAAATATGAAATTTAATACATTCATGTTTTCAAATTATTAAAGAATTCCAACAATTTGCCTTGTATAATTCATGCAAGAAAAATTTTAAAAAAATATTTGTAGAGATATTTTTTTAAAATATATTTTATTTATTTATCTAAAATGTCTTAGATAAATAAATAAAAAATAATTTTATTTCAAGTCTAATTAACAATCGCTTCAACGTGAAGAAAAAATTTTCTCATGCATTTAATGGCTGATAAATTCGTTTGTTTAAAATGTCACTACGGGAATTAGTTTTTTAGCCATGAATTAAAACTTCACAAAAAAGTACTCGAAGAAATATATTTCATTTAGTTTGAAAATTCCTATTTGTCTTTGAAATACACTCATATACATAAATTAAGGATAATTCAGAGTCAAGCGAAAATCGAATTCTAAAATGCATATATCACTCGTAAAATGATTATGCGCATCTTCAAAAATCATATGCAAATAGCAGGAGGCTATCAGATTACACTGATATACGTCACAATGACAAGAGTGTAAGAGAGTGATGTTTAAGGAATACAGACAAAAAAGTAAAATTGTTCATAAGCGCTTTTTAAGCCTTCCAGAGCAATGACTGCATAGAAGCACGCATTTGGATAATTTTTTAAGTAGTAGAATTATCGCCCGTCTGGAATGTTGGCTTACGCTACTGGAATTATCCGAGGAACTTGGAATCGCCCAGAGTGTCATTTCCAGGGGTTTAGCAACGGTTCCAAGATGATGGTAATGCAAGTAGATGCTACAGTACAGATCACCACCGAGTTACAACGCCGAATAAGTACCGGTATTTGGCAGTTAATTTCAACGCCTTAGATGCAGCGGTAGCTGGTGATTAATCTTATAAAGATTTTCTGTGGTTGAAGTACGAAAGGCTCCTGAACATATTCGCAAGGCAGAATGGTGGATGGCATCCAATCGTCGCAAAACAGATGAACGAGTGGAACCATACACAATGCACCTATAACCTAGTCGAGAGAGAATGACTGCTTCGTGAATATGGAGAAGAGAGCTCCCAAGAAGTTTTGGAGAGAACTTTTGGAATATTCAAAGCTTTTTCACATTTTTTCCTCAAATATAAAGTATGAGGGAGAAAGGTGAGTTTCTGGTTGAAGATGACTCCTAAGAAACGTATTTCAGGCACTACTGGAATAGGGATATTACGAACATGCACATTTGGATCTAAATGAATGTCCCGTTTCCTATAAAAGTTGACACACCTACTCTTTTCAGGAGAAATAGTTTATCCATTATTGTCACACCAAACTACCAGCTTATTAATTGCATTTTGTAATTATCGTTCTATTTAAGACATGTCACTTTCTTCGCAGAAGATTTGCAAATCGTCACCATAGAGACTTCCACGAACAGAAGGTAATAAATGATTAAGAATCTAAAATTAAATATAAAAAGGGTAACACTGAGGACGCTGCCTTGTGTAACGCCCTCAAACTGTCTAAAATGATTAGAATAAAAATTTCCCTTTCGAACTCAAAAAATTCGGCGAGATAAAAAGTTCTTTAAATATATGGGCATGTTTCCTCTAAAACCAAGATTAAAAAGCGTAGATAGTATGCCATAGCGCCATGCTCGATCATATGCTTCTCGTCGTCGAAGAAAACGGACACAAGAGGATTCCTCCGAACAAAAGCATTACGAATATGGGTTTCTAGGAGGATCATATTATCAAACGTTGATTGTCCTTTACGGAAACAGCTTTGCAATAGGGGAATGAAACCTTGTTTCTCCAGTTCATATATGAGGTGGCCGTCGACCATACACTCTAAGGTTTTGCACAAGCAACTGATCAAGGCTATGGGCCTGTAATTCAGAGGATTTGATGAATTTTTATTTGGTGTTAGGATAGGAATCACAATCTTTTCATACCATTGAGAAGGATACTTCTGCTCAGTTCAGATTCTGTTAAATAATTTCAACAGATTAGAGAGGGAAATGGCGAAGTTTGTTGTAAGTTATTCCATCTAGCCCGGGACTGGTATCATGTGCTCGAGTCAAAGCTAATTTTAACTCAAACATACTAAACTCGCAATTGTAAGAAAAGCTTCTATGGATATTAAATTTCAAATGCATTTGTTCCGCGCGACGTTTAATCGCCATAAAAGTAGGCGTATAAGAAATCAAAGCAGGAAACTTCTTCAAATGTTTGTCCAAGAATATTGATTATGTCTAATGGAGCAGTATGTTTAGTACTTCCTGTATTTATAATAGGAAATTGAAACTCTCGATACATTCCATTATCAGCCTCGTCTTTGTCCCACAATTGCTTAGAGGATTTTAAGTAATTAATAGAAGAAACAAAATTAATCCTTGACTCCTTCTGACCACAACGACGAATGTGACGAGCAATTGGCCTTGGCACGCTTAAACGCTATAAGATTTTCGGTCTTTGGACATCTTCTAAAAATGTTCCACATTTTCTTTTCCCTTCATCGACTGTCATGACACGACTCATCCCACCACGGCCTACAGAGTTTTTGTAAGAGGGAGAACTCTTTGGAATGGTATTATTAGCGGCATTTAGAATTTTGTGAATGACATATTGTACTGCTTCCGTTATGTTTGTTGTGTTGATCATGGTCTCAATGATATAGGCGAATTGCGAGAATTAAATTCCAATCTTCTTTCTGGACCATAAAACGGAGAGGACAAGAAGTCACACCACTATTGTCAGCATGAGAGACTATTAGAGGGAAGTGATTGCTGTGGTACGAATCTTCTCCAACTGTCAAAATATTCAACAAAGGTAACATTTTAGGAGAACAAAGGGACAGATCGACACTATGGAAGGTACGACTGGACTCATGAAAATGCATTTTTTCATAATTATTCAGCAGACAGAAACAGTTATTAGAAATAAATTGTTCTATCGGTCGCCCACTAGCATTTGTATTGTCCGAA
The DNA here is from genome assembly GCA_026289955.1 of Argiope argentata. NCBI lineage: Eukaryota > Metazoa > Arthropoda > Arachnida > Araneae > Araneidae > Argiope > Argiope argentata. The sequence goes on from JAOUZG010006627.1 coordinate 237,253, forward strand.
CCCCACAAATTACTATGTCCGTTGAAATCACCGATTATTAGAAAAGGCTAAGGAAGCTGATCTACCAAACTGTCCAAATCCTGCTGGGAAACATTATCAATGGGGGGGGGGGGGTAGATAGATGCAACAGACTGTGATCAAGGACCGAGTGTGAACTTGAACAGCCACAGCCTGAAGAGGAGTGTTTAGTGATAGAGGTGTGCTAGTATGTAAATTAGAAGTCAAAAAATACAAACACCCCGGAATGATTTGTTCCAGTGTTCCTGTCTTTACGAATACAATTATAGCCACGCAGTTTAATATAATTATCAGGCTTCAAAAAAGTTTCCTGAAGACAAAGACAAACAGGATGATATTTGTTGATAATGGACTTAATGTCTTGCAATTTGGACCAATGGCCACGACAATTCCAGGAGATAAAAGTGTCCATTAAGATAAATGTGCTGCTGAAGAGTTAATAGGAACATGCAGTGGAGTTGGAGAAATTTTGCAACTGGTATGTAAATCTTCGTCCTCATTGAAGGGATGAAGGGAAAGGTGGTTGGGACTTTTGTACAAGCCACCAAATATGGATAACAAGTCCTTGTGGACTATACCTTTCGCCGCAAGTTTCAAAGCGAAGGAACTTTTAGAGGCTGATTCTTTTAATTTTAAAGGCAATTCCATTTGCGAAATACCATGTTTCGCTAACTTCAAAGTCAGAGAGTTTTGTAATTTTTTCTTTGATTTCTGTGTTGGTTTCTGAGATCTGTCCATTGTACTATTGTTGGAATTTTCAGAATCAGAATTCACAATACTTTCAGGTAGCATTGGATTGGTATGAAATTTTACACAGTTATTACACGAACAGTTGGATTAAAAGGTGTTCTGAACAACAGAAGCGTAACTTTTACCAGGAATAGGAGTTTGTGCTTGAACTCTACACCTGGCTTCGGGATAGAAAATATCTTCCCTAATTTTGATAGTGACTATGGGTTTTTCAAGTTACCTGCTAGGCACGTTCGAGAAAAGAAATGGTGATAGCCTTTACAGTTCATTCACTTTTCAAGTGCAAAACATTCTTGGCAATCAGGCCCTTTTTCTTCACAGCGAGCATATGTTTGAGTACCGTGGCAATTTACTTTAGAATGGCCAAAGCGCTGGCACTAAAAGCATCAGAGTGGATTAGGAATATACTGCCTCACTGGGCGTCGTATGTAACCTGCGTAAACAAATTCTATTAGATTGGGTGTCTGAAACGTTAAGATATGTTGTTTTGTTTCAAACAGTTGTCCATTACGCCGGACAGTAATGCGGCGGACGTCTATAACTCCTTGAGGTTTCATTTTCGATTTTATTACTTCTACTGGGACATTTAAGAGTTCCCGCAGGTAATGACACCTTTCGAGGTATTCCATGACTGGTGAGGTCTTACAGTAGTTAATATATTTCCTAAAGCTTTTAATTTTTGAATATGCCGGGATCCCTTGCGAGAATTTACCTCAACAAGCAAGTCCCCAGAGCACATTTTACGAATGGATTTAACATCACCAACTGTAGCTGATACAGCCTTCTGCACAAGGAAGGTAGAGACAGTTTCAAAAGTTCGTTACTGTCAGAAACTCGCTTTGCAATATAAAAAGGATCAAAATGATTCATTAAATTGAAAAATATTGGAACGTTGCGATGCCCATTGAAGGGACCCCTTGAGGAAGCTCTCTTGCGATATGAAAAAGGATTCAGGACCAGCGGAATTGCCCACCACGGAACCCTACAAGGAATAGCAATAACTGGCTCTAGATGTTCGTACCCTCAACACTTACCATAATGCTAACTGATACCTATACGTTGGGAGTTACCCCCTGGGGCAATGACCACCCATAACGCCTAGCCCAAGGAGTAAACCTTTCTCTTGATCCCTAGCAGACTAGCCACTTAGGTGACAAGCAACCAGCCGACTGATACACTGGGGATCACATCGCACCACCCATCTGTCAAATGGGTTGCCACTCACGGCCAACACGTGGGGACATTTGATGTACATGAGAAGCAAGAAGCAAACAAAGAGGCAACAGCTTCTCATAGAGAGCTCCCTCGCTTGCCGTCGAGGGAAGGAAGAACTAGAGTAGAAAGTAGAAGACGTAGGGAAATAAAATATAAAGGGAGTAAAGATCCCTGGGAACCTCAGGATTGGGACACTGGTACTTACCTATAGTAGGTGAGCACCTGAGAGGTGACGCATAGGCAGATTGGTCTATATGCTCGTAGGCCTGTTAGATGTGTTTCACTTATTGCAACTCATTTGTCACCTGTAATTAGCATTGTGGACACTACAACAGTAGGCTTGTGTGAAGTTTTCGGACGAGTTCATCCTTAGCTTGCAGTCTGATTCTCCCCGGACTTTCATATGGAGAGCGCCAGGTATCCATTACCACCAAGAGAACATCATTTATCGACACCATTAAAGTGATGCAAAATAGCTCATTTGGTGAGGAATTTTCTGAGTTCTAGAACTTACCTGCATACTCAAAATGTATCCATGGCAGGTTAAATCTATCAGGACGTCATTCTGGTTCAACATGTACGTTTGTTTCGGGTAGATATGGACGCCGAATTCGTGTTTATGGATGACCTCGTACTCACTGTGCACAATGCACTCGATTGGAAGATATCACTCATATGGACTGGCCAGCATTCTGACCGGATTTGAATCCAGTAATGCATATGTGGAACATACCTAATGATGAGTTGCAGCCCATCACCCATCTCTTACATGTCTACAGGAACTTCGGAAAGCATATCTTGATGAGTGGTGTAATATTCCCCAATATCAGATCGATAATTTGATACTCAACAGGCCCAGGCGTTGTGCGGACTGTGTTGCTTCGTCTGGGTGATATACTATGTATTAACCATCATAAGAACCATTTAATATTACTTTTTGTAAATAGGCGTTTTTTTTTTCAATTTGATATAGGGAGAAAAAAATTGCAACTTTTACTAATGGTATAAAATATATAGCATCTTTTTTTGTTTTTTGCATTTTGTTTAATAAAAAGGATTCACAAATAAGTAACATTTGTTTTATTTCTGACTCTTTCTTTTCCATAAGTTTCATTATCCTAAATTTATAGAGATGACTGTGTTTAAGGCTGGATCAACAATGGAGATGGATACGAAAATATTTTGCAAAGTAATGAATTGCTAAAATTAGAACATAGCATCTAATATTGATTTTAATTTGAAAACGAATGTTAGTTATAAAGATAAATTTGAATTACATTTGGTTAATTTTTTGGAATCTCAGTAAAATAAAATGAAAAATATATCCTTTTTGCTTTACGTAATTTGAGATTTACTTAGTATATGATCCTTAGTTTCCGTTCTTTTCTTCACCCACCAAGATCCTACAGTTTCCCATGCCTTTGGCACAGCATAGCCAGTCTGGATTTTTCGCAATTAAAATCCAACTCTAACTAACTAATCAAAATACTACCTCTTTTTGTGCTCAGTTTTAATCAAAAAAATAATTATAACTCTTGCGGGATGAAATTTGATACACACATATATAAAGCAAGACCAAATCAAATTATTGAAAAATCTTAATTTTCATAGTGGAAAAATTCCGATATATTGATTAAATAGTTAAAATGTTGATTAATAGTTGTACTTTGTTAATTAGCTCGGCTTATCTATCTTTCGATCTAAATAAACCGATTATTTTGAAAATTTTATTTTTATCGGTACCAATTTTGTGAAGCAATAATAAATTACAACGTTACTGAGTTGCGTCATCATTCTTTTGGCAACTGTTCTCACTTTTTACCATATCATATTAGTAGGAGGTGCTATTCTGAATTGTGTAGTCATAATTTTGGAATATGATCCTCTCTCTCTCTCTCTCTCTCTTTTGGAGATTTACTCTCTTTGTAATAGTTTTAGTTTTATGAAATATTACATAGCTATTATTTGTAAAATATCCACAAAAGATATTTCTGGCAAGATTTAGTTTTTTAAACATATTTTTTGTTCCACTATGACTTTCATTGTTTAAAGAATTAGTTTTGTGTCTAGATTGATCAACTGATATAGTATAGAGAGAGTAAGAATATGAGCAAATGTATCAATGTTGTATATTTGCAACCTTTATGAATTCATTTTCGAGTAAAGAGTGAAAAGTTGGTATTATTGAATGTAAAACGCTTAGGTCTTCGAAGAATTTCCACAGAATTGCTAAAATTATTTAATATAGCAGGAAAGTGAGAGCCGTTATATAAATCATACGAAAAACTACATCTAGCTAAAATGGATGGTAAACGAATTGATAGATTTAATACCTATAATGTTCTATTTACGTGGCGACAGTATATTTTGCTTTTGTTATTTAAAATGCATAGATTATATCCCGAAATAAGTTTCCCCTTGTGGGAATCTAGCATTTATGTCAAGCCTTCCCAAAGACAAATATGACCATTCATATCTCTTAATAGAATGAAAGGAACTTGGAGTATATCAACAAGATTATCCAATTCATTCTGAGGAATTGCATGGTTAGGAGGAAAATATATGGAACAGAATGTTATCAATTTATAATTAAAAGAATACTGCTTGAATGGAAGCATTTAAAGTTAAATGTTTAATTGGGGTAGTCTAATAAAACATTAAGGCAACTGGCCCAATATATCGAGAATTGGGAACATTATCTTTTCTAATCATATTGCAATATTATATTTTTACATCAAAATTAGAACAAATATAAGTCTTCTGAAAATAACAAAAACTAGTTAATACAATCAGATGGTTATCAAAATAGGGAAAACGCGTTATATTTATGAAAAAATCCTATATTTGTATAGTTTAAGACCACCTTTGGCATCCAATGCAGCTTGGATACCTCAAATGATTTACAGAAGTATTGAATAGTGTTTAGATTAATAGTGTACCATTCTTCCTGGAGATATTGCGAAAATTCTAGGTGAGAGCCGGTGGAGAATATTGACTCCATATTGAATGTTTAAAAACAGACCTTAACATTTCAAATATATTGAGGTCAGGTTATTGTAAAGGTTAAGGCAGATGCTTAATTTCCTCCTCGGGTTCGTCAAACGATGATTGGATAAATCTCGCTGCATGGATAGGGGCATTGTCATCCTGAAAGAGAATAATCTCTTGCAGGAAACAAATTTTGTATCATAGGATGGAACTGTTCAGTTAAAATTTCTATATATTTCTCCAAAGTTATCTTTCCTTTCACGGTTACGATTGATCCAGCAGAAAACCACGACATGCCTGCCCATATCCTGACAGATTCACCTCCACGATTGACAGTTAGAAGGAGACAATTACCGTCATACGCTTGTGAAAGTGTCCTCCAAATATGTACCCGTCCTGTTGAAAGTGTGAAACACGATTCGTAAGACCGTATTACTTTCTTGCACTCATCGACACCACTATAGACGACTTCTACCATTAACATCTTTGACAAGTGGTATTTGAATTACTGCTCTGCCATAAATATTCTGTTTATGAAGGCGCCTTTTACTGTAATCACTGACACTAGAGAATTATAATGGGTATTAAGCTCTGAGATCATTTTACTGTAGTTTTTCCCTTTTTAGACATTACAATTCGCTTCAATACCCATCGGTCTCTTTCAATGAAGTTATCTTTCCTCCCACTATTTTACGTTTCCGATCTTGTCTTGCTGTGCTGTGTGTATGCTGTTCCGACTTTAGATGCCTGTGGTAGAAGAAGGTCAAAGTACGAACCTACGACGCTAGTGCTTACATCTGAATAACATAATCACAATACAAAAGTATACTTGCGTTTCGTAGATGTTATCTGGATTATGAAGCTAAGGTCACAATACTCCCCACCAGTTAGTCGGCGAAGAGAACGAATGATTTTATCGCCAAAACATATGGTGAGCGTGTGAGTTGGCAAACGAATGTGTGAGCGGATGCATCAAGTGAGTCTGACGGCTTTGTCTGGCTGCTGCGTCAAAGGTGTCTGACGACTTTTTCTGCGGTTAGATGGTGCCGTAACAGATGCATGAGGCTGTTTGGTCAGGGTCACTAATGCTGTAGAGAAAGGTCAAGGTACGAACCCCTGACGCTAGTGTTTGTAGACGAGTTACATAACCACAATACAGAAGTATACTTGTGTGTCGTAGATGCTATCTTCCTTGAGAATCTAACGTCACCCACCATACCTCTAGAAAAGCCTAAAATTTGGGATGTTTCGGTCACACTTGTTCCAGCTTGACGGACTCGTACAATTTGGCCTCTTCGAAGAATTACAGAACTTCAATAAAGCTAACAAATACTACTAGAATATATACATTGCTATTTATTTTTAAAAACTTGTGACTGTTATTATATTTTGATGCTTACGAAGCGCATTCATAAATATCACTTTTATTCGCAGGCTGTTTCTATTATTTTGATAAGGACCTGTATTTCAGATCAGCAACATATGCCCGAAAACAATGATAACAAAGTGAAAGCTACATTGACTTGCTTTTAATTGATAAATTTATTTCATCTTCTCCTCGTTGATCTACAGTGGATCTTCATGAAACGAATAATTTTTTATTTCATCACAAACAATTTCCTTATCTATTTTGGGTTGTCTCAAAAGACGCGTTTGGTAAAACGATGTGTTTGGCTTTTTAATCGACTTTTTATCTGGCCATTTAAATTTCTTTTTTCATTAATTATAATCTTGTTTCTCTATTTGCTTTTATTTATTGATTTCTTCTTTTATTTTAGTATCTTTTTCTTTGATTAGAATTTCCGACTATTTCTTTATTTATAGGTCTTTGATTTCCATTAAAATTTCTAGTGTACATGGGTCTATTCGTATTAAATTCAAAATTTTCATAAGTATATTGAATTTGAGATGCCAGACATTTTTCAGGACATGGAGTAATGATACCATCTTGAAACAATTCTGTCTGTACTCCTTTAGATTTTGTGTTTTTAAGGAAGATTACAAGTTTTTGGGTTTAAACAAAGGAAATTATTTTAGTGGCTTTTATTGGTTGCATTTATTTTACCTAAATACCGTGGGCATGGGCTCGAATAGCTAGGTACTCGTCATTACAATTTACACATTTAGGAATTGAGATAAATGCTTTACAATTACAATTACTATAATTATTTTTACCTCTACAACATTGCACTGAAAATTCAAAACTCTGATATTTAAAGTATCATCTTAGATGTATGAGGCATAATATACAATCGTGCATTTGATATTAGATGTATGAAAGGATTTCAACAGTATAGGGATGTTAAAAGTAAATATAAGATTATTAGTATGTCCTGGCTTTTTATCAAGGCATATATGCATTTTGGTCTTTCAAGCATTCTAGCATGCTATCTTCGGTATAGTAATTAAATTCAGATTCGGATACAACTAGATGTGATTAGTTCAATTAACAATGAGGAATAAATAATGTATTATATTCTCTCACTGCATTCAATTTTTGTAATTGATTTGCTTGGTTTGTTGTTTGTAGATGTACTATTCCAAGAGTAACTTTAGGATTCAAAACTGCCGATACGTTAAGGAATGATTCTTCTTCGAATTTCATCCGAGTTATTTAAACGATCCGAAGAGATTATTGGATTTTCATCTCTATCAAACCAATGTCTTGAGAACCCCTAATGTAGTTAACTCCGGTAAGACCCCGCCCAACAAGGAAAAGCAATTGACAGTTCTGAAATTTTCCTGCGCCACTACTGATGGATTAATGGAACACCTGCCCGATTTGGGCTACCTTTAGTCACGATTGATGTTTATAGATACACGGTTGGAACTGAGCTGACTTGGATTACTATTTCCTCTTACTGATATGAAGGAGAAGATGAGGGTGCAAGGAGCTGTTTAACCGTTCACTACTAGAGTTAGGTGAGAAATGCGCGTTGGTGTTTATGAGTTGTATCTCCAAGTTTTTGATATTTATTGCTGATAAATTAATAAAAGAAAGAAAAAACTTATTTCCAAAAAAGCCAAGTTTCACACTTTATAATAATAAACGTTTCTGGATCTCCTGTGTTTGGTGTTGTGGATGCGCAAACTAATTTTCTTTGTGGCTTCGTTTTTGTTATTATGTAGGTGTTATAAAAATCGTTGAGATCTTTTTGGTAGCTTCCTTTAGTGAGGGATATATTAGGGAGTTTCTGAGATCTGTATTTCACATCTAACATTTGCAGTTTACTGTTTTTCTGGTTTTTAGATTGTATTGGGATTTTATAATTTGAATGCTTATTTTTGCTCATTCAGGGTATGCGTATGCTATTATTGGAAGACGATATGCCGTGAAAATAAGCATTTTAACTTCTTTAACTATTCTCGAATTTCGAAAAATTATGAGGCGGGATTTTGCATTGCTGCTTGGTATTTATTTTTAATAGATGAGTATAAAATTTAAATTTCAATAAAGAATAATTCCTAAATACTCAGATTGCTGAGACCATGGTATGAGTTGTTTGAACATTTTTAGTTGTGGGAAATTTTATTCTCTGCTTCCTGCAGGGAACATTATCGCTTCAGTTTATAGGCTTTGATTTCAATTTTTCGTTTTATGAACAATTCTTCTAGGGATTTTAGGTGTTTGTTTAAAACTAGTTGAATGTACTTTGTATTTTTACTATTGGCTAATACTGCCATGTCGTCGGCATATAAGCAAATTGAATCGTTTCCCGCATGTCGTTAATAAAATGTGGTAAGAGCACAGGCCCTAATTTAGAACCTTGGATTAGTTCGGCTTTATAGTTTTGTTTCGGATAATTCGTTTTAACTTTAAAATTTCTGTTTTAAACAAACTTGAAATCTATTAGTTTTATTACTTGGGGCGATTTTATATTCAATTAATATGTGTCCTAATCCATCCTTCTAAAATCTGTCAAAAGCTTTATATATATTTAGAAAAAATTCACATATTTTTGATTTATTCATGTACTTTTCAGAAATGAATTCAATTACTATGAAGAATTCAGGGTTGGTTAGCAGGTTTTGTCTGAAACCAAACTGATTTGGGTCAGGGTATTATTGCCGTTAAAGTAGTCATTTAAAATTGATAAAATTAGGCTTTCATTTAATTTTAAATTTTACTAATTACAAGGAGGTTTGTGCCATTGTGTGAGGTATATCGATTCCACCTAGAATTTGTTAAATAAAATTACAAATTGGGAAGCGAAGTTTTATTCAAGAGACGAAGCTTGTTAAATATGATTCCATAGAGCTTTAGACTTGTATCATAGTCTTAAAACAAAGCCGTTTCCAATTCAAACATCCTAAATTTACTATTGCGTGGGACAAGAGTTTCAGTTATCAAAACACGAAAGCAAACACCCCACAGATTTCTTTATTGCCAGAAAGGATTATAATATTATTGTAATAAACCAATAACTTTTCTTTCCAGCACGAATAGTGTCATCGTAAGAAAGACTGTTTTACGATCACCATTGTTGCGTACTGAGCGTGTGTCACGTCAGTGGTCTCACAGCTTGGCGACCATTTGGTGACGAATTTGGTGACTTTGGTCACAAAAGGGATATTACTGGAAACTTTGAGAATTTTAGCGACCCATCCAATAGAAACTGAAAGGAGCCTTGATTGGCCCAGAAGCTCCTCGGTCTGCCTGTCGGGAACTGTAAAAGGTCGGCACTCAGGCTACAGGGCCAATTGAGCTTGAAGTGAAGTTGGAGTAGAAGGCAAGTAACGTCTTCGAAAAGATAGCGAAGCAACAGTGGAGTACTAATGTTGTGTGAAGCCAAAGCTAGTGATGAGCAGTTGTGTGCCGAGTCCTGTTTCTACTGTGGAAGTAGCGTCGTGAAGTGTGTGGAGTAGCCAATCGTGTGGTAATAAGTCAAAGATCATGATGGAGCGTGGATGGATGGAGTCGTGTGGTAATCGAGGAGGCAGTGAGAACTTCAACCGTTTGGACAGACCATAGAGCGAAGCTTCGAGGATGCCCTCTCCTGCTGTATTCTGTCTGGCCACTTTGTGTGCTGTGGTTGATTTCTACTTGTTGCCTACTGTTTGTTGTAATGCGCTGTTGTGTCTCGTGTACTGTTTCTTGTAGTGCACCGTCTCTGCTGTACGTATTTGTCATCTGTGTATTCATCGTCATTGCGCAAGTGTCTTTCTGTCAAATAAACATTGTTGTTGTTTTCTACTGAGGTCTGCTGCTTTTCTTCACACCATACACTCACTGTAAAATAATTCGGTGATCCGTAACAGTATATTGCGGATCCCTGTGCTAATACTTGATCAAGAATATTGGCTACACCTAATGGGACGGAATGCATTATATTTCCAGTTTTTAAAACAGGAATGTAAAATTAGCAGTTTTACTAGCACAAAGTCTTACTTGAAGTATAAGATGTTATATAAGAAACAAAGGATATCCATGATTCCCTCTGATTACGATGGCGAAATTGGCGGTTCAGCGCCTTGGCTCTTTTAAAAACAACAAGATTTTCTGATGTTGGGTACTTCTCAAAATATTCCATAGCTTTTTTTTGTTCTTATGACTGTCACTATAGACTTCGCTCCATCATGACCTTCAACACCTTCTTAGACATGAGGAAGATTTTTGTACGGTGTTAGTAGTGGCGTTGATTATGGTTTCAATGACATTTTGAATGCTTATGTTATGTCTGAAATACTGACCACGGCCTGAATGATTTTTGTTAAAAGCCTGAATGCATCGTAACTTTCTAGCTGGAATAGGAAACACGGAGGACCCACTGTCTCTCTCAGCGAATGAGACGATAACTCTGAGGCAATCATTATTATATAGATCTGTGATGACTTCAAAGGTCATTAAGGACAAGAATATGACATCTACGTAGGGCTTATGGAAGTATGTTTTCCCTTCGGTATTGAGCAAGCAGATACAACTGTTAGGAGTAAACTTCCTAACTGTTGCCTATGAGAGTTTTTACTATCCTGTGTCCTTTGAAATCAATAGAATAAAAGGGTAAGGAACCCGGCCCACTAAATCGTTAAGAACTTGCTGACGGATGACATCATGAGGTAGTAAATAAAAGCAGCAAACTGTAATTAATATTCGTGTGTGAATTGTAAAGATGTATGGATGTCAAGTGCGTTGTCATTATTATTAACACACATGGAGCATGTATATTATTCACAGAAGCTCTTTCGTATAAAGGATGCATAATTTACAAAAAATGTAGAATGTTTGCATAAGGAATTTCGTTCATGCTTCTGAGTACGACATTTCTTTAACTTTTGTGGCTGTAATTTGTTTCCCAAGTTTCCAAGGTAGACATCAGCGGGAGAAGGACGTATTTTCATTTCTGCAGTTCATACTTTATTTTGTACAGAACACTGCTATTTCTCATGTCAGTTCTCTGTATAGCGGGTACAGGAAAGAGTACTGCTACAATTTGAATTGCAATGCCCCCAAAGCTTAAAACATCTCAGAGGACTTAGGATGTATGGCCTAATAGGTGGCTTAATATAACCAACATATATGAATTATCATAATTTTGGTGACACAAATATAATGCCTTGTTCAAGTCATCTTGAATCAAATGAGTTTCAAGATACAACATTTCTCCTCAGGTTATGACACCTTGAAATGTATTGAATAGATATTGAGGACAGATAGATAGATGAATTGTAGCCGCAACCTTTATTTTTTGAATATTCAGTACTTGCTTTCGAGAAGTGACCCCAAAAAGCAAGTCACTAGATCGCATTTTTTAAATACCTATCATTCCTGAAATAGTTGCGGAGATTTATTTTTGTACTAAAAATGAGACTACCATATTAAAACTCACTTTTTCATGAGATTTAAGTTTCAAGACAAAAAATTATCAAAATGCTGCTCATGTTGAATGTGTTAAGCTCAATGTGACGTCCACTGAAGGGACCTTTTGGTTTGAAGTCTATATGTTAAGGAAAAATGATTCAAACCCGATAGCATTATCCACCACGGTAACCAAAAAGGGAAGGCAGCCACTAGGTTTGATTATCCCCAGCCTCGGAATCAATACACTCAGAGTTACTCCAAGGGACAGTGACCATCCATAACGAGAAAACCCATCAGAAATCCCTTCACTTGATCCCTAACATATTAATCACTCAGGTGATTAGCTACCAACCGATTGATACACTGGAGACCACAGTGCAACACCCGTCTAATGGATCACCACACATGGCCAACACGAAGGATTTTTGACTGTCCATGAGAGTCAAGAAGCAAATAAAGCAGTAAGAGCTTTTTATGGAAAGCCCTGCATTTTGCATTTGAAGGAAGAAACAAAGCCGAAATCAGCAAGCTTAGGGGAAGAGAATCTTGAAGGCAAGCGAAATTGCGTATCTCAGAATCGTGAAGCCCTCTGCATGATATTTTTTGTTGCTAGGCTGTGAATATGAGCAGTGGATTTTCGATCAAACAGCTGAGCTAAAAAAATGAGATCAAGAAATTCGATTAAAAATTTCTAATATATATTAGATATCCTAAATAATATTAATAACGATAATAAATTCATCAAAAAATAAAAAATCCATCAATTACTCAAAATTAAAAAAAATCAAATATTTATAAATTGTATTATTGTATAATATTCAAATATTTTCCTAATTTTCCAATTATTGTTACCAGGCTCCTATCTGTTTTTACATGTTCACCTAGTTATTACATTCTTCATAAACATAAATTATCTTTTTAGAGGCAATTGCGGACAAATGCGGGTTCCTCACAGCCACGAGAAAAAAAATGTAAATTCGTAAATAAAAATATAATTATTCACAAAGTTAATAAAAGGAAAAAAAACCCTAAAAAATTCAAGAATAAACAATCTTAAATACTCAATTAAATTAAAAATGCATTTAATTGTAAAACAAAAACCATCGACTGATTAGAAGCTTGGCTTCATAATGAGTTGTGCCTAAGGCCATATGTCTTAAACTATTATACTTTTAGTCACTTATGCTTAAATACGCCACTGTTGAATAATTTTGCTTCCTCCTGTAACCAGATTTATCTTATGTAGAAAGATAATACGGCGTATAGATTGCAGGTGCTTGAGTTCCCCTTGCGAAACTGATATTCGAAGGCATGATTGGCAACTTTAAAGTAGAAGGTCTTCAAAGGGTCGTTCGATAATTGCAGTCCATCGAAAGCTTATTCGATGTCTAATTTTCAAACAAAAGAATTAAACATACGACGAAGAAACAAAACAAAACAAAAAGTTTTTTTCCTGCCATGCACCGACTGTTTTAAAAACAAGAAACTTTTGTGGAGATTTTGCTTTCAATGTGCTCGCTATTCCTAATTAAAATGTCCTTAAGTTTACCAGATCAAATCTTCATAGTTAAATTATTTTATCAAAACGATAATTTTCAGTAATTATTCCATAAAAGTATCGTATTTTTAAGAGAATACGAAAAAGTCAACTGACTGTTAAAAATTCTTCTACTAATGGTAACCAAATTTGAAGAAGCAGATTAGTATCATGTTCATTTTGAAAGAGGATGAAAACAATAGAGATGATTGTTCTTCAATGTGAATAAGGGTCAAAGTTTCCAGTGTGCAAACTAGTACTAGTATCCATTTTCTAGCAGAAAAATCAGATATGCCCAGTTCAAATGTTCATAAAGGCAGATCAAGTGGAGTCTCCTCTGATTTTATCAGAACAAGTTTTAATTTGAGTAAAATTTGTTTCCATATGATTTCGAGACTTATCAGTTCTCACTTCAATATCTTGCTCGTTTTGAGATTGATTTAGAATGTGCGTGAAATATACTCAGAACAGACGAAGCACACTTTCATATTTCGTGGGTTCGGTGAATACTCAGAACTGTCAAATTTTGGAACAAGGAAATCCGCATCCAATCTTACAAATCCTTTCCAATTACCTATAGTAACGTCAATAACTGGGCAGCGGTAACGGTAATATTATAAAATTAAAAAAATTTCAGATTTGTTAGCAACTCAATGACTTTTATGCATAATTTTACATACTACCCTTTGTGTTAAGGAAATATTCAAACTCACTTTTAGAAGAATGTACCAAAATCTACCACTTTCGTAATCTGTGATCTCCTTGACCTCCAGGCCTTAATCCATGTGAGTTTTGGCTTTGGAGGCATTTAAAGTATCTTATAAATCTTGATAATCCAAGATCCTCACCTGATCTTAAAGACAATCACGACATGTTCATAGCATTTCCAAGGACCGTCTTTGGTCAACTATGAAGCATACTATCTTGCAGTTCTAGATTGTCACTAAAAATAATAATCTTTTTGTTAAACATGTTTCAATGTAATAAAATTTGTAAATTATTGTAAATATATGCTAAATGTGATACATTAAAACATCCTTTAGTGGAAAAGTTTTAATATTTTTTATTCACTCAAATAAATCCCCGTACCTTCATTACGCCTTACACAAAATTTCCTAATTTCCTGAATTTTGAGTTTCTAATATGCTTTTTGGTAGGAGGGGTCGGCAAATCGAAAACTGCTTGGATTTTGGCTTCCGCGGACGTTCGTGCTCCCCCACATTCGATATGTCCCAGATACTTGCTGTGGTTTTGGGCAAGTTTGCACTTAGAAGGCTTAATAGTTAAATTTGCGTTTTAAGACACATTTTAAGACTTCTTATAAAGCTCTATCCTTAATTATTCCCTCACAATCGTACACATCATTTTTAAAGCTGGTATTCTTTTTCTTAACTTCTTCTTGTGTACAGCTGACCACCCCGCCACCATTTAACGTAGCAGTGACGACAGGATCATTTTCTTAACGGTAATGTTTTTAGAATCATTCGGCGATTCATTACGAGATGAAGATTTATTACTATCATTAGGAATAATGGTACCACTAGCATCTAACTTTATTAGTTTACAGGTTCATTTTCTTCACCGAATCCAGACATTGCTTCTAATGCTTCAATTATTACAGATTTTGAGATAGCGTTCTCATACGAGAGGTTTTTTTTGACAGAAATGGGTAATTATTCAAAAAAAAATATGGATTCCTGTTTTAGAGGGTTTCTCGATTACCTTAAACAAAAGCAGCGTTCACTTTTAAAATATTATACATGAAAAAATGTTAACCGGAGCAACATCGGATATATCAACTAGTATAAAATGTTTCTGTTAATCGAATTGAGGGTGACTTTTATCTTAATCAAGTGTACATTGAACATGTATTCGATGTATTTTTTGTACAGCAAAGCCATTTTTTTAAACAAAAGTTCGGCTTGTTAGTGTGGCATCAAAGAAGACTCTATAAATCACGTGATCAAAGCTTGTGCATAATAGCGAGAACACAGACTCAGACGATCAAGAAATTTTATGTCTCTTGACTTCAAAGAACTCATAAAAATTCCAATAACCAAATCTTCTGTTAAGTACATTCTGTCCAAGCTCTTGTCTTTAGTTCACTTTAAATGTAAAAAGTTAACGTACATTTAATGTATTTTATTCATTTTTAATGTTTCATAATTTATTATACAATGTAAAATCTAATGGGGTTTTTTTCTATTCTCTTTTCTGGATCAACAAGAATTTTCTCTAGAGGGTCTTTTTTTATTTGCAAGTGTCAAGTGCCATCAAACGTCGTTTGTTCTATCTTCCTAAGAGGGGTTGATCTTCGGCGGCCTAATCAAGTTTTCCAAACGGCATCTGGCTAATTCTGGGTATTGCTTGCATTCATATAAACTAGTGTTATAATATAGTTCAACTTATATAAGTAAAAGCATAGGTTAAATTCGGCATTTTCAAAACTGAATCAGGAATTATAAAAGTATTTAAATATATATATTTATGCAATATTAGAGTAAAAAAATATTCGGTTGTTCGTTTAAAACTCAGTTTAGGGTTTCAGAAATTGAAAAATTGAAAATAACTGATAATCTATTTCATTCTTATCTTTATGTAAATTTAACCCGGGTTTTCTTTTATGTTAATAAATTACCAAGAATATCGAAGATGTATGTTATTTTTTTTTCAATGTCAGACTATTTCTAACCCCTATTAATCTACAGTACTTGCTCACGGGCCCAAATATTGTATATCAAAATCGTTTGTTTTCTAAAAGTACACGTGATATAATTGAATTAAATACAAAAATATAGAACATAAAAAGAGAACGAAATAATTGAAATTTTATATTGCAAAAGGATACTAGTAAGAAGTTGAATAAGGGCACATTCGGTGTAGTTGCTCAAAAATTCGATAGAAACAAGCGATATATGAATGCCTGAATTTGATAAGACTAGAACTAGGACATCCTTTTGGTCATTAATGCTTTATTTTAAAAATAAATTCTTCATTAAAAATTTATACCAATTTTAATTGCAATCATAAAAAAAATGTTTTGACCTATTGCAGAAAAGAAAATGAGTGGTGTTCTGATTTGGTGGAGAAAGGGAGAAAGCTATCCTTAATCTAGAAAATGAATAGATTATAAACCGTCAGTAGCTAATATTAATAAGAAAAAGTGAATGATATTGACAGTTCTGAGACAAACAATTCTGAAGAATTATTCAAGATGATGAAAAGTCAGTTAAATGCAGGGTTCTAAATAATATAGACGAAATTAAATTAAATTCTAAGCGTGCTGAATTTCAACGACCCCTACATTCAATTCGACAATACATCCCATTCCCCCAAACACCTTCACAAAGAAATGATCTCTTGTGGGCTATATATATAATTCAAAAGTAAATTGCTCTAAACGTTAGTTAAAGCTTCGAAAGATACCTCAGTCTGCGTTTTCTTAACGACTCTCTAACGATGGGAGTAAATCTGTTCTGGTTGTTATATTCACCATTATGCAATATGGTTTGTTGATTTTTTACTATCTACAAGATGGACAAAAAGTCTGTAAAAACTTCTAAAATTTAAATCTGGAAAATTAAAAATATATAAAACGGTTTGTAAATTTAGCGTCGATAAGTCACAGGATTTTTTAAGACAAAAAAATCAATTCAAAAAATAGCTGGCAGATGACGTTTCGTACATAAATGAAAGAAAATACAGGTAAAGGACAAAAATAATGTAACCACGTCATGTATTATAGCAATATGAGTTCCATATGCCCATCACCACTGGTGATAACGCATTGTAGGTCTGTCACAAATCCATGTACAGTATGTCTGGCTGTATACATGACAGCTCTCGTTTGATTGGATGGATGACAACGATACACACAGGATACTAAATTTCGCCTTTTCTCCAAAAGTCTGCTTGAGTCAAATGTTGAGGCCATGAAAATTTGTAACGTCTGCTAGCGTTAACTAACATCGCCATGGAGCAAAAAAGGAGCTTTGTCTGTCCGCAAGATGTTAGAGACTTTTTGGAGAGAGATCATCTTGCAAAAACTTCTTTCTTTACGATACCCGACTGTAAAAGTTCATGGCAAGACTGAAAATTGTATGGAAACTGATTGATAACTCCACGAAGAATGTTACGTTTTGAGTATGGTGGTAAGCCTATGCGTCTGCCAGCTTCTCGTGCACTGCTCATACCTGCAAATGATTTTGACGCCATATTTCCATTCCTGCTGCAACACGCATCGATCATATAGGCCTCAGACTTGGTTATCCAGACCTTACACAATATCGTAGCGATCCAGTCACCTCAAATCACAGAGCATGCTTTATGATACCTGTCATTGTTAAATGCTCTTTTCTAGCCTTTACACTTTCTTGAAGTCGGAATTTACTCATTGCTGATTCTCTGTTCACTTGCATGGCATACAACGGGAAACTAGTTCTGAATCAAGAACGTGTCTCTTTTGCCTATTTTCAACTAAGTTGTTCGTATCAGCTCCATGTGTCTTTTTTTTATCATAAAAAAATCTCTGACCTATGAATCCTAAACCTGCAAACCGTTTTATATTTCGAATATTTTTACGGGTTTTTTTTTAAATTTTAAACTCCCCCCTGCATTCTTTTTATTCCGAATTTAGTGCTCGATAATCTTTAGAAACCATCAGCGGATTTAATAAATCGAATAAAAACTAATTGCCCATCAAAGGGCTCCTAGCCATGATAAATTATTTATGATTTGCAAAAAAGCAGAAAAGGTTAGTAAATAAAATAGGAAGTTCCGCTTTGGAAACAAACATAGAGTCTAAAAAAAGACAATGATGATGCACACTTCAAAGAATTATCTCAATAGATAAAATTTCCAGTTACCCAAAATCTTCCTTGGATAGTCATTTTTAAAAATTGGCAGTTGAGGTGAGAATCAGATATGAAAAGCTTATTACGTTTGCTCTGCCTGTAATTATGTACAAACTGCTACTGTGAGAGCATCTTAACACACGCTACATAAACGCCAAGGTGTATCCTTTATTTGTCACCACAAATTCAAAATAAATATATTCATTTTGAAAACTAAAAAAAAGTAATAGGTAATATAAAAAAAGAAATATCATGAACTTTTATTTGATACAACACCTGATGGACACAAAAAAGAAAAAAACGTTAATCGTGCAAGCAAAACTGTTTTGTAACCGAATCATATTTGAAATGTTGAGTTACATGCTTAAGAGACAGCTTTAATGGAAAATGTTATTCTAGAAAAAGATTTGAAGAAATTAATTGCTGATCACTCTACCATAGTAATGTGCATGTGATGTCAGGAAATGTGTCTTGCTATCAGCAAATAATTTACAAAAAAAGATATAATTGAACATTATTTGTTAACTGCTACAAAGATTGATTAAATTTAGTAGGAGTTTTTCTGCTACAGATGAGCCACAGATTATAATTTTTTTTATCATAACTGTGAACATACATCTGTTCTTTTTTTACTCGACATTACGATGGAAATTATTAAAGAGTACTTGAATACATACTATCAAATGTAAATCCGAAATTCAGTGGAGTGCTAGAGAAGATGCGATCGATGCTATTGTCAATGAATTAGACAAGTCCACTGAAACTTTATTTGGTCGGTGCCTCGAAGGAAAATTCGAAATGAAAATTATCGAAAAAAAAATAATAACGGATCAATTAAAAATTTTGGGGGGAAATGAAAAATTAGGCGTTCAAACTGATACTAAAGAGAATATTTTTGAAGATGCAATTATGATGGAATTTGAATCAGGACTTACCTTCTCTAATAATAGATACAAGATAATTCTCCCCTGGAAACGCAGTATGAAGGAACAGTTACAAGACAATCGTGAAGTAGCCATAAAAAGGGTTTTAGGCTAAAAAAATAAAATTCCTGAATGGCTCCTAGCTTTTCACTGAATACAAAATTGTTCTGGATGAGTATCTAAAAGTGAACATTACTGAACCAGTTACTTGTGGGTTAAATAAAAAGACGATCGAACCAACATTTTGTTTATCTCTTAGAGCAGTGATTCGTAAGAATAACACAAGTAGATTAAGTATCGTTTTTCATGTGTCTTCCCACGGCAGAGGAGAGCTATTCTTGAAAGATTATTTACATATTGGATTAAATTTAAACCCTGATATTTTTCTTCTTTTGATTCGATTTATATAAAATCCTACAGCATTCACAGCTGACAAAAGCAGGTATTCCACCAAATAGAAATTTATGAGGAGGATTGAGATAAGACCAATTTTCGGGTGGAAACAAATTTTTCGATGAGATTTTTTTGGGTGCCCTAAAGGACACATTTTAAGGACGTAGGGAGAGACCCGTGTTTTATTCTGGGTAATTTCGTCCATCCTTACTCCTGGCACAT
>JAOUZG010006627.1:276950-316449 GCA_026289955.1 Argiope argentata
TTTTTGATCACCTGAAACATGGATTTGCAAATGATATATTTAGTGTTAGGTGCAAACGGCCATAAAGCCTCATAAAAATTTGAGTTAATGATCCCTTTTTAAACTCTCTATTTCCATTAAGTGCTTTGCTATCGTCATGTCTTTTCTTGTATTTATTTCGAGGGATGTTAGATTTTTACTTCGTGAGTTGTTAAATTATTGCAGTTATTTTTTCTCTCCATTTACAATTTCTTTCTTTCTGTTAACATTTTCAAAAAAAAAAAGAGATTTTTAAAAAGTATTGAATAACTTGGCATGGCAATAAAATTGTGTATTTATTTTTCATTTTGACATGAGGCTTAAAAAAACTTAGCCAAGTTGGTGATAACGCACGAAAGCTAGTAGCTCTCGTTTTCTCAGCTCTGGCAAACCTTTTTACTTTTCGCATGGGCCAGAGGACTTCCCCGAAAGCTCTTGGCTGGCGATTTTGGGGAAAGAACGCCTACGTACTACGATAGTACACTAAACTACGATCGTAGGCATATTTATTGTAAGCTTAGAAAAAAGAAATATTTAAAAGATGGGATTGTGAAGGCATTTTTTAATACTCTTATATGAATAGGTTTGAATTATGTTTATGTTTTAGTGTTATGTTTAATTATGTTTATAACAGTTTTTAAAAGAAACATGTTTTGTAGATTCATTAAATCGTATCATAAAGGGAAAATCAACCTGAAAAATAACATCTGTGTAATTTTTATCTGCATTACCCGGAAAATTATGAAATTCAACATTTTATAGAATGCCTGGATATTCAATATAATGCCTAAAACAGGCTGGAAATGTATGAAATAATTAAAATTTCATACATTTTCTAAGCATTCTATAGAAGGCAAAACGACAAAGCGGCAAATTATGTAATATATATCTCCTATTCAAAGAATGGAAATTTTCTGCACCGTTTGTTTCAAAACTGAAAATGCAATTGGAGGAAAAATGAATTCTGGAATCAAACAGGAAATACAGGCAAAATAAAATTTTCTCCCTGTTTTTTTGAAAACTGCTGTGAGAGTTGCTATCCCTGAAGTCGGCAAGACGCAAAATGATTTGCACAATATATTGAAAATTTTAATGTATGCGATAGAGTATGGTTTCTACTGATTTGGAACTTCAGCAGTAAATTTACAACAACTATACGTGAAATCTCAATTCACTTTATGCCTTAAGAATTTGTTTAGAATTGAAAATTTTCCTAGCCACGAAATTCCCCCCTGGTCAGTTGCATATGGTCAGCCCAGTGGAAGCAGCCAAGGAATTTTCAAACGTGTTATACAAAATACCAAAATATCAAAGATCTTAGCATGAAAAATGTAATGAAATGCATTTCCAAAAGGCATCTTCAATTTCCATTTTTCCATATGAAAACATTTTTTCCTTTATAAGAAAAGCATTAATTTTATTTTGCACAGCTTTCATTTTTCTTTATTTATTTTGAATAAATTTTTAATGGCATCCTCCTATTTTCAGAATAACAATTCAAGTGCTTTTAATTCTGGTTAGCTGAGTTAATTTTTCTTTTTATTTCAAATTCTTTCATCTTGTTAACAATTTTAAATGTTCAAATGAAAGAAGTTTAAAAAAGTATTAATTAAAATTCTTATATATTCTTATAGCAATAAAATTTATGTAATTATTTTTATTTTGACATGATGCTAAAAACTGCTTACCAGAGCATATTTACTTTAAACTTCAAAACAAAAAATTCTTAAAAACTTGAGATAATGTAGGCATTTTTGAATACTCTTATATGAATAATTTCTAATTGTTTCAAAAAAGGGTAACATATATTTTACTTCGCATTAGTTTCAGGTATTTTAAATTTTTCTCTATTATCCTTAACATTATAATAATATTTGCATATAGAGTCAATATCAGAAAGAAAACATTATCATGCTTATGAAGTCCTAAAAACAGTTTTGCTCATGAAATATAATTAACATTTCTCCAACTGTCAGCAAATATTTTATTTGTACTTTTAAAATTAGTGAAAACTCAATAATTAATATAAGTGTACTCTAGGTTCATCAAATCTGATCAAAATAGAAAAGCGAGCTTGAAGAAATGTTCTTTATATACAGCAGATAATTCAGCTATATATAAATAATATTTATATAAATGTATGCAGATTCGTAGAAATTTCAAACGCTTTAAGCATTACAAATATTCTAAATAAAATTTAAATAAATTTAATTAATAAATAATGTGACAATATTATTTATTCTTTTTAGTTATGAGTCAGTTTCAGGATGCTGCTTTTTGATGCTAAAAGTTCAATGCTGAAAATTCAGTCAAAAATTTGAAGTAAATTTATAATTTTTCTTTGCATTTGTAAAATTTGTAAATAAATTGTTTTGCATTTTTTTTTATTTCCAAAAACTGAAAAGAAGGGAATGATAGTTTTTTTTGGGTTTTTTAAAAATATTTGTTTGAAGAAATTTTGCGTTATTGAAACTGGTGTTATATTTTTGGTATGGAAATTTTGTAAAACTTTAAGAGTCAATCATACATCAAATTATGTTCGTGTGCCACAAAACCAAATCAAACTGATTGTAAATTAAGAAAATATTAGAAATTTGAAATAAATTATTAGTTGGTATATTCGAATTCAATTCTTTCGATCCCCAAAAAACTTTACTAAACATAGATCAAGAATAGATATATAAAGTTACTTAATTTATAATTGTAAAAACGTTTCCTATTGAAGAAGCATATAATTGGAATTACATAATTGAGAGCTTTAAACAATTTTCACCCAATGCTTTAAAAAAAGGGGTGAAAGTTCAAAATATGTTAAAAAAGGATTTTAAGGTTTATTCGTTATTTTTTAATAATTCTTTGTTTATTTCTCACTTTAAAATATGTAAAACCTTACAGTAAAATATAAGAATATCTACATATTTATATATAGGTCAATAAAAAAAATTTCCAATATATGAAACCCTACTGGTCTATCCGATCAACCAATCAAACCAAAATTTCAATCATGGTTGTTTGAAGGTATGCGCTGGAGATTGTGATGATTTTAAACATCGCAGAACTCATGCTTACGTTTACAATGGGAAAATTTCGAAACTTTCGAATTGCAACACTCTTTTTTTTCCTTGCGCAAATTGATCAGCGTATTGAAAAACCACAAATGGCGTTGGAAAGATTAGTGTGTGACAAAAATTGCAGGCATAAAGCAATTGAAAAGAAGAGCATTATGAAGGACTAATGGCAGCACAGAGAAAAAAGAGAGAAAAAAAAGCTTTTATTGTATTGGAAAGATATAATTAAACGTTTTCTACGTGTTCACCTTCGCAGGCGACAATGCAGTGCATTCAGGAGATTGTGGACAATTTTGAACGTAACATGAAAGGAGAAATGCGCGTAATTTCACGTGTTATGGCACAGAAGCCTGAGAACTGTGATTTTTGGTAAATCCAAATTGCGAGTAATACTTCTTGCAGTATTCGATTTACCTGCACTTACGCAACAAATTCAACTGGAACAGATGGGCGATCGCAAGTGAATCCAGTTTGTTCAAATTTTCTTACCAAGTCACGTACATTTCTTACGGAACATCGGACTTGACTTAGCCTGTGATTATGTCGATAATTTCTCACTGCTTTGGCAGCAGTTTCACTGTTCAGATAAAACATCTTTATCAATTCACCTGGTTGTTTCTTTGTAAGTGTTATCCTGCTGGCCCAATCGAACATCTGACTGAAGAAACCCGCACTGCCTTTCAAAGGTTTTCCCACAAGCAATGCTTTGCACGTGGTATTCTGCGATTGGTTCTTCTACTGTCTAACACTGTGATTGAGGCAAAGTAAGTCAGAGCTCCTCCGGTCTTTGTTGTCATGGGTTCTTTATAATGCTCTTCTTTGAAAATGCTTTAAACCAGCAATTTTCGTCTCACGCTAATCGTTTCAACGCCATTTGTGGTTTTTCAATACGATGATCAATTTACGCAAATAAAAAAATGAGTGTTGCCATTCGAAAATTTCGAAATTCTCTCTCTGTAATCGTAATCGTTATCTCTGTGTTGTTCAGAATCCTCGCACACATTCAGAAAACTATGTCTGAAATTTAGGTTCGAATGTTTGAACGGATCAACTGCTAGGGTTTCATTTATAGGGGAGGGTTTTTTTTATTTGCCTTTTTATATATAGGAAGAGTATGAGCTAATAGTAGGAAGAGGAAAAAAGAAAATACGTAATTCCCATTAAATATAAAAATATTTATCATCTCTGCGACTCTTTTTCTTTTTCTGAACATTGTCAATTTTACTTTCCCTTTGGTTTTTTCAGATTTTAACATAAATTCAAAAACTATGCATGAAATTTAGAAACTTTATTATTATGTCATATTTTCAGCATTTTATCAACATGTTTTAAGTGTGCAATATTTTACTTGTTTCCTTTCCGTCAAACATTTTATGCATGTTCTATATGTTACATAATATGATTTGTTTTGGAAAATTCTCAGAATTTCCTGGTATTTCTTTTAATAAAATCTATTTTATTATTTTTAGATTTGATTGTGAAGAATTAGAAAATGTTTTAATTTAGCCTTTTTTATATCTATAATACCATATATTTTATCACAGTAGTCCCGTTAACTGCCATGCTCTTGAAGCAGTCAGGTTATATATGACTCTTGCGCCATTAAAACCCACTCGTACAAACAAACAGCCTCTAAACCAATTATACCTGCTGAAGAAGTGGGAAAATTCCTTAAATATTTTGAAAGTTCTTTCCAGAAGTTATTGAGGTGTCTATCAAATTTCTCTGATTCATCTTTACCAAATAATCATTTCTGCCCGAATTTATTTTGGCTGTGTTATTTATAGTTCAGTTAGTTCATCTGCCTTCCAGCAATTAGATACATTCCACCTCTCTACTTAGTGAATCTTCTATGGTGCATTTCGTATATATTCAGTTAGGAATTTGTACGTTATTTTACACCGGCTACCCCTTGATTTAAAGCATAATAAAGTGTCCACTCTATATCATTTTCCTGTATACTCTGTTTCCAAATATCCTATATCTATATTACAGTAACAGCTGGTCTTTCTAGAT
This sequence comes from Argiope argentata, assembly GCA_026289955.1. Classification (NCBI taxonomy): domain Eukaryota; kingdom Metazoa; phylum Arthropoda; class Arachnida; order Araneae; family Araneidae; genus Argiope; species Argiope argentata. Next base: position 282,053 of record JAOUZG010006627.1, read on the forward strand.
TGTGTGATGTTATATCCTCTCTCATTCATTGAAAGAGTCAAAATTCTTTTGCCTGACTCGAACTTTGACAACATTGTTATGAAATCTGTTGACTTATTTTACTTTGAACTTTGAAAAATTCCGTAGTTTTCTTTTCTTAGCCCTTTTTTAAAATTCAATAAGAACCAGACAACAAAACTTCTCCTGTTTTTTACTAACAGTTTTTTTTCTACCATCGTTATCAATATTCTAGTAGGGCTCTAACTGCTAGTCTTCTAACAGCTAGTTGGGCTCTAACTAGCTTTTTCTTCTTGTGCTCTAACAGCTGTTACGTCTTCTAAAGAAAGACTGTGGGTTCTGATTCCAACTTTTGAAAAAAATTGATATGGCTGCTTTTGAGAACAGTGAGATCTGCCGTCTTCGAAATAGAGACACTTTCTAAATGAGCACCAACAATCAGTTCTTTTTCAAATGGTGAAAGATCTGCCGTTTTTCCCATTTACTTCATTTGGCTTGAAAAGGGCTCTTACACCTTACTTATACTAGCATTCTAAACACGTATAATCTCCGTCATGACAAAACTTTGCATACTTCATCAATAGTACACATTCGAATGTCAATCTCAAAGATTTCTAATTCATAAGCCCATGAGTGTATTTACTTTTTAACTGTGTTTAAAGATTTTAAACTTTGTTTTCAACCTAATTAAAATTAAGAAAAAGAATATTATATAACTTTTCTCGTAGTATTATTTCTGTTTTAATATCCTTTTTTCTCATTTTGAAATGCTTTAATCTCTAAATTTTTTCCTTTTATTTTTAAATCCATGAAATATATGCAATTTTATCTGAACTTATTTCCTGTTTTTATTTTAAAATATCTCTGTCCATCCATTGAGTGTTTTAACCATATGCTCAGTGCAGTTTGGCCAAGAATAGTTTTTGCGCCAGTAAATTTAACAAACAAATCAAATCCACACGTGTCTGCTATAATCTAGATCTGGGTATATGTCCTCCTGGACTTCTTTTAGTGCTTACTTTTACGAGCAAAATTGATCTTTATAATAATATTCAATTTCCTTTAATTGCCTTTAATGATAATATTGGACGTTCAATTCCGTGCTCGCACTGTTCCAATCCTATACTTGCAGTTAGATTTTGCAGAAAAAGAGGAGGGTCACTTATGGTGTTTATAATTGTCATTTATCATGTTAAATGAGGGAAAGTTGGCAAATTCTGACCCATTAGACATATTCAATAATATAGACCAAACTATTGCACAAGTTTCCATTAATACTTTTTATAGTCCTGATTTTCTGGCAATTAAAAAGAGCTCGAAACTGTTGACATTGAGTTTTATTACTTTCAGTACCTTTCATGCAACAGTTAATATAGGATCTTTAAATGGAAATCGATCTCGCTTAAGTTCATGAAGCAAGTCTTTACAGGTGGTATAACATATAACATGCTTCACCATTTAAATACATATCACTTTCCTTTCCATTCTATTACTATTATTCAAAATGATTCTAGACTGAGAAAAAATACTCTTCACAATAAAGTGTATCTATAGTGATTTCAACATCAAAACCCAGCAAGGAATCCTCCAACCGCCTACCCTCTACTCTTTCACTGAATTACCTACAAATTGCTCTGTCAACTTATATATGCAAAACCTTTGAAAGAATGCTCAAATGCAAATTGGAGAAACAAGAATGCATCTTTCTGTAACATATGGGTTTCTATAGGAGTCTAGTACTTATGATAGCCCCGTATTAATAGAAACTGAAGCACGCAATAATAATGTCAGGAGGAACCATCTTATCTCCAATTTATTTTTTAGTATTGGGAAAATATATATGTCTGAGCATGGATACATGGTGGATTTTCGACACTTTCTATTGAATTTAGGGGAAATACATTCGTATTTTTATAAAGCCCTTTATTCTATAGAATTTTTTATATTTGTATTGGTTATTTTTATTTTAATTCTTTTATCTAAGCTGAGGGAGTTTCGAATTGAGGTCTCTTCATGTTACGCGTTTTTTAGCCAATTAGCCATCTTTTGTTCATGGAACTCTATAGACACTGATAATAAACAGATCTCCTGCCAAAGTAGCAGCATGACTATAATGCAAAGACAATTGCATATTGTCGTCACTAAGGTGGTAGCTTGGTGGAATATCTTGTCATATCTATCTCTTTGGAGAAGAGCTCATGCGTTTTCTTCTAAAAAAAGAAAAATACCCATTCAGATTCTATTATACACTTGTAAAATATCCCTATTACAGTTATGCAAGAAATACAGTTTTTCGGAGTTTCTTGACCGGAAACTCACTTCCATCAGTATATTTTAAATCCGTTTGAAAAGTGTTTGAAATTAATAATTATTTTAATACTGTCCAAAAGATTTTGGTATGTCGATCTAACATCACTATAAAATGTATGAAACAGTTATTCTTCTCCGCATGGATTATATGTGTATGGTTTAGCCCTTACTTCGGCTTTGCGGTGCTTAGATGCCGTTCACCACTTTGCTTTAAGGATCTATTCCGGAGTGCTTCGTCTATTTCCAGACGAGAACTTCTACACTGTGTCATCAGCTACCTCTTTATTTAAGGTGGAAAAACATTATCTGCCTTGTACATTATTTCGTATAAAATCTGTCTAAAATCAACCCATTCTAAATATAACTCTTCCAGTCGGTCTCCGTAAGCTATACGGCGCCTTCTCTCCCAGATTCCTAGATTCATTGAGAAGGCCAAGTCGCTTTTGCATGACTCGGACCTTCTAAATGTTACCATTATGACTATTGATTCTGTTTTAAACCATGGAATATCTCACAATTTTCTTTTATTAATCTCCTCACACAAATTGCTCGCTATAGTGAAGGCCGTGGAGAATTTCCATAGTTACCTTTATGGAAGGAAATTTCTGCTTAGGTCTTAACAGTATTTCTATACCATATCTCACCACCATAACAGATAATTTTTTCCATTACTTCCTGATAGATTTATTTGAGTATTTAGGGTTTTAGACCCCAAGTAGGTCTAGCAATGCTTCTAATTTTTTCTAATAGTTTTATAACTTTTTCTTTAACTAACTTTAGATGAGGAATGAACGTGAGGTTTGGATCAAAAGTAATGCCCAGGCATTTTATGTGTTTAGTGTATATTAATCTTTGGCCATATATACTTCTGTTGTATGTAAAAAGCTTTGTAAACTCCTCTGAATCGCCAAAACTAAGAAAACACCTCTTCATCCTCAATCAGACGGCATGGTTGAGAGGTTCAATCGAACGATTCTAAATAACCTCTATCTTTTCGTTTCAAAAAACCAACAAGATTGGGATCATAAGCCTTGATCATGCTTGCTTATCGAAGCGCGGTTCACGAAACGACTGGCTTCACACCATCTAAGATGCTATTTGGACTAGAGCTCCGACTGACCAGTGATCTTCTGTTCGGGTGGCCACCAGATAAGCCTTCTTCACCTGTGGATTACGTTCAAGACCTCCAGGCCCGTTTAGAAGACGTACACAAGTTTGCCCGAAATCGGATTAACATAGCGACGGGGAAGAGGAAGCCCAGGTACGACACTAAAGTTAACGGACATGAATTCAAGGAAGGTGACAAGGTATGGTTCTGGAACAATATTCAAAGAAAAGGGACTCTCCTGCAGTCTTCCTGGGAAGGCTCTTATACAGTCCTGAAAAGACTGAATGACGTCGTGGTTCAAATAAGGAACTCACCGAATTCAAAACCAAGAGTAGTCCATTTTGACCGGCTAGCCCCTTATTATGGCAACTCTTCAAATAATTAGTTGAAACCATGCTTTCCTCATCTATGTAAATATAACCTGTATATTTGTAAATAGTATTCTTTATGTTAATTATTTTTCAACGTTCATGTCTGCAACTTTATGTCTATGTTATTATAACTTTTGAGTGTCTTCTGCTCGGGGTCTGTACTAAACAGGACGTGCAATCCTTGAGGAGGGGGAAATGTTACAAGCGGATGAGTGCCGCGAAAGTGACCTGAAGGATAGAGTGTTGGTGACGGTTGACGAAGAACATGGCGCCAGCCGAGTTAATTAGGCAAAAAGAATATTCTGGTAGCGGCTAGATCGTTCAAGGAATTTTTCTTCCGAGCGCTCTCTCGCTCGGCTATATAAGGGATGAGTTCCCGCAATTTGAAAGTTCCTCTCGAAAGAGCAGAGACTCGTTTTACGAGCTGATTACTTTTCTGGCTTGTTATTTAGTGAGCTGTGTTTGTCTTTGCTGTTTATGTTGTATATTTGAGCTCGCTGTGATTTACTGTTTGCTGTGCTATACGATATCTGTTTTGCAGTATGTGTTTATTGTGCGTAAGGCTTGTATTTACACTGTTATTGACTGTTGACTGCTGGATTGATTTTATCTGGTTTTCCGTTTTCAAGTCATCCTGTAAATACCTGTAAATAGCTATATATAAATTTGTTTATGCTGTTCTCATGTAAAGTCCATTCAGTCTGAACCCGCTACGCTAAAAACGTAACAATATCAAACTATTTTGTGAATGGTTCTCATATAATAGCAAGGCATCATTGGTAAATGAAGGGTTTAAAATACTAATATAAGCTGCTTAAATTGAAAATAAAAATACTGTAAAAAATAACTGTTTAAAAAACAATAATGAATAGTGATGGAAGTGACAATAGTTATAGTAATTTTGGATATTTATTTGTAATCAGTTTACTTTTCAGTTTATTAAATGAAATGTCTGCATTGATATGTTATATGATAGTCTTAGATACATCGAACAAAAAAATGAGATAATGAAAAATAAGCAGCTATAAAATTTTAATTGTATGAAATTTTTTTCAAAATTAACAAGAAAATATAAATGCAACCATGCCTTTTTCGTACAAAATTTAATTTAAATTTTGATTCTTTTAGTTTACAAAGATTAAATGTATAATAATGTTCTGATTTTGTAAAGAAATGAATCCTTTTAACTAAATTAAAAAAAGAAAGTGTAAATTTTGCTTTTAAAATAGCAAAGAGCTGATATTTAAGACTAAAATTAAAGAATTGCTTATAATTCTTTTTGGGTTCTTGGGTTATGGTTTAAACAGTAATCTGAATGAAATTCACATTTCACAATCAATAGTCAAGAGAGATTTTCAGATAAACTTACAGGAATTCACTTTTCCTATGCTATTTTCTTTACTTGTAAATAATTGCACATTTTCTTAAGTTGCATTTTTATCTTTTTGGTCTATTAAATTTAAATTAGTTTCTTTCAATTTGTCTACTTTTCGCAATGTAGAAACTTTTAATAATGTGATTCGGGCATAGTTGCTTGATCAAATATCAGATTTTTTCTTTTGTATATTCAAATATTTATAAATATAAGTAATAAGCCTATCTTTTGCTCTGAAGCAACAGTTAAAGAGTCTGATTAATTCCTATGATAGAATGAAAATAATGCATTTAATATATGATGATATAGTATATAAACTTAGTTATATATCCCAGAAAAAAAGCTTTGATAAAATATCCATATAGCACCAAAATTGAAAATAAAGAGCTCTTGTAATTTTATAAGAACTGGTAATGATGTTGTTGTTATTTCAGTTTTAATGGCATAAGGGCCACATACTATCATGAAATGAAATAAAAAATGCATGGTAAACCTGATATAGAAGTTGCTTTTTCCATAAAATGGCCTTTATAATTTTGTAAAACACTAATCAATGAAATGTACTATGATGTTACATGTTATTTAATTCAAATAGCTTATTCATTAACGTCAGAAAAACTACAATTAGAAGTAGACAGGGAAGCATATGATATAGAAAAGTCTTTATACTACAATTACAGTATTGTTTTCTAAATCCATTACCAGACAAATTCATTTATTGTCTCCAAAACAATGGAAATTCACAAAATTTGCACTTAAAGCAATATAAATATTTAATAAATTTTACAGCTGAAGTATACAGTACCACAAAATAATATTTTAAAAACTTTTGAATACATAAATATGACTTTATATTTTGTTCATATATAGATATAGTAATTCATAATTAGTTTTTATATAACAAATTTATAACACATACATTCCATGTATATTAGTTTTTAATTTTAATATATAGCTGAAATTTATGATCGATTACTTATATAATTCAAAATTATAAAGCTCTGTCTTGGTGCTTGATAATTAAATTAATTTTAAATGAAACTGAACAGCAAAATTTTGTAGAATAGAACAAAACTTTCAAACATCTTTATGTATCAATCTTACTTGTTAAAGAATCATGCTTTGACAGTATACTGGTAATAAAATTCGGGAATTCTCTTCAAAGCAGGAGGGTATAATAGATTACCTTAGATAAAATGCAAACATAAAACATTACTAACTTCTCCATTTCGAAATCGTCACAAAGCTGCAACTGCGTCCATAAAACCATTGATCAAAATGTAATTTTCTATTGTCGAATGATAAAAAAAATGGCACAAAACGGGGGCACATTTGACAACTGTTTTGGTCTGGAAAATAATGATTTGATCGCTGAGAAAGGAATAATCATCAGCTGATGTTTAACTATGGTTGTTGAATACAGTCACTAGTCATTAGAATATCAGAAGGATGATTTGTGTCGCAACGGACATGTCCGTTTGATTTCGGGTTATCCGTAAAAATTGGTACAAAAGAAAAGTACCGATAACAATGCTATAGAAAAAGCTGTTAAGAAATATATGGATTGTTTGATAATTTATTGAATCCTTTCCTGGTAACACAATAATCCGCCCTGGTTTCGAAAGACATTTGCTCCAGTATGCGATGACACGTCCGTGGCCGTCGATTTCCTGAGATAATACTGCTCCAACGCTCTCATTACTTGTGTCTGTATCTTGGATGAATTATTTTCCAGGATCAGGATAGGACAGGATGGGGGCCGATGTCAAGGCTTCTTTCAAGTTGTTAATTGCTTTTTCGCATTCACCCTACCACAAGAATTTTTGTTTGTTTTCGGTTAGTCTGTGAAGTGGTCTATAGATCAAGGAAAGCCCCTTAAAAATCACCTGTAATATGTGAAGAGGCCCAAGAAGCTCCTAAGTTCATGCACTTTTTCAGAGGGAAGCCCGTCTCTAACGATCTTTTTACAGGTCTGTGTGGAAGAAACGACATTTAGATGGGTTCAACTTAATTTACTTAGAACCTTTCTTAAATTACAAAGAGGCTCTTCAAAATTCCGTCCAACTATTATGAAGTCATCAAGTTAAACGAGGCAAGCTTCTAGGGTAAGCCTTTTTAAAACTGTCTCCATCAGACGTTCAAAAGTTACTGGCGCATTACAAAGGCCAAAAGGCATGACTTTAAATCTTCACAGTCCATGTCCTCCAGTTGTGAACGCTGTTTTCTCACGATCATCAGGATGTATCTCCAATTTCCAGTATCTACTCTCCAGATCGAGAGTAGGTAACCAATCGTTCCTGGAGAGTATATATAGCGTATTATCGATTCGGGGAAGAGGGTAAGAAGCTTTCTTCGTGATGTCATTCACTTGTCGGTAATCTGCACAGAACCTTATAGAACCATCTTTCTTTCGGACCAAAACGATGGGAGAGGCCCAAGGACTAGACGAAAGTTCAATAGCTTCCTTTTCTTGCATGTATTTTAATAAATTTTTCACCTCTTCTACTTTGGCAAATGGCAATCTTCTGGCGTTCTGTCGGATAGGAAGATGGTTTCCAATATAAATTCGGTGTTAACTTTGTTCTTCCTACATCATCAGATGTTTGGGAAAATAGGTTTTTAAATTATTCAAGAACTTTTCCTTTTAAATTCATCCTGAACTCTTCTCTTCTCCTTCTCCAATTCAGTGCCTTTAGGTAATTCCAGGCTCAAACAGACAGAAGACTTCTTTGATATTAAGTAGCTATCAAATAAAAAAAACAATATGGAAAAGACCTAAACAAATTATCTGAACCATAATATCAAAAAGAACATTGTATTTAGAGAGCGCTAATGTTGCTACAACTAGAACACAAATGAAAAGAACTAAATTATCAAAAATGTTTAAGTAAAATTTGAAATCGAAAGGAGAAAAAAGTACAATGAATCCGGCCTGAAGACTTTTTCAAGGATCTCCCTCAGGCAGGGAAATCAGGGCATTTTTCTGTGAGAGGTCTGACAATTCGTCAAATTATTGATCCCTCATGACCCGAAAATCCCAGAAAAAAGAGGCTTAAGAAATTAATTTGTATCACAAAAATAAAAGAACAACTTTAAAGTAAAAATATTACAGAAAAAGTTTACATCAAACAAACCAAAACTCACAAAACAAAACAAAGTAATTTTAAAAAAGTTTTTCATTTTTCTCGATACAGGTAACTGGAGAACATTTAGCTAGAACTTCACCCTTTTTAATGAGTTTTGATTTATTACTAACATAAATAACCCTGACGGATACATTCTTCTTCGTGAGATCTACAAGACTGGAGGCCCCCATCGTCCCGCTTGGAAGACTCCCGTCGTAGGAGAATTCAACAACACCAAACCGGAAATTCTCCGCTTCGCCAGTATATATCTCTAACATTATTTCTTTTCCAGCTGGGATAACAAAGTCTGTTGAAGCAACAATCTGATGGCAGGTATATAATCCTCCAGGACCTAAATGGAAAACAGTCACGACTTCTGATGTTAAGTGCAGGGAGTTATTTTTAAAGTCGATTAAAAAATCATATTTCTTCAGAAAGTCCAGTCCAAGTATAAAATCATCTGTAATTTCCCCTTCGACGATGGAGAATTGAGTCCTGTAGACTTGCCACGATGTTTTTCAGTCGTTAGTGGAAAGTTTAATGTTTGGTTTGGGAACAACAGGCACATGTTGAGCTATTTCAGGCTTTCGAACATTTGGAGATTGGCTTTCAGATTTTACCTGTACACCTTCCATTTTCTTCAATTTTTCCTAAACTTTCCCCTCAATTTCTTGTTCAAATGTGTTAAATTTTACATCCATTTTTTTTTTCAAATTACTCTTCAACTTTACAAAGTTTTCAACATTCTGCTCACAACTCTACTGAATATAACGAATTTTTGTATCGTTCTCTTGAACCTTTTCCGCCAAAGCATCCACTTTGGAGTTGATTGCTCCAACAAAATTAGCTTGGCCTTGTTCTATCTTCTTTTCCATCTTCTCTTGCCTTTCTTTCATTTCTTTAATGAAAGCAAAAAGTTTAAATTTTTCTTTATCTCCTTCCTCCATCGCTCTAGTTTTCTCCATTCAATCTCACTTCTGACACCAGTTGTTACGTTTTTAGTGTAGCGGGTTCAGACTGAATGGACTTTACTTGATGCAGCACAAACAAATTTATTTACAGCTATTTGCAGGATGACTTGATACAGTGAAATTTCAGATAAAATCAATATCTTACAGCACAGCAAACAGTAAATCACAGCGAGCTCAAATATACAACATAAACAGCAAAGGCAAACACAGCTCACAAAATAACAAGCGAGAAAAGTAATCAGCTCGTACAACGAATCACTGCTCTTTCGAGAGGAACTCCCAAATTGCGGCAACACGTCCCTTATATAGCCAAGCGAGAGAGAGCCCAGAAACAACGCGGAGCTTCAAAAAACACCGTGAACGATCTAGTTGCTACCAGAATATTCTTTTTGCCAAGTTCTTTGTCAACAGTCGCCAACGCTCTCTCTTTTAGGGCGCACTTTCGCGGCTCTCGCCCGCTTGTAACAATATCATTAGGGAAGAAAAAAGTTGGTGATAATTTTGTTTATGCTTCATTGCAAAGTTTTTAATCAATATTCTCTGGCAAATTTGTTTCTAATATATCTGAATTACAAACATATTTTGATATGATTTTGAAAATTGATAGAAATGATATTTATATTATCTTAATCTTCATAGCTTCTTTGGAATCAGGTCATGATCATTGTTGTCATTTGGAACATCATAATTTGAATTAGAATTTGATTCACCTTTTATATTTCAGATATGTATCAATAAGATAAATTTCAAGGTTTGTAAAAATATAAAAAGATAGTTTATCATTATTAAACTTAACAAATATTTATTTTATATATTTTTTAATTGCATACTACTTTTTACAAATGATTTGATAAATTTCTATAGATTTTAATTACAACAACACAAATTCTAGAGCAAAAATTTTCAACAACAGAAAAAATTCTCTATAGCATTAACTAACAGTAACTTAAACTAAAAATCAGAAAATGAATTTTTCACTAACACTTTTATTAAGTAAAAGGATTTGAAATATAATAGTTTTATTTGTGTAAAGTTATATAAAATACATAGTCAAAAAAATTGGTACACTTGCTTAACATCGTGTAGAGCCCCCGCGGGCACGTATAAGGACCGCAATACGACGTGGCATGGACTTACTAAATTCTGAAGCAGTGTTTGAAGTAACTGGCAACATGAATCTTACAGGGCTGTCCATAAATCTGTAAGATTACGAGGGGCAGGGGTATCTTCTTTGAACAGCACGTTGCAAGAAATCCCAGATATGCTCAATAATGTTCATGTTTGGGGATTTAGGTAAACAGCGGAAGTGTTTAAAGCCAGAATAGTGTTTCTGGAGCTACTATGTAGCAATTATAGAAGTATGGGGTGTCGCATTGTTCCTGGTGGAATTTCTTAAGTCCGTCAGAATTCACAATAGACATGAATGGTTGTAGGTGATCAGACAGGACGTTTACGCAAGAGTCACCTTTCAGAATTGTATCTAAAAGTATCAGGGGTCCCATATCGCTCCAACTACGCACTCCCCACACCATCACAGAGCTTCCACCAGTTTGAACAGTCCCCTGTTGACATGTAGGGTTCATAGATTCATGAGGTTGTCTCCATACCTGTACACGACCATCCTCTTGATACAATTTGAAACGAAACTACTCAGATCTGGCAACGTGTTTCCAGTCATTAACAGTCCAATGCCGATGCTGAAGGTTTCAAGCGAGGCGAAAAGCTTTGTGCCGTGCAGTCATCAAGGGCACACGATTAGGCCTTGGGCTCCGAAAGCTCATATCGGCGATGTTTCGTTGCATGGTTTGCCCTCTGACACTTGTTGATGGCGCAGCTTTGAAATCTGCAGCAATTTGCGGAAGGGTTGCACTTCTGTCGCGTTTAAGGATTCTCCCCAGTCGCCGTTGGTCCCGCTCTTGCACGATCTTCACCTGGCCACAATTTTGTGGGAGATTTGAAGTTTGGTCGTACGGGAAATCGCCATTTCATTAATACCTCAGAGATTCCATGTGCCATGTCTTGTACTCCGAATATCATACCAGGTTCAAACTCACTTAAATCTTTATAACCTGCCATTGTCGCTGCAGAATCAATCTAATATATGTGTATACACTTGTTGTCTTATATAGGTGTTGGCAACCGCACCACCGTATTTTGATTGGTTCCATATCTCTTTATTTTCATTCGCATGCCTACTCCAGTTTTTTTGTTTCTCCAATGTAAAATGTCTTCATTTAAAACAAATTAATGAACATGTTACTAAAAAACTAGCAGGAGAAAAAGATTTTGAGATGGTTTTGGTCAAAACAATTTACTGTTGGTTTTATTTACAAACAAGATTTCTCTTCCTCCTATATGCAGTAGTAATTTAAAATCAGGCTTCTAATGCAATGTTAAGTGCACAAAACATTCTAAATTAAAATTTCTTCTAAATATTCTAAAAATTTATTGGTAAAACCAAGAGAATCGGTTTACTTAATAGTTGCAGAATGTAAAATTTCTTATGAATTCATAAAATAAAGATTTAGGAAAATTTTGCGAATGAACAGATATGAAATATTACAGTTTTGATAATGGTATGAAACAGAAGGTTTTAGTTTCCATTATTAGAATTCATTGTTCATTTATAGTGGAATACATTTCAGTTTCATATAGTTCTAAATAACCAATACCTTCAACAAAGAGTCATGTAAAAAAATGGTCTTATATAGAAAATTTATTGGTTTGTATTTATAGAAAATTTTATATAATTTTCAGGAAACAAAAATAATTATTTATTTTTTAGCACTCTTTGTACAGCAATTTCATAAAAATCAGGAATGTTCACTATTCATGAATCATTCATATATTTAATATAAAGATATCGACTCTAAAATAAATCCAATTAATATCATTTTTATTCAAATTTATCAGAACTATGTATTTTCAAATTAACAACTGTTTACTCATTCAAATAAACTTCAAAATTTTACAAAAGTTTTAGATATTAGATACTAATAAACTGTCTTCTTTTTCACAATAAAACTGAGCAGTATTTTAATATTATTTAAATTCATATACGTAATTATTCGTTTTGTTTAAATAGATATTGGTTTTCATAACAATTCTCCCATTTTCATATACAGTTTTGATTGATTTTAAATTTACTTTTTACAGTTGCAACTTCTTATTCTGATAAACAAAGAGCATAAATTACATGAATTAATATTATATATTAATACCCCTTTGATTAACACAGGAATAAATAGATAAAATTTTAATTTCGTTAGGAAACTATTGATATTAATATAAAAAACGAAATGCTGTGAATACTTACAGACTACCTGCTTAATAAATCAAGTCATAGAAATAATCCCAAAAAAAGATTAGTTGATATCAAACAAACCTTTTTATGGGATTATCACTAAACATAAGTGCAACTAATCCATTGTAAACGGATATTTAATTTCTTGTGAATAGAATCGAAGAATGAAAAAAAATGAAACGTTCACTGTTCATGAATCATGCATATATTGGATATAAAGATATCAACTCTAAAATAAACCCAATAATAATAAAATAGCGTATAATAAAAAAAACGTGATAAGAAGATGACTTTCAGGGGATAATCATGGGATATTTTTGGATCAATGAAGATCCACTACCGAGACGAAACCACGAGAAAAGCTGGCTGACGTTTTTCCATACAAATGATCATTGATAGATGATCTTTCATTGATTATTGGTTGAATAGTGTGTTGTTTAAGCAACCGGTTTTGTGAATACGGTCGTATCGTCTGTGTAATTGTTGCTTAGAGTTTAATTTAGATTTGTCCCCCAACTTTCTGTTCTCTTTAGAAAATTTTGCCTTCACTTTAGCGTAATTTCCTTATTTTGAGAGTTTTAGAAACACTTTCTCTTTACTACAATCTAATGCATCCGGTTACTGCTAAAAATGAATTCACTTTGCATCTCCTGAAAAATTCAGTCGCTTTCCGAGAAATGCAAGCATTGTTAAGAATGAAAAAGCAAATTCAGTAGCTAAATCTGGAACGTCTTTTTTCATTAGGACTTACATATTGCAATATTAACATTATTAAGCGAATTTATACTACCTGGTAACTAGTGTTACAAATTTGTAATTTTGCTTCCCAGCAAGCATAATGTCATCGTAAAAAAGACAATTTTACAATCAGCCCTGTTGTGTGTGAGCGAGTGTAGTGTTTGTGATCTCAGAGCTTGACGACAAACTTGACGACATTTTTGTGACTTGGCTATGAATTTGACGACAAAATGAATAATACTGGAAACTTCAAGAATTTTCCTGTTCCGTTCAATAGAAACCGAGATGCGCTCTGATTGACCTTGGAGATTCTCGGCCCACCTTCCGGGAGCTAAAAAGGCCGGCAGTTAACAGCAGAAGCGGAACTGAGTAAAAGACAAGTAACGAGCCTTCGAGAGGATAGCGAAGCAATGGCGGAGTGCCAGAATTGTATACAGTTCAAGCGAGTGTTGAACTGCTGTGTGCCGAGTCCTATTGTCTACTGTGAAAGCAGCGACGTGTAGTGCGTTGAATAGCCAATCATGTGGTAGTGAGTTGACAGCTAAAGCGAAGAGACAGTGAGAAGCTCAACTCTACGGAGATACCATAGATGGAAGCTCCGAGGATCCCCTCTCTTTCTGGATTCTGTTTGGTCTCTTTGTTTTCTGTGGTCGATTACTTCTTGCCAGCTACTGTCTGCTGTAGTTACTGTCCTGTGTTCGCCTAGGCAATACATATCTGTCGTCTGTGTTTTCGCCGTCCTTGTGCTCCAGTTCTTTGTGTTAATAAACATCGTTGTTTTCTACTGAGCCCTGATGACTATTTTCACACCATACACCCACTATAAGCTAACTCAGAGTTAATTTTCGTTACACTAACATGAGATTTGCGAATCCAAAATAAACTGCATTCAATCAGCTTACAATTGGTTAGTGGCCTGTTCTCACCATACGTGAGGTTGATACGACATTGACTCGCCTATGTATGAAATATACTTGTGACACGCACAAAAATGATGCTGTACAAAAATGTCTTAAATGTTTTGTGGATTTTACTGTAAATCACATTTTAATTTAGCTCACTGCTTCTAATCAACATCGTGTTCACGTTTATAAAATACTGTAATTATCCTTGCAGGATTTGGCGGGTGAGAAATACATACCCGAAGGCTTTTAGCTTTTTAAAATCTATTTGTTTTCATATTTGCATTTAGTTTGGTTAACATTAGTTATACCTCTATAATCGATTGTTTTGCACCATTGATCTCGCATTATTCTATTTTTGTTTCGCTTTATTGTATTGTAATTTTAAAATAGGGATTTTTCATCGTTGCATTATCATATTTCACACGTTTTTATTTCTAGTTGTTTTTATATTTTTAATGAAAAAAAATATCATCTGATCTAATATTCTATCATTTCCTTGGCTCAACAGGGCCAAACATGGTCCTCACAGCAATAAACATTCCCGAAACCCTACAAACAAGAAATTTCAATAAATATATTTTGTAGAATTCATCGAATTCGAAGAAAACAACGAGCTTCTACTTGTTGCCTTGGCATGGGGAATAAATCGGTTAATAACCTTTCGGTGCCAAAAGTAACTCACTGCGATGAGCATGACTGTCACACACAATTTTTGAACCTTAATGGAATACCATCCTTGAAAAATCTTTTTTCCGTTTCACCCTATTATGTAACTCTTCTGTTCCACACTTGTAAAATCACGCCTTTGAAGCTGGAGAATCTTCCCTTGGCGAAGTCTGAAACTACTCCAACCTGGCAATCATATAATTTCTCAGAACAGTTTCTGAAACAGTCTCGCTAATACGCTACGAAATAAACGTATTTATATAGTCCATTCGCAATTATGATTCATTTACGCGTACGCCGGACGTTTTGGTTCGTCGAACCGGAGATCATCCGGATCCTATGGAATAATTCTTATCAATGAATTTGATAAATTATTTACGCGAAATATGGCAGATATAACATCGCGAAATCGCAAGCGTGGATGCATCAAAAGCCAGCTAACGAAATTAAACTATATACTTACTGAAGTACAAAACTAAATGGACATTCCTGAGCTTTAAGCTCAACTGGATATTGTGCTAATAACGAACACAAATTCGAAGAACTGAAAAATGATTACTACAAAATCGTCAAAGAAAATTTCCAGAAAATGGAAACCTCTCAATTCGAAGTGGATGATTTGATACAAAAATTAGAAGTAAGCCTTAAAACCTCTATTTATAAATTAAAAACTATAAAAACTGACTCTGTGCATAATCAAAATCTTGATGATTCTAGCATTAGTGATAAGTCTAAAAAGGCATTCATTAAACTTCCAAAAATTCCACTTCCATTTTTTAGCTGAAAATTCGAAGAATGGAATTTATTCAAAACTCAAATTGATAGTTTAATTAGTGAAAATCCTGAACTTTCTGAAAATAAAAAACTGCATTATTTACGTGGATCTCTTAACGAAGCTAAATACATAGAAACTACTGATGATAACTTTACTGCTCTGTTTAAAGTTTTAAGCAACGCTATGATGACAAAAGAATATTTTAAACGTTCATCCATTAAAACATGAATCTGGCAAATATCTACGAAATATATTGGATGTCATTTTAAAGAACCTTAGATCATTAAACGTCTTAGATTTCACAAGAGACACATTATCCAACGCTTTGCTATTAAATATTATTCTCAAAAAATTAGATCGTCACACCCGCAAACAATTTGAGTTAACATTAAGAGACGACGGAGTGCCTGAATTCGATTATTTCCTAGAATTTTTATAAAGGAGATACCAAATTTTAAATAATATTCAAACTAACATTTCTACTAAATATAACCTTGATGGATCGAAACCCTTTTTTGTCAAAGCAGATGAATCTCCTAAGTTATGTACCACTTGTAATGTACAAACACATGCAATGTATCATTGCAATGTATTTAAAGAAATGAAATTATCCGACAGGTTAGATTTGGTTTTTAAAAAATCGGCTTTGTAAAAATCTTTTAAGCGAATTTCACCCTTTCTCTAAATGTAACGCTAAAAGTTCTTGTTTCGTTTGTAAAAAGAAACTAGATCACCATACATTGCTTCATAAATATTCTACGCCGCCAATCGCGCCAAATGCTTATAGTAATCGAGAAAGTGAAACCAGACTCACGTCGCCTATACACTTTTAGAAAAGGAATCCTCAAACTAATAAATCACAGTCAAATGATGCACAGGTGCCAGAAAACCCTCGTCTTTTTTCCTTTTTTCTTCTTTTTTTTGTAACGGTAATAAGAGCATTTTGATAAACACAGCCATAATATATGTCCGAGATGCAGGGGGGATTTAAACCCTTCAGAAGCGTCCTTGACTCTGCCAGTGATACTTCTTTCCTTCCGTCTTCCGTGGCAGATTTATTGGGATTAAAAAAAGAAAGAATAAATATTCCGATTTCTGGTTTAAATGATACATCATTAAATATCAAGAAAAAGGCAACTGCCTTTTTATCAAATGAAAATAAGGATTCTCATTGGGGTATAGATTTATTAATTGTTCCTATTGTAACTAGTTTCCCACCTTCTTAAAAAATTAAATATTTCGAACTCAAACTTTCCCAAGGAAGTTAAACTAGCTTATCCATCATTTTTTATTCCTCAAATAGGTAGTGTAAAGTTTTTGTCCGGGTCTACTGGTGAGTTGCACAGAAAACCAACTCAAGTCTCTGGGAAATAAAAATTTATTTATTTCTAGCTATAATACATATATATTATGCACAGGTACACCTTCTTGGTTAAATATTTTTACAAGAATATAAGTAGAATCAACTCAGAGTTCCACTAGGGGAAGGCGCTGTGTTCAGATAAGTAAGGAATCTCTCCTGGAGGTGAAGAGATATGACGGAGTTCGGGAAACTCCCGCAAGATTCAGTTCGAAATTCGGGGTTATCTGCTCGTTGATTAGCCTGCAGGAATTGCCGGATTCGTAAGGTGATGATCTTGCTTGAATAGCACTTCAGAAGACAAATCTGTTCAGATAAATAGTTCTAAAGCTCTAATGAGCTTTCCCCCTTTAGACGGGACGCATGGAGGTCCGAATGCAATTTCCGAAGTTTAGATGGACTACATGTGGGCTCAGCCTACAGGACGTGGATGCTTATGTTACACTCCAAATTCTCTCCTGAAAATTTCACACAGAATTCCATGCTGAATTCTCGCTCCAATCACTAACGTTAGCTTAGTCAGTAGGCTTCCTTCTCTTGTCCATCTTTTTCGTCTCCTTTTTATTTAGGTCTCATAGGCCGGTCTCCGGTGGCAAATGACCAATCAGGATATTCCCCAACTTCTATTGGATCATCTGACCTAAGATATCTTTCAAATCACATGAGAGGGGAAAGCATCGATTAGCATATCTGGGGTGGTCTCTCCAGAAGAAAAAAAGAGTCATCTGCCGCTGGACCTCTATTGTCGGTTTGAAAGGTGGGTGTTTCTTATCTATTCACAGGGACACACGTGCTTCCTTACCCTGATGTTTTCCCCAAACACATGTCCATTTCATTGGAGATTGCACAAATCGCACAGACAGATCTGGAATTAGCTCAACCGCTGTACTTCGTCATGAGTACCAGATGTCTGCATTCTTTTGCCTTTAGCAAATTCCTCCGAAATCGGGGAATTCTTTAACTACAAAGGGTTCTTTTCCCGTGGAAAACTTAATTCTATAGAGTTCTTGGTGTCACTTATCTAAAGTCGTCACAATAGTCTCATTATTGAAGCAGGATAAAATAAAATTAGCAGACAATTTATTCTTACAATCTAGTTGTTTCAGTTAGCTTGTTTCAGGGGTTATTTCGGGCAATATTCGTTATAATGCTCCTAAACACTGTTTTTTAATTAAAATACACTTAATAAAACTCGCAAATGCTTTTGGGAAATTGAAGAAACAGAAACAACTGAAATTTGCGTCAATGAGTTAAAATATTGTTATAAACATTTCGCGAAAACGCATTATAGGACAATGGAGGGTAGATTTCTTGTAGAAATGCCATTGAAACCTGATTTTTCCGAAGAAATGTTAGGAAATTCTAAGGCAGTTGCAAAAAGACTTGACCAGTTATGGACCCGTTTAGAACGCTGCTATGCAATTACTTTACTCAGAATTTCTCAGAGAATATAAATTACTAAAATACATGAAAGAGGTAAAAAAAATCAAATGTTAAAAATGGGTACTATCTACCACATCACGGTGTGTTACGCCCATCAAGCAAAACTATCAAGCTTCGTGTAGTTTTCAACGCAAGTGCTAAAACGTCCAATGGAAATTCATTAAATAACTTGTTGCGCAAGGGAGGAGTGCTTCAGGAAGATCCTTTCTCAATTATAATCAGATTTAGACATCATATTTATGCACTAACAGCAGATATCAAGCAAATATGTAGAATTATTGGGATAAATCCTTTGCAAACTAAGCTTATAAAAATTCTATGGAAGATCAATAAAAACGCACCATCTAAAGTGTATGAATTACACAAGGTGACATATGGAACCACCTCCGCACCACACTTAGCAACAAAAGTTTTGCAACAACCTGCTCTAGAGAAGGAAGAGGACTTTCCCTTAGCTTTAAAGGCAGTACTACAGGATATCTACATGGATGATTGCCTCTCCGGTGCTTCAGAACTTAGAGAGTTTGAAAAACACAAATCAGAACTGTCACAGTTGCTTCAACGAGGAGGCATGACTTTGCTACTGGTGTTCTAACAAGGCTTCATCAGCTGAACTTAAAGAATTCCCACTTGACTGCAATTCTGAAGAAGTTATAGTCAAAACTCTATGAATGTTTTGGAACAGTTTAAGTGATTCCTTTACATTTAAGGTCTGTGCCAATTTCAGCACAGATTGCAACGGCATCAAACGAGAGGTGCTCTCACAAATAACTCGCATCCATGACCCCCTGGGACTTTGGGGACCGGTCATAACCAAAGTAAGGATTTTCCTGCAACAGTTGTGGTAACTTAAATTGGACTAGGATGAGACATTACCTACAGATGTTTCCAGACTTTGGGATGACTTCCTTATCTTATCAGAGAATATTGAATCCATTCATGTTCCGAGATGCATTTTTAAAGTTGTCTCTAAGTCTGTTTGATGCTTGGATTTGCAGACGATTCTTCTAAAGCTTATGGTGTTGAAATTTACGCACAAATTGTGTCTAACACCAATGAAGTAACTACCCAACTTCTTTGTAGTAAGTCAAGGGTAGCACCAATCAAAACCACCACAGATCCTCAGACTTGAACTTAACTCTTGTCTACTTCTTTCAAAACTTTCTCAGAGAGTCATATCTGCATTAAGGCTACAAATAGACTCTTTTAAATTACATTCAGATTTAACTATAGCCTTCGCCTGGATAAGGACTCCTTTTAACTTGCTCAAGACATTTGTGAGTGACCGAGTATCTCAAATTCATAAACTATCGAAAGATTTCCAGTAGCAAGATATTCCATCTGAGCTTAACCCTGCTGACTTGCTTTCCAGAGGACTTGATGCTGACCCTTACAACCAGTGAACTGTGGTTAAAAGGACTAGAATTTTCCAAATTAAACTTATCTACTTATCGGTCTGTGAAAATTTCTACTGGCTCTTCCAACAAACTTTATACGGATGAATTCAAGCCAGTTACTAAATTAACTTCGACTTTAACTAATGACTCTAAATTTTTCAATGATTTTCTTGCTATCACAAATGAATTTCCTAGACTAATCAGAATTGTAGAGTTTATTTTTAGGTTTGTTCGAAATTTTAAATTTTCTGTAAAGGAAAAAGGATTTCTCAAACAAGAGGAATACATGAAAGCTATAAGGGTACTCTTAAAGTTAGTTCAGATAAAGCATTTTTCTACTGAAATCTCCGCTTTAAAAAAAAGGAACGTCAGTTCCATCTTCGAATAGGTTGAAATTTCTCGATCCCTTCATAGATCTATCCGATGGACTAATAAGGGTAAGAGGAAGATTTGCGCAATCTAATTTAAATTTTAATCAGAAACATCCAGTTGTTCTGCCAGTAAAAAATAAGTTAGTTACACTTCTTTTTCAGTATTATTATCAACGATACTTTCATGTAAGCCCTCAAGCCGTTCTAAATACTGTTCGTTTAAAATATTGATCAATTGGGGGTAAAAATACAGCACGCAAGGTCGTTCACAAATGTGCTCAATACCTTAGAAACCAGCCCGTTATTGCGAACAAACTATGGGAGACCTTCCAGCAGAAAGAGTTACTCCTAGTTCAGCATTTTTAAAAGTAAGGATCGATTTATGCGGTTCATTCGAAATAAAACTTAAGGGTCAAAGAAAGGGTAATCTTCAGAAAATATATGTTGCTTTATTTGTATTTGTATGTATGGCAACTAAGACTGTACCCATATAATTTGTCTCAGATCTAACTTATGAAGCTCTAATCGCAACGCTGAAAAGATTTTTTGCGCGACGTGGCAAAAGTTTCATAATTTTTAGCGATTATACTACTAAATTTATTGGTGCCACAGAAATTAAAAACTTATACAATCTAATGGTAGGTAGCGAAGAAATTTTGAATATGCTTTCCTCCGAGGGCTCCTCCTAGCCCTCGGAGGAAAGCATACTCCTATTTTTGCCTCCTAGGGATCCCAATTTCGACATTCTTTGGGAGGCAGGCATGAAAGCCTTTAAATATCTTTTTAAGAGAATAGTAGGTCCTGCAAGACTAACACTCGAAGAGTTTTTAACAGTAATTACTCAGATTGAGGGCATCCTCAATTAGCGACCCCTCCCTCCTCTACCAACTGATGCTGAGGAAATGCAAGTATTAACTCCAGGTCATATCCTCATAAGAAAACCTATCAATTCCATCACAGAACCTAACTTCATAAACAAAAGAAACAATCTTCTCAGTCGATGGCAAGGAACTCAAAGGTTAGCAAAAACTAATTGGAAACGTTGGCAAAATAATTATTAGAGCCATTTACAACAGTGCTTAAAGTGGTTGCTTAAAAAACAAGATTTAACTCCTGGCATGCTACTCCTAATAAAGGGCATTCAACTTACAACTTACCACAGGCCTTTAGGTCGAATAATTAAGTTAATTGCAGGCTCAGATGGTAATTTCAGAGTAGAAGATATATGTACTGAAAAAGGAAATTTTAGAAGAGCTATTTCTAAAATTTGCACTTACCTATTGTAGATAATTTGGATTTAAATTGAAATGTTTATTTGTCTTTTTTTAATAATTATTCTAATTGTTTTCATTGTGCACTTTATTATTATTGCTTGTTTTTTTGTACCAATGTATCGAAATTGTGATGTAACTTTATATACATTTTTCTATATTAAAACATATGCATATTTCAATGCCGGGCGGGATGTTCCGTACTTGCAAAATCACGCCTTTGGCGCTGGAGCATCTTCCTTTGGCGAACTCTGTAACTACGCCAACCTGACAACCATATAATTTCTCAGAACAGTTTCTGAAACTGCTTCACTAACAAGCTACAAAATAAACGCCTTTATACAGTCCCTTCGCAATTATGATTCATTTACGCGTACACCGCACATCTCCTTTGTCAGCAATTGTACAGAAAGTATGAGTGATTGAGTTGTTGTTGAAAGTTGTGTTTATACTTCTTTTTTACTTCTTTTTTTTTGCAGCCTAGAGTTGTAACTTGTACTGCAAGCAAAGTTTGATAATTTGATATCTTACTGTTTCGAATCACCGGGGAAATAGACATGCTAATCTGTCGGGGGAAAACCTCCTGTCCTTGGTGCTTTGTGGAAGCTCGAAGAAGGGGTGACAGCTCAGGTGTCATATTCGTCATCTGAATGATATTCGCTCATCATTATTAGGTTCGTCCCAAAATAACCCTATTAATATAACTAAACTAAACGTTATTATTGCATCAAAAGTAATTTGACGTAATAAATAAAAGAATCATGAATAGAATGTCACATTTTTAAAACGATTGTACAAATATATCTGTATAAGAATGATGCAACGTTGAAGGTGAGAATTAGCCTTTTATACTCAGAAATATAATTCGATGCACAATTTCCTTCCTAACACAAGGATTTTTTTATTGTTCTGAAAAACAATTATATACAATTGTTTTAATTTGAATTTCACCTATTAATTGAATTAACTTACCACTCTGTAGGTATTTTTCGCAATAATTAAAATAAATAAATAAATAAAGCGTCAAAATGATTGCATCTTCTTGAATGTTCCCGAGATGAACTAGCCGAGAGCAAATGGTTAAAGCTATAAACATTTGCAAGCTAGGAAAAAAGTTTTAAGAATTCCCACTTTAATGTTGCTTTTCTTATTCAAAGTTAACAGGCTGTGTATAGAACCATAAAAATACCCCGACTCAAATGTGTATATATATATATATATATATATATATATTTGTGTGTGTGTGTGTGTAGTGATATTTTAAACTCTAATTTCAATTGTAATTAATTTCCAAGATTTTGTCTTAATTTAGTCCATGGTATCTACTTCATTCTAATATGTTCTCTTATTTCCTTATCCCGCGCCACTTTTTCTATTTAATAAATGAAACGAAACTTTGTAAAAATACTGCTCCGTCACTCCTCGTGCCGTGTGATGGGATAGATTCTTCTAAAGGATTCGGGCGTTTCTCTTGTCAAGGTCAACACGTGTGAGAATTCCTGTCAAAGTTCAACTCGTGTCAGGTTTATGAGAATATGATATATGGGTCCAGCTAAAATTATTTCTTTCTCTTTATATCTTTATAACCTTCGTCTGTTTTTGTGAGGTATTGCCTGTGCATAATGAGTGCCTCTCGAGATGGAATAAAGCGAACTTAAAATTTCAACCGGTCTTCTCTCTGATTTCGGTTACGACTGTATCTTCTGCATCAAACACATAATTAATATGTTATTACATTATAATTAGTCAACAGCATAGTTTTATGAGCTAAAATTGTCAAAAGAATTAAAAATTAAATCCAGATGTATGACGCAATAGCTCCTTGCTGACACCGATTCGTTTCTTCACAGCCAGTCGGCTACCCTGGGTTCAGTAGCGAAGCTCCTTCTCCGGTCCAGTTTTCATTGAATTGCCCTGTTGCTCCTCTCTCTTTCCTTAATTCATCGTCAACATTCCTGTTCTGCTATTCAATACCCGTATGCTTTTTATCCATATCCTCGTTTGCGTGCTCCTTATATCTTCAAGAAGTTCCATTCAGCCGCCGCTCTATCACAGAGCTAGCGAGTCTTCTTCGTGATATGGGCATCCCGCGCTCGAGTCCGGGTTAAAGCATGGTTGTTCTTCTGTGTTCTATTGGTGAGGCGTTTGAATGTGCCCTCCTGTAAAAAGGGTCAGCACTAGCGAATGTGATGAGTGTGTACCTAAAGTCGTACTCTTGGCCCTAATTGGTGCTACTTCAAACAACAGACGCTTATTTCGGCTTAAATCCACTGATGCATCAGCAGGCTTGTCCGTGGCAAGTGCCATTAGTAAAAGCAACAGTTCCATCCTCTTGTCTGCCATGAATCATCCAATTTCGCAAATATGATTTGTGTGTATACAGTGCTCGAAATAGCCTTGTGGAATCTTCAAAAAGTGATAAGATTTTCCTAACTCAAATGGCAAAAATCAATATTTTATGTTGTTTTTCTTTTCTTTTGACTTTTCATATTTAAATTTTTAGAATTATTACAAATTATATTTTTATAGTATTATTTAAAATATTGGAATTTTTTAATCTTTTATTGAAATCTATTTTTAAAAATTTATGCATAATATTAAAGTGGGTTGCATTTGAAATTTGTTTTTATGCTATTAAAATTTAAAAAAATAATTTCCCCAAATAATTTAAATTTATCCTTAAATTGAAAATAAATAAAATGAAAGCTATAACGCATCATATACGAGAAAATTAAGGAACACTTTAGAGGAAGTTTTTTACTCGAAGTGTTCCTTAATTTTCGGACGAAGGGAGTCCAGCCAAACAGTACGTAATAGGCTTCATGGGGGAGGGCTCTATGCACGTAGGCCAATGGTCTGCCTTCCGTTGACCCCACGCCACCATGCTGCCCGAAGAAGATAGGCTGCTGAACATCGAGATTGGCAGCAGCATGATTGGAGCCAAGTGCTGTTTACAGACGAGTCCCGATTCAGTCTGGAATGTGACACTCGACGTGTTCTGATATGGCGGGAGAGGGGCACTCGAAATAAACCCGCATTCGTTCGTGAAAGGTCACAATAAAGACTAGCTGGTTGGATGGTATGGGGTGGAATCAGCATAGGTGGACGTACGGACCTGCATATCATTCGGAATGATGGGCCGCAGGTATGCAGGTATGATTTGATGGGCCGCAGGTATGCAGACGAGATACTGCGATCTCATGTCATCCCTTACGCTGGAGCCATTAGCGATTCCTTTATTATCCAGTATGATAATGCCCGACCGCATAGAGCTCGTCTGGTGGAGAACATGCTTGAAGCTGAAACAATACAGCGTATGGAATTGCCAGCGTGCTCTCCTGACCTGAATCCAATCGAGCATGTTTGGGACATGCTCGGACGACGCATTGCTGCGCGGCCAAGTCCGCCTGTGACTGTACCAGTCTTGGAGATTGCACTTCTTGAGGAATGGAGCAGTATTCCCCAAAGTCTGGTCGATAACCTCATCGCATCCATGGCAAACAGGTGTGCAGCAGTCTTAGCTGTTCGAGGAGACCACACGCCCTATTAAAACTCATGCATCATGTCTATTCAGAGCCTTTTTTTATCGTTTACATATAACCAAATTGTTGCCCTAAATCATCTTTTCGTGTTTTTCCATATTTTCAAAGAATTAAAGCTTAATTCCACATTGTTTTATTTTTTCTCTGTATTGCGCATGGATACGCGTGTACTTCTCATTGTATACCAATACGTGTCTGTCTCGCACGGTTTTCTTGATTTTTTTGCTTGCTCCTCTGTTTTGAGCTGTGTATAATCACTGTGCCCAAATGCTTGTTTCTACATACAAATGTTTTTTTCAATTACCACATTTTTTTGTATTATATTGTTTATTTCCTAAATATTTATCATGAAAGTATTTAAAATCTTGTGTTTGTTACATTCATTTTCTAGTGTTTTGTATGAAGTTCTTTAATCTTGTATTTATTTACATTTCTAAGAGTATTATATAAAATCTTTCAATTTCACAAAAAATGTTATTTCCAAAGGATTTATATGAAGGTTTTGAATCCTTTGTTTGTGGTTTCAGTTCCAGGTATTTAATATGAAATATTTCAATCTTAAATTATTATTTTCATTTCCAAGTTTTTCATTAAAATTTTTTGAATTATAGGTATTATTTCTAATCCAGATTCTTTATTGAAAATCATAATTATATTGATATATCAAATGGGTGAAATCCTAACAATATTGATGTTTTATGTAATTATTTAATATTTAATCTCAAATTTAATAATCTTGTTGAGTCAGACTTCCTAGCAGTTGAGGATAATGTACCATTGGCTATCTTTACCAAATTGAATTCGACAACTTTTTACAGAAATATGGTAAAAATAAATGTGCGTACTATATCATTTAATTTTTAATATTCTTGTTGATTTTTTAAGTTTATATGATATTTCCATAAACATAATTCTGGTTTTTTTATATTTCTGATATAAAATGATAAAAGAAATTTCTGCATTAATGGAAAAGCAAGGAATACTCAGGAATCACTTTTAATATGCTTTTAAATTTTAATTTCTTTCTAGTTCATCAATCAAAGGGCTTCTACATACTTCCACATCTTACGGTGTGTAGGTGGAAGGGGATTGTAATAATATTTTAAACTCAAAGTTAAATTTTAATTAATTTTCTAAAGATTTGTCTTTATTTAGCCAATAGAAACTTCATTCTAAAATGTTCTTTTATTTTCTGATCCTATTCGACTTTTTATACTTAATAAATCAAACGAAGTTTTGTAAAAATACTACGCCATCGCCCCTCGTACCAAGTGAAGGGATGGAGTCTTCTAAAGGATTCCACCGTTTCTCTTGCCCTCGAGTGCCTCTCGAGATGGAATAAAGCGAACTTCAAATTTAAAACAGTCTTCTCCTTGATTTCAGTTACGACTTTGTCTTCTGCATCAAACCCAAAATTAATATGTATATATACAGGGTGTCAAAAAAAAACTTCCCGTATATATGAAACCCTAGCGGCCTATCCTCTCAACCAATCGAACAAAATTTTCAGATAGGGTTGTTTGAAGGCATGCACTGGAAATTGTGATGGTTCTAAACAGCGCAGAGATCACGCTTAAAGTTACAGTGAGATAATTTCGAAATTTTAGATTGACAACGCCCATTTTTTCCTTCCGCAATATAATCAGCATATTAAAAAACCATAAATGGCGTCGGAACGATTAGTGTGTGACGAAAATTGCTGGCGTAAAACATTTGCAAAGAAGAGCAGTATAAAGCATTGCATTGTGGGAAAAACTTTTAAAAGCAGTGTGAGAAAAGTGTTTCTTCAATCAGATGTTCGATTATGCTAATAAGATGACGCTCACAAAGAAAGAATGAGGTAAATTGATCAAGCTGTTTTAACTAAACAGGGAAAATGATGCCGAAGTAGAGCGAATTTATCAGCGAAATCACAAGCTAAGAGGAGGCTCATGTTTCAAAAGAAATGTACGTGATTTGATAAGAAAATTTAAGAAAAGTGGATGCACTTGCGATCGACCTCGATCTGGGCGAAAAACTGTTCCAGTTGAATTTTTTGCGGAAGTGCATAACGCGATTACTTCTTCTATACAGCCGACCACCCCGTCACCACTGAACGTAACAGTATCGACAGGATTTGTTGTGGTCGACTGTGGACTGTAGCAATGTCCATCCTTACATTGATCAAATCTGTCAAACTGATACTCTCTTCGAGATAATTGACCCCAAAGTGGTCATAAACTGACAACTTCCTCCTCTACAAACTTTAAAACAGTTGGTAAAAATCTGTCAATTTTAGATATCATATCCTTTAGAGTCCTAAGATTACTTAATACCATCAGTACTGAACTCAAGTCATTATTTTCACCTTGCAGATGTTTTCTATGATCGGAGATTTTTGAGCATTCCTTTAAATAGTGGTAAACAGTACCGATTCCTCCACAAATGCCTTTGTTTTCCTGCATTCTTCCAAATCTTTGGAAATATGCAGGGTATCTTCCATGTCCTGATATAGTTTGCATTACCAGTGGACGGTATCTTCTTATTTTTATTTCTGGATTAGGAATAAAATCGTAAGTTACTCTTCCTTTTTTGGACATATACCATCTGTCAAACCATTGTAACTTAATTTCTTCTCTCAATTCTCATTTTAAGACACCATTTGATTTGAGGACAATTATATCCACACTTTTTCTGTGCCGCCATCTTTGCATATTGATCCGTCTTTTCATCACCATAAATCCCAATATCGGCCTTAACTCAACTCAACTCTATTCACTTGTTTAGTTTTACTCTTTTTTATCTTTTCTTTTATCGTCCATATGTCCCTTTTACAATCGTGAAGTGATTGAGTAGCTTGTAGAACTGACAGAGAATCTGAAAAAAATTGAGCATTTCTGTCCATCCTCCAACCTTTCACAATATTCTACGGCCATCTTTAACGCTCGCACTTCTGCCTGGAAACTTGTGGCATGGTTCGATAATTTCACAAGGCTTTTATCGATTTCTTTCCCATAGTAATATATTACTATTGCAGCTCCTACTTTATTTTCATTTTTGAATCATCTGTAAAAATTTCTATTCCATCCACATCCGGCATTTTAATTTGAAAACCATGAATAAACCCTTCTGCAGGGTGTTGTTCAAACTTGTCAAAAAAATCTCATAATCTTTATTGCAAAATTATTTGATTCCTTTTTTAACTTTATTGCTAGTTGTTTTTATTTGAAATTTAGTGAATATTTCCCTTACTCTGAGATCCATTGGCAATAACCCCATTATCACTTGAAGGTCTTCAGTAGAAATGGTTATATATGCTTCAGACATATTGATGAGGGCGCCATAGTATTACATTTAATGCTTCTCAGATTTTCTTTAGATTAAGCCGATGCCCCCATGCCCGAAAAGGACAAATAGCTCAATGACCAAAGTGTAGATTCTTCTTAGATGATGTTTCATTTTTCTATAAAATTTATCCGCAGCTGTCACTAGTTTATATGTTAATACGTCCACTTTTTTTCTTGACATTGCTAAAATGCGATGTAAATGTTAAATTACTGTCCCATGTAAGTCCCAAGTGTTTAAGCTGATTAGACACATTTATATTTTTATTGCCCATTTTGATGTTTGGTGGATCTGTTAATTTTAAACGCTCTCCAAATGTAATAGACATTTGTAATGTTTTCCTTTCATTAAACACAAGTACATGCATTTTACCCCATTTTATCAGTCTATGAATTATTTGATTTCCTTTAATTTCCAGTTCCTCTTTTGTTCTGCCCGAGATTATTAGCAGCACATCATCGGCATATGCCTGTATAAAGCAGTTCTCTGAAAGATTGATCTTATATGCAGAATTCATAACCAAGCTCAAGAATAACGTCTTACAGCGTGACCCCTCCTGGCACTCCTCTATCCATTATAAATTTCCAATTATTATCTCTATCTTGGTAAATACATTGTATTCCACTTAAGTAATCTTTAATCACTTCAAAAATGTTGCTCGAGCATTTCATTTTTATAAGGGCATACAAAATGCTTTTCCTCCATACTGAATTAAATGCTCCAGCTACGTCCAAAGATATAACTGTTGTTTTAAGTTTTTGATTCATCGCATCTTCCATTTTACTCCATAGTTAATTTTGGGCAGTTTCACAAGATTTATTGTATCTAAAACCAAGTTGATCACGATGTAGTCCATTTTGTTTCTTTAATAAGTGCTGTACTCTTTGAGATATCAGTTTATCCAAGATTTTACTTGCTGTTGTTAGCAAACAAATTGGTCTATAGGATTTAGGGTCTTCTAAGCCTCTATTAGTTTTAGGAATTAAAATCAGTTTTGCTACCTTCCACTGATTAGGGAATGTACCTAAGTCCAAGCACATGTTGTATAACTCTAAAAAAATAAATGGAATCTTTCTGATAATTTCAGCAAGCATTTCCATTGGGATGTTGTTTAATCCAGGTGTTATCTTTTTAGCCATTTTGTTAATAGTTGTGGTCATTTCATTTATTGTGGATATTTTATCTTTTTCTTTTCTTTTACACCCCTTAATACTTTTCCTAATTTTCTTCTGCTTTTTATTTTCTTGTTGGGACAGTTCCTCTTTATAAAGGCAACACACAAAGGTTTCAATAGTTTATTTTGTATTTTTGGTTGTTACGACATTTCTTGTTTTGACACTGTGCAAAATAATTTTCTTTTTCATTTTATTTGCCGCAAATTTATAATTTAGCTCAACAGGGTTCGTTCTTGTTATTTTGCTACAAAAATTTTCAAAGTATTCTCTACTTTTCTTTCTTAACATTCCTCTGTATAGTGATTCAATTTTTTAAATAAATTTTTCTCTTTTTCATTCTTTCTTCAATGTTTTTACATCTCTGAAATCTATGCCGAGAGGCAATTGTCAATTTTCTTTGTTTCTCCTGCTCAATGTCCCACCAGAGGACCTTGAAGTGATTTGATTAATGTTTGATCTTTGGGCAATTCCTTGAATAAATTCTGTAAATTCTTTAAGCCATAATTCTAAATCTTGTTTACTTTTAATCCTTTGAATTGTTTCCCTTGTATTCGCCTATTTTCCTCTTGTTAAATTTACATCTTTCGACTGAAATTTTTTTCACCCATATTAATTCGAAAATCCAAAAACGCATGGTCACTCAGAGTACTTTGGATTACCTTCCAGCCCATTGCTCTTTCATGCAGGTCTTTAATTGATAAGATGACATCAATCCAGCTTCTACCATGTGCAGATTCAAATGTTGCCAATGAGTTTGGATCATTCCAAATAAAAAGGTTTTTCTTAAAAATGAATTCTACAAACGGGCCGACTTCATCTTGTGGGCAATGAACAGGAATTTCCTTTCCCCACACAGGACTATGAATATTTAAATCTCCTCTTAGAAGTATAGATGATGTCCACAGCATTGCAAACAGATTTTCAAGTTCCCAGCATACTTCTTCCTTATTGTGAGTTGGTGGGAAGTACGCTGATACCACTTTAAATTCGTTATTTCCCACTGACAAATTGGTTGCTGCTATGTTTTCGCTAGTAAACCTTGTCAACACAGAAATATTTTGGTCTCTAACTGCAATTATTGCTTTTCCGAAAGGGTGAGCAATTATCCTCCGTCCCAAGGGAAGTCCAGTTATTTTTCCTTTTATTGCATATGGTTCTTGTAACAAATAAACATCTAGAATATTGTCCCCAAACAAATTTGGTAGTTCCTTCGTCGCATAATTACCTTCAAAATATATTATGTTGAATAACACGCCAAAAATAACCATTGAGAGGCTTATTATTCCTAATTTGTCTGTTTAATCAATTCATCTCTCTCCCTGATAAATACAGGGCAATGTTCTGATGTTGCAATATGATCTGTTCGAATCATAATTCTTGTTCTTTCGCCATACTCTTTGCAGTTTCTGCATTCTGGATTTTGATTTGTGCAATTTTTATAATTATGCAATTGCATACATTTCGAACAGCATTCTTCTTTTTGCATACATTTAGATCGGACATGTCCATAATTTAGACATTTAAAACATCAAAGGGGCTCCACAATTTCCTTAAATCTATACGGTCTGAAACCACACTGTAGTCTTCCCTTATCTTTAATTATCTGCAACGCTTTCGGGTCCAAACTTATAACCCAGTGAGTCAAGTTACCTCTTCCTTTTTTCCCTAAACAGAACCCGCATATTCGCTATTATGTCATTGATTTGCTTGATTTGATTAAGAAAATTCGATTTCTCCTCCTCCCTGGGTCTTTCACTCTTTTCCACAACATATATAATGGCTTGTGGCATCCTAATCTGTGGCGTAGTTGCCTTGCAAACATTTTCAGATTGCTATGTTTTTAATGGAATTTTTTATCTTTACAACCATTTCTGGTGTTTCGACCTGAACCAAAACTCCATTTCCCATTGTCGGCTTCAAACCTAAAATTCTAATTTCCACCGCCTTTGGGCTGATAGAAATTGAAAGCATTTGCAACCTCATTATTTATTTTATCATTGCTTTTATGAGGAATGCGTGACCTTTTATGTTTAAGGTGATTTTCCCCCGTTTTCCTTTTTACATTTTGATTTTTCGTTTTGTGGCCATTTGTATTTTGCTATCCGTCTGCATAGGCGGTTCAATTATCTCATTGGAATCAGAATCCGATGATTGTTTAGTCTTGATATGTCAGTCCTTAGAGTTCTATAATTGGAGTTGGTGAATCGGGAATTATCGTTTCCTCTCCTTTTGGCGAGTAAAATAAACTCTCATTATCAGTGAAGAAATCGCCACCATCAACATAATTTTCACTATCCATCTTGTTGTTGTTTGATTCCACTTTTCAACAAATTTATGGACACTTTCCTTAAATTGTTGTTTAAAATTAGGAACAAAAATATTTCAAAATAAGAGTTTGCACAATGAAGAAATCTTAGAATAGTAGGACAATATCCGAGCCCTACAAAAGTTCTAGCACTAAACGCAGATATCGGAAACAGTTAATAAAAAGGTAAGCGCACAACAAAATAGCTACTCAAACAATTGTGTGTTCCTGCTACAACTACATTTCAGAAAGTAAGAAAACTTCTAAGATATAAAAGAATTTTGAAATAAAATTCAAAAACCTGTTACTCCAGGTTTTCAGCTACACTTGACTATTACATTCAACCAAAATTATTCCTCATTTTTCATTCAATAGCCTTATTTTGAAGAGCACAAGAAATTACCAACCTCAACAATCCGAATACTTCTGCGATCCATAACACGATTACTACAGGTAAATCGCATACTGCCAGAAGTGTTGTGCGCAATTTGGATTTACCGAAAATCACAGCTCTCATTCTTCTATGGATGTTTCCTTATCGGTTTCAGCGCGTCCAGATGTTGCAGTCTGGACATGTGCAACTGCGTGTGGACTTCGCAAATTTTTTCCTCATCAGATATGATGAAGATGACAGATGGCCGCTGCGGATAATATGGACGGATGAGGCACACTTCTCTTTC
Organism: Argiope argentata; assembly: GCA_026289955.1. NCBI lineage: Eukaryota > Metazoa > Arthropoda > Arachnida > Araneae > Araneidae > Argiope > Argiope argentata. Next base: position 314,566 of record JAOUZG010006627.1, read on the forward strand.
ACTGGAAACGTTAACACTAAGAGCTGTGTTCATTGGGCTGACAAAAGCCCACACTATGTGGCACCAGTACCTTTACACGAAACCAAAGTGACTGTGTGGTGCAGGATCGCTAGAACATTCATCCTCAGTCCGTACTTCTTCGAAGAGGTTACTACCACAGGTTTGAAATCATGCTCTGTCACGTGCTTGGTATAAATAAATGTTGCAGAATTACGTTATTCTTGAATTGCATCAATGTAATGTCCTTAATGACATTGCATGGATGCAAGATCAGGCTCCTTCACACGTCGCTGAATGTGTTCGACCAGTGCTGCAACAAAACATTGATGATAGAGAAATCTCTCGTAACTTTGCAGTTTCGTGGTGACCACGATATCCCGCCTTAACTCCTATGGATTTCTGATTCTGGGGTTATCTGAAATCCAAGGTGTATACGCCTGGTCCGCGAGATACGTCAGAATTGAAAGATGCCATAACACGTGAAACTATGCAGATTCCTCCTTTCATGTTATGTTCGGCATTATTGTCCACAATCTCCCGAATGCAATGCGTTGTCGCCTGCGAAGGTGAACACGATGAAAACCTGTAATTATAACTTTCCATTAAAATAAAAGTTTTTCTCTATTTTCTCTCTGTGTTGTCATTAGTCCTTTATAATGCTTTTCTATGCAAGTGCTTTACACCGTCAATTTTCGTCAAATGCTAATTGCTCTAACACCATTTGTGATTCCTCAATACACTGATCACTTTGTGCAGGGAAAAAGTGGGTGTTGTTATTTGAAAATTTTGAAATTCCCTCACTATAACCGTTACCGTGAGATCTGCGTTTTTTTGAAATCATCACAATATCCAGAAAATACTTTCAAACAACAAACAATCGTGTCTGAAATTTTAATTCTATTGGTTGAGCGGATAAGCCACTAGTCTTATATATGTGGTATGTGGAGAGTTTTTTTGACCACCCTGTATATATATATATATATATATATATATATATATATATATATATATATTGTAATGACTTGATCCTGGTCAATCAAATAAACTGGTAGCGTTTAAACACAAAGGTTTTATTTACAGTTTTATACAATAACAAAAAAATACATGTTCTCTAGATTAATATGCTGGGAAATATTTACATCTGGATTAAAAGATCCTCAATTAATACAAGGACTAACGGGCTGTTTAGCGTGTCCGGCCACTGCGTGTAGCCCAAAAGATCTACAGATATAACCGGTAGATTCTTAATCAAACTACAGATCACGTGATATCTCTTCAGCTCAGCTCGTATCAGCTCCCTCGTCGTCGTATCAGCTCTCGTCCAGTCTCTAGCCATATCGGCTGGTCTCGTCCACCGTATCAGCTGGTCACGTCCCTTTCCAAAACCTTCCATTTCAACCTCGATCAAAACTCTGCCTATCAGGTTCGCATTGGCACGCTGGAGATGCCGATCATCCAATAATTCTTCAGAAATACTCCCAATGATCAGCCGTCAGCCGTGGGAATATTTTCGAAACATTCACCCTCTTATCTGACACGCCACAATAGGAAAGATATTCACATTGAGGGTCTCGGTACTTCTTTCTTCAAAGGGCCGTAAACTGCATATGCTGTTCATTATCGGAACTTTATCCCAGTTTGGGTGGCCATAGAAGAATAGCCACATCTAGTGTTTGGACACGGGGTCCTTCTTCAAAGGGCCGCAATCGCATGTGTTCTCCCTTATCTGACTCCATTGAAGTCCAAATGCTCATACTAAAAGGGAGAAACACAATGCGCAACAAAGGAAGAATCGTCTCACCGCTGGCCAGAAGTAACAATGTTCACACATGTGTCTCTTCACAAGGACACAAGGTTACGACTTCTTTACTATATATATATATA
>JAOUZG010006627.1:323356-336579 GCA_026289955.1 Argiope argentata
CCAAAGATGGCAACTTTATGGTTTTCCTATTAAACTACGATCGCACCTGCGTTTACTTTTTTAGAAAAATATATTTATTTATTTCATTTCAAAGAATCTTTTGCTGAAAGTTATATTTTTCTGGATTTAATTTGCAGCACAAATTTTAATAGAATATAAACAGAATCTTGAAAACATGTTAAGCCGAACATTGTTAGCATGGGGAAAAAACCCGAAGCCTTATTCATTTGGCAATTACTTATTACTACGACTTAAAATAACTTTAAAAAAAGATGTACTTAAAAATATATAACTAACAGAAATACTGTTTAATTACAAAAGCAACATAACTAACCTTTTAACAACGTGTATCCGAAGTAAAACAAAACAGCAAACCAATAGTTTTGTCTCCGTTTAAATAATGTGCTCAACAAAATGCGCATGCGTTAAACTTCTTCAACAGAAAATGCATTTTTTTTCCTACATGAGTTGGACAGATTAGAAATTTTTAATTTCCTTTATTCTGTTTTATTTTAATTCAAAAGTACATCAGAATGAACCTTAAAGGCCGATTAATTAATAATGCTTAGTTTTAAATGAAATAAATGCGATGAAAATAAAAAAAAATCGTTTGAAATAATCGATCGGAAACATGTTAAGCCTAACCTCATCGCTGTTAGAAAAAAACACCTAAAACCTTACTCAATTCGCGATGGGGGAAGGAAGTTATTTTGGCGGGAAAGTTAGTTTTTAATTAATAATTAAAATTCTACAATTTGTAGTGGACTGAATTGTGAATCTAAACCATTCTCGAATCCGCGTGAACACACACAAAAAATTTCATTAAAATCGGACCAATCATTTAGGAGGAGTTCAGTCACATACACACGCACAGAAGAATTTTATATATAAAGATATATATATAAGAAACAATTTTATAAGAGGTACATTGCGAATTGCCATTTTAATTATTAAATCAGAAAGATACACAAATCTATTAAGAGAGCTCGGATACTGTTATTTCTAAAGTCATAGTTGAATATATATGAATAAAAAAGCCGAAGTAATATGAGAAATAAAAAATACGAAAGTGAAAATAGTAAAGAACCTAAAGAAATCAAAATTCAAAAATATCAAAGAAAAGAAATCCGTCCTGATGACTTTCTCAAAGGTCACCATCAGGCAGGGATTCCAATAAAATGTGAAATTTTTTTCTGTTCTATTGTCTAAAAAAGTAACTCTTCTGTGACCCGGAAAATTTCACGTTCCAAAGAATAAGACATGCCTCATATTTTAAGCATATAAAAACCAATGACAATTAGGAAAAAGGACAATAATAGACAAGACTCACAATATTAAAATTCTAGAAAAAAAATAAAACTTAACACTATAAGCAATAATAAAAAGACATATATTAGCAAAAGAAAAAATAAGAAGCCCAGAATATGCCCTTATTCGATAGACATCAAAATAAATAGAACTTCCCTGGTAACGCTAATATGCTTAGGCGAAGGACGGAATCACCAGTGGGAATGATCGAGGGCAAGACAAGATAAGATGATTGGGTTTACGGGGTTCCAAGCCCCGCCAGGGGATTAACCCCAGCACTAGCTAAGTCTCTAGTGCCTGACTTTCTCTGCTGTTGCGTTGTTGGAAAACGGATCGAAAACGATTAATGAATGGAAAACGATTAACGGAGTACCCGAGCTACCGAACTTGGCCGTTGTTAACTGCAGCGTGGCTGAGAGTGGACTGACTTAGACTGAACAGTTACATTGAGTTACTGTTAAAAGGGGGTGCGGCTAAAGAGAGAAAGCTGGCTTTTCATTGGCTATTGAGGGAATCCTATATAAGCAAAAAGTTTGGGTCAGAATTATTCAATTCTATTGCAGAGACAGTTGAAAAGGATAAAAAGCTTGTCTAGCGGCGAGTTTACATTTCTCATTTCTGATCGCTTTTTTTAGCTCAAAATTTTTTAGCTCATTTTTACCTCCAGATCGCTATTCAGCTCAGATCGCTACATTTTTTAGCTCCATTCTCGTTTGGGAAGTCGTAGAGTGAAGACGTGTTTTTGCTCGCTCCTGATCCGACCCAACTTGCCTTGATCCGCACCGCAGCTACGACGCTAGAGACGCCCGACTCGTCCCTTCTAAGGACTACCCGGCTATGGATATTCCGGCTGACATCGAAATCGACGAGATTCTTAAGACGGATAGCGACCAACGAAAGGCGATGGATTGCTACCTGGAAAGCCTGAAATCCCTAAAGAAGGAGATACCAGAGTTCCCGGGGAACCCGACTAAGAAAGTGGTGAAGACCAGATACAACCAAATCAAGCTTCAAATGGGTGAGTGGCATTCATTTATGTTGAGCTCCCCCCAGTATGTAATAGATAAAATTAATCATGAAAAATTCTACCAAAACATAAATAAAAATTTAAGTGAGTTAGGACTCCCCCCCCCCATAGAAATTAACGAAGAGCTAATGGCAGAAGTCAAAACAAAAACGGATAAAATAAAACGGGACCGCGAAATATGGATTAATCAGGATAAACTTAATGCAAAAAAACAAAAGTGAAGGTGTAACTAGCGCAGTCAAGATCCCTAGCAGTTTTAAGATCCCTGCTAACTTTAAGCTTCCATGCATCCACCCGGCAAAATCCAAATACGAAAATCAATTGTTAGAACAGCAATGTAAACCTAATGACAATAAAAAGTTAAGAGTAGAAACCAAAGAGAATGAACTAAATGCTACCCCTACGAGGGAGGATAAGATAATTAAAAATAATGAAGAAGTAAACATTGTTAAAGAAGTTATTTATGTCAAAGAAAAAAATGTCGATTCGGACGGATTTCAAATCCGGAAAAGAAAACGTAACAGGAAAAATAGCAAAGAACTTGTAGCAAGTAAAAAACCAGCAGCCGCGGACCCCCTAATAACAAAAAATAAAGATAAAGACTCGGAAGAGGAAACAGATAAAAACAGGGAACAGGTAATTAACATAATCCCTAAAATACCACCGATAATGATACGTAGGTCTAATGACTATAGGGAAATAATTAAAAGACTGAATACAGTCCACAAAATCAAATGTATGGCTAAAGAGGCTGGAGATTTTATTAAACTATTTGCTGAATCAGCGGACGATGTAAGGAGTCTAACCAGATACCTAGATGATCAAAATAAAGAATATTTTTTATAGCAGAAAGAACCGAAAAGCCAATTAAGATTGTAATTAAGGGCCTCCCAGTTAACACAGAAACCGATGAAATCAAGCAGGAATTAACAGATAAAGGATTCCGTGTTGATAGAGTTAATCAACTTAAAAAATTTAAAACTAGAGAGCCATTGCCAATATTTCAGGCGCACCTTTTTAAATCCGAAAACATCCAGGAAATTTATAGCTTAAGATCACTAATGTATTTTATTGTCAGAGTAGAAAAATACATGATTAAACAAAACTTTCAACGCTATAATTGTCAACTCTGGAATCACGGTTCGAACGGATGCAAGCTTAAACCTAAATGTGTAGTATGTGCAGTGGATCACCCCACAAAAGACTGCCAAGTTAAAGGCAAAGAAAATAATGAGGCTAAATGTGTAAACTGCGGAGGGCCGCATACAGCAAATTATCGGGGATGCCCCAAATACCCCAAGGTATCGCTAAATAAAAACATTGAGCCAGGCAAAAGCTTCGCGGAGGCAGTTAAAAGGAAAAACTACTCACAGGAAGGCGATAACGACTCCATTAGGAAGGGAGATAAGCCAACAATAGGGACCGCGGACAAAGCCCCCCCCCACCCCGTAACGGAACACAATGGAGTGAGCGAAACGCTCAATTCAATTCAGGAACTTCCCCCTATTGAAAACGCTTGTAGCGCTTGTCACAGAACTAAAATGTATATTCAAAGCGGTTAAAAACTTACCGGAAACGCTCAAAGCAATGAGAAGCATGGAAAGTTCCTGGGACAAATTAATGATCCTAGCGGAAGCATTAAAATAGCCCGACACCTGATTTAGAAGAAATCACTGCACCCCTTGTTTATTTTAAGACTTACGACTCCCATCGAACTTGACTGTGCTATTTGCCAATGTAAATTTAATGAAATATCTTAATGCAATGTAACTTCCTTTGTATTTTTTATTATATTTTTTTTATTATTTTTATTTATTTATTTATTGTTTATTTATATATTCTGTGTGTTTGCTTGTTTGTGTTTTTGCTTGTTTATGTAATAATATGATCAAACTAAATTCTTCAGTACCAAATATCTAATAATAATAGATTAAATCTCAGTAATGCTCAACATTAATTGTATGTCACTAACCCATCATTCCAGTCGAGCGGAAGATTAAAGGTCCCAGAGCCTAGGCGCTTCCAAAATTCCCCAATAACATTGGCATTGGCATTTCTCATTTCTTTGATAGCGTCTTTTAGTTCTGGGAAGTCAGTTCTTGGAATAATTCGAACTTATCATTTAAATCAGAGGCGGGGGTATTTAAGAATTTATTTTCGTTTGCATTGCTATTTATTTGTTCCGGTTGTTGAGGTAGGTTTGTTTTAAGGGATCTGGCATACGATAAATTTGGTTTAATATAATTTGATTGAAATTGATAACTTCTGTTAAATGGTGGGTTTTTAGGTTTTGGAAAATTTGGGCGTCCGCGGTACGCTGCAGTATGGCCCTCCTGGCTACAATTTATGCAAACTGGATTTTGGATGCGTTCCTTATTAGCGCAGTTTCTTGTTTGATGTTCAACTGAGCATTTTAAACAACGCGGTTTTAAAGAGCAATTATGGGAAACATGGCCAAAATTGTTACAATTGTAACATTGAGAAATTTGGTTACGTCCTCTGTAGGACTCAACGGTGACTTTCAAATAGTCTATGTCTGTAATTTCATAGACCTGTTTAGCCATGCCATTATTATTTAGTTCTACCAATAAGAAAGGTAAAGGTCTGCGAGTTTTAAATTGCGTTAAACGGACTATTTTGCTTATGGAGAAGCCTCTATTTTTAAGTTCCTCTTCTAGTGACTCATTCATGTAAACGAGCGGCAAACCTTTAAAAACAACTTTCACTGGTCTCTGAGTTTTGGGGGTAATTACAAAAAATTCTAAGTTGTTTTCCCTGCAAAATTTTTTGGATTTCTTGATGATTTTTGATGGTATCTGGGAAAATTTTGATAAAGCCGTTGCTTAGAACGTTATTTTTAACTCCGAATTTCTCGTGAATTAATTTTAAAACTTCGTTAAAATCTTTTTCCTATTTTAACATAATTGGGGTTCTTTTTGAATTATGGGGGTTTCCTCAATTATTTCATTTTCATCAGTAGTCATTTTTTCATCATTTAAAGCTTCGTATCTATTTTTAAGATTAATTTTATCATTTTCCTGGATTAGTTGCGTTGTTGGTGACTTGCATTTAAGGAGTGCCCGCTTCTGTAGAAGCTAACTCCTGTCGTGGATAGAATAGATATGTTGGCATGACTCTTCGTAACTGTCAGGGACTGTGTCGTCTCACTGTGGAGCTGTGATGGAATGACTCTGTTCTCGGAGCAGAACAGTCTCCCCAGGGAGAGGTGCTGGTGAATGAGATCAGCAGCCAATAGGATGTCAGGATACTCTGGGTGGGTGCGTGGGGTTGTGTTTTCAAAAAGTCAACTCAACTAAATGCGCGTGCCTCCTCTTTACTAAAAAGAAGAAAATGCCCGATCTAGAACCTATCCAAATTTTTGGCCAGCCCGTCCCCTTTGTAAATGAGTACAAATACTTAGGGTTGTTACTAGACGCAAAATTAAGCTTTAATAGTCATATTAAAGCAGCCCACGCAAAAGCAATTATCAGGAGTAAAAAAAGTCTACAGCCTTTTCTCTCCTCGGAGCAAGCTATCGATTAGGCTCAAGCTCCTGCTCTACAAAGCCATAATAAGACCAACTGTTATGTACACTTCCCAAATCTGGGGGGCCACTTCAGCAAAAAATATTAGGAAGTTGCAAGTTCTACAAAATGGACAACTGAGGATGATAGTGAACGCTCCCTGGTACGTCAGAAACAAAATTATTCATGACGACCTCCAAATTGATCCTGTTTCGGAATTTATCAAAAGAACATGAATAAAGTTCTTCGAAAAAATACCCCAGATTCGTAACGAGTTATTAAAACTACCTGTTTACGACCCTGCAATGCCTAGCTCACGTAAGAGGCCTAGAGCGGCAACTGACAACGTATATGTCAACTTTCCAGCCGTAAAAAAGCTGAGAATCAACTAACTCTGTTGCCAATCTGGAGTTTTAAATTATCAAAATTATACCTATTTAGGCCTTAGATAGCTACGATGTGCTACACGCGATATTTCCTGGAATTATGTATTTTTTCTAAACTAAGCAAAATAGTTCAGACCCAGAATTAGAAGGCACGTGCAACGTAACTCCATTAAAGTTCTCAATAGCCCCATAAATAATATAAACCTATTATTTTTAATTAACTTAATTATTTTCCAAAAAATGCTAATTACCAATCTTCATGACGTTAGAGCTTTATTGCGCTCGTCTAAACTAGTTTCAATTAATTTTAATCTTTCACAAAACTTACAAATTAAAGTATTATTCCAAATTATGATGTGGGAGGTGCTCGTGACCACTTTGTCACATCGCGGAACTCCGAAACATCACGACGTTGCCGTTGCCGTTGTGTTTTCATGCAGAAGTGTAGCCGGCCTATTTTTGCGTTATTTTTGCGTTTTGGTTTAGGATAAACTATGGTTTGTTCAGAGCCAATCGGAAAGCAGTTTACCAAGGGCTTTTGGGGTGCATGTCAGTGGAATAGAGAAAAGTTAGAGTTTACAGTAGTAGAACATTCCTGGGACTTTTAATTTTGAGATCAGGTTTATATTTTTCTAGTTCTTTTAGAACGGAGTTTTCATGAGAGTCCAGATTATTGAAGAAATTAACGGCTATTTTCTTGCCAGGTGGCTTCACAAATCATTCTTATTATACTATTTTGCTGTCTTTCAATGATTTTAAAATTTGATTTAGCAGTATGTCCCCATACTTGGCAAGTATAAGTCAGAATGGGACGCAAACAGGTAGTGTAAATAAGCATTTTAGTGTCCCTGTGCATTTTGGAATTCCGAGCTAGTAGGGGGGGGATTTACGAGCTTGAGCTCGGAATTTGTCTTTTAGATAAATGAAATGTGATCTCCAGTTTAATTTATGGTCCATTATGACACCTAGGTACTTAGCTTCTTGAGACCAGGGGATATATTTGTCTTTAATTTTTATTCTCCTGAAATTTTTACCCCTGGGAGCTTTGTGAAACAGCACTGCAACAGTTTTATCAGCGTTAATCTCAATCTTCCATTTGATCATCCAGTTGATGATTTCGTTTAGATGTCTGTTGAGTGCTATCTGGATGTAGTTGGCATTGTGATTTTTGGCCAGAATTGCGGTGTCATCTGCGTATAAACACATCATTGTGTTAAATTGTCTGGGTATGTCATTGATGTAGCATGAGAAAAGTATTGGTCCTAGTTTTGACCCTTGGGGTACACCTGCTTGTATTTGTTTGATGTCTGAGTGTTCATTTTTCACCCTGACATGGAAGCTTCGATCTTGAAGATATGAATCAATGGTTTTTACAAGATATCCTGGCGTGTGATTTTTGATTAATTTGTATATTAATCCATTGATTTATACCCGATCGAAAGCTTTCTGGATATCTAGGAAGACAGCTCCGGTTTTTTGCTTGTTTTGAAATCCCGTGGTGATGAATTCAGTTGCTCTTATGAGTTGGTGCGACGTGGAGAGGCTTGGTCTAAAGCCAAATTGTTCAGGACAAAGAATGTTGTTATTTACTAGATATTCATTAAATCTTTTTAAAATAGCACTTTCAGCAATTTTGCTAAGTGATGAAAGTAATGAGATGGGTCTATAGGTGGGATCCGTGGGATCCTTACCTGGCTTATAAATGGGAATAACTGTAGCTGTCTTCCATCGTGCTGGGAAGTAACCAACTTCCAAGATTTTTTGCACTAAAAGGGTGAAAATACATATAATGTTGAGTGGGAGGTTTTTAATTAAGTTGTTCGTGATGTTATCATGCCCGGGTGCTTTGTTATTTTTCAGTTTTTTGATGTAGTCTATGATTTCAGAGGGATGCACAGTTTCAATGTTTACCTTTGAATAGGGGGCGTAATGTGGCTCCATCTGTAGGGAACTCTGGTCATTTGCCTGTGGCTGCCTCTGTTCGTGGCGAAAGATATTAACCACGTTCTCAACCTCGAATTCAGTTTCAGCGTGACTAATTGGATTGAGTTTAAATTGGTTCTCTAAGCTATTAGCTAAGGAGTTTGCTTTTTCGAGGTCGGATTGTGTAATTCCAGCCGGACCGTTAAGGGTCAAAATTTTAAGTATTTTCTTCTTGAATGGTCTCACAAAGTCCCAGACGTTTTGATTTTCAGGGTTGATGTTAGCCAGTTTCCAAGTGAATTCCTTATTTTCAAGATCAAGAGCAATCCTTTTAATTTTGTAGTTAAGTTTGTTAAGGGTGCTTTTTTGTCCTGGGGTTCTGTATTTTTGGTACATTTTTCTGGCCTGATTTCTTTCAGCATTTAAATTTTTAAGTTCGGGATCAATGAAAATTTTGTTTGAAGCAACAGGGCAGGAGTTTCGATTTTTTGCTGTAATAATTTCTCTCTCAATTTGTTCCGCAAGTTTTTCTATTTTTTCCGGGCTGTCAATGTTAAAAAAGTTAATAAATCTGTTACTTAGTTCATTTTTAAAGGCTTTTCAGTTTGTTTTAATATTATTATTATCATTTGCCAGGGTGTATTTAAAATTAAAATTAAGAGCGACTGGGTTGTGGTCAGAGCTCATTTCAGGAATAGAGTTAATTTCGTATGGAAATAAGAAATCTTTGACAATTACTAGGTCTATCGTGGTTTGGCTATGAGTACGAAATCTGGTGGGGTTGGATGGTGCTATGATTTCTAAACCTGCATTGTTGACAAATCTATTTAGAGTCTTGCCTCTGGAGCAGCTAATGTTATTATTCCAATTAGTATGTTTTGCATTGTAGTCGCCACACATGATCTAATTCGGGTTGATTTGAATTAATGTTTCAAGATCAAAGGTGAACATATGAGGGTCAGAATTGGATGGGATGTAAATTGAGGTAAGAGTGATGGGGGTCCATATTTTTGGGGGTTATTGCGACAATAGTTGCTTCGAGATAATGTAGTGCGGGGGGAGTTATTTGATGGTGCGGGAAGGATTTATTTATAAAAATCATTGTGCCACCGCTAGCGTGGGCTGGGTCTTGGTTAGTTCTGTAGTCGTAATAACCTTCATAGTTAGCTAGGTAAACCTTTTTTCCCGGGCTCAGGTGGGTTTCTTGGATTAGAATTGCATGGGGTTTATGCTTATTTACAAAGATTCTGAGCTCATGGATTTTTTGTCTAATCCCATTTGCGTTCCAATAAACAATTTTCAGATTATTGGCTCTGAACTTTAATTTTTAGTATTGGTATCATTGCGAGAAAGTTCATTTAGTAATACTCCGATTTTATCTGGTATATTGTTTGCTTCTGACATAAGTTTAAAAATGTTAATTATCTTTGGAAATTCTTCAAGGAACTTTTTAATTTGAGTGAAGATATTAAGAATTTCATTAAGATCTATTCCTTTGAGTAAATCTAAGCCGGTAGAGGCGCTGGCTACTTTGTTTACATTTAAGGCCCCGTCATGTGGCTCCATCTGCCGGGAGTTGGGTGGGGTTAGTAGTTGTGCATAGGAGATGCCTGGTCTTATCTTGCTTTGATTAGCATTAAAAGATTTTTGGAGAGGTGCTCTACTGGGGATGGTTCTGTTAACTTTAGGGAATTCGGGACACCCCCGATAAGCTGTAGTGTGGCCCGTTTTGTGGCAGTTAATACATGTGGGTTCTTCAATTTTGCCTTTGTTAGTACATTCTTTCGTTAAGTGACCCCCTTGACATTTAAGACATCTAGGAGTGATGTTACAGTTTTCGGAGCGATGTCCGAAATAATTACACCTGTAACATTGGGTTACTGAGTTGCGTCCTCTATATTCCTCTGTTTCTACAGTTAAATAGTGGATATGATTTATCTGATAAATTTCGTTTACGTTGTCCGTTCTTTTCAACTCCACAAGGTATAGGGGTAAGGGTTTTCTGGTTTTAATCTGCGTCATTTGAATGACTTTTTCTACCGTGAATCCTTGATCTACTAGGTTTTGTTCAATGCATTCTGGGAATATATCTATTGGGAGACCACGGATGACTACTTTAACTGGTCTACTTTCCTTGGGTCTGATTACATAGTGGTCAAAATTATTTTCTTTGCAATATTCGCTGATAGCTTTGTACATCTCATTATCAGTTGGATAGATTTTGATGTACCCGTTCCCTAGTTTGTTATCAATTATCCCAAATTTATCGTGGATTGCTTTTAACACTTTATGGTAGTCTTTGGAGAATTTGAGCATAATTGGTGGAATTTTACTTTTATTGATTTTTTGCTCATTATTTTTATCCACTATAATATCTTCCTGGGGAAGCTGTTGGAATCTATTATTGATTGCTATTTGTTCCGTTTGACTTATTTTCGTGGGAGGCTTAGCTGCCTTTTTCTTGTGGACTAATTGAAAGTCCTCCTCACGTTCAAGGTTTTCCTTAATAGGATTATGGCTCCTGACCAGGCTACATGATTCTGCATTAAGACACTGAGTTGAAAGCATTAACTCACCCCTTAATTGGTCCAGTCTTTTCAATTGTCCCTCCATCATCTGTTTGGAAATTAGTGCCTCCTCGAGGTAGTCCTCATCCTCGTGAGCTTTATTCATAGATTCTTGGTGTATCACCCTCAACACTTCTAACCTCTCATTACACATTAGGTAATGTTTTTGTTGAGTTGTTGGGCCTCTGCGACGTCTTATATAGTGGTTGCTATTGTAGATGGGTAGGTGAGGTGTCAGGATTCACGCTGATTGGGCAATTTTTGGTGAGGGTGTGGGGGTATGCTACCTTGGGATATATTTTTCTAAGTTGTCTATTTCAAGAGATTTGAGAGTTAAAAAATTTAAGTAAATTTTGATTTTATGATTAAGTTTGAAAGGTTCATTGAAGAATTAAAGAAGGATGTTACGAAGGCTTTTAATTTTATTGTTAGGGGTGTATTTAAGAGTTTTATTTATAGCCTCATAATTATTTTTATCCATGGTTTCACAAAAGTTTTTAGCAAGGCTTTTTATGAATTTTTTAAGTGGGGGGTAATCAATTTCTTCGTACATTTTTGTGTTGGGCATGAACCATTTCATATTATATAGTATTCTGAAAAAATTATTTTGTCTTCTTTCAATAAATTTAATATTGGGCCTGGCAACATAACCCCACACGGGGCAAGCATATGTTAGTACTGGTCGTAGAATTTACGTATTAGGTCTCAAAATTTATTTGCAGTATAAATGAGATGGGGTCTCCAAGTTAATCTATTGTCTAAAATGATTCCTAAGTATTTACATTCCTTAGACCACGGGATAATTTGATCTTTAATCTTAAGGGGGGGGATTTAGGTTGACAGTAAAATTTTGAGAAAAACATGGCTTCAGTCTTAGATGGGTAAATTTCTATTTCCCATTTGTGGAACCAGTCTTCAAGTGATTTAATATGTTGATTTAGAGCTATTGATATGTAATTTGGATTTTTATTTATTGCTAGTAATGCTGTATCATCTGCGTAAAGACACATCATGGTGCTAAATTGCTTGGGGATGCCATTAATAAAAATAGAGAACAGTACCAGCCCCAGCTTGGATCCTTGTGGTACACCTGCTTTAATCATTTTAATATCAGAGTATGTTTTATTAACTCTTATTTTGAAAGATCTTTCCCTGAGGTAGGATGTGAGGATTTTGACTAGGTGTGGGGTTTTTTTATTATTGATAAGTTTGCAGATAAGGCCATCTAGCCAAACTCTATCAAAAGCTTTCTGGATATCTAAAAGTACTGCAGCAGTTTTTTGTTTATTTTCAAACCCTTCAGTGATATATTCCAATGCTCTGGCAAGTTGGTGGGTAGTGGAAAAGTTTTTGCGGAATCCAAATAACTCCGGAGCTAGTATATTATTATTTTTTAGGAAGGTATTAAGTCGGTTTAAAATAATCTGTTCGGCGATTTTGCTTATACATGGTAAGAGAGAAATTGGAAGGTAGCTACTCGGTTGAGTGGGATCTTTCAAAGGTTTTAATATTGGTACAACGGCTGCCGTTTTCCAGGCTTTAGGGAAGTAACCTATAGTTAGCATTCCATTTAATATTAAAGATGAGAAATTGATATAATTTACAGGGAGAGACTTGAGGATTTGATTTGTTATTTTATCTAGTCCGGGAGCTTTTTTAACTTTTAATCTTTTAATGCAGTTGTGAATCTTATCGGCTGTCGTTGGTGCGAAATCAGTAAATTTTTCTGGTAGATTTTCCTAAAAGCTCTTGATTGTGCTATCTACAAATAGTTCTGTCATGTGGTCATTTAGATCTTTTAAATTAAATTGTTTCTCCAGGCTGTTAGCCAAGCAGTTTGCTTTTTCATTATCTGTGTTTGCAATACTAGCAGGGCCATTAAGGGGCGAAATTTTCTTTATTTTTCGTTTAAACGTTTTAACTAATTTCCATATTGAGCCATCGTCAGTGCTAACATTAATGAATTAATTTATAATTTCGGCTTTTTCAAGTTTAGTTCCTAATTTTTCTATTTCTTTATTTATTCTGTTCATTACTCTCTTGAAGATTGGATCCCTCGTTTTTTGAAACATCTTCCTAGCAAGGTTCCTATCTCTAGTTAACATTATTATTTTAGGATCAATATATTTTTGTTTTTTTATTACAGGGATGGTAGCTAGTTCCTTTGCGTGCATAATATCGTTTTCAAACTGGGGGTTGCATTAAGGGGGGTTTCTGATTGGCTGAGAGTCAGCTGGAAGTTTTTCTATTTAACCTGAAGTTGGTTGTGATTTTGGGGCGGTACATATTTGAAGTAGAAGTGGAGCAGTACGGGGTTATGGTCTGAGCTAAGTTCAGGGAGGGAATCTATTTCATAGGGGTATAGGAAATTAGTGAATGATTGAGGGAGGAAAGCGCTTTCTATATGGTTCTGTGTCATTTGCGCTCAGGCTCATTAGCGTTAACTCATTAGAGGGTGTCATTTGCGCTCAAGCCTTAAAAAGAGTAC
>JAOUZG010006627.1:336979-359466 GCA_026289955.1 Argiope argentata
TCTAATGAGTTAGCGGAAATGAGACTGAGCGCAAGTGACACATTCCCTTCTATATATAGCGATTACGGTAGTTTTCCTGCCCAATTAAAACTTTCGACATACCATGCAGGCGTGTCTATGGTTTTTCGTGGAGATCATTTAAGTCTATTTCGGGCATTTTTTAGGTCTAAATATTTTTAGTTTTTCTATTTTTAAAATCTCATGGATAATAAGCAAAAATAGGAAGAAAATTTTTAATTTAATAAAGGTTAATTGTGTTTTCCTATGATTTTTGAAGGCGCGGGAAAGTCCTATTGAAATTGGATGGAGGTGCAGATTTTAACGCCGAGGCTAGAGCATAGCGAACCGCGGGGGATTGAAATACTATCTTCTTTAAAAAAAAACAAGTTGTTAATTTATTATGAAGTTTCTTTAACGGCTGGTGGGTTAGTCGAAAGTTTGGAAGCGATCTAAACCTTCTTTAATTAAGATTTCGATATTACAATAGTTTTTTGGGAATTCATTATTAGTTAGATTTTTTATAAGACAATCTGTTGCTTCTATATAGTATCTTTTATTATTAAAATATTTTTTATTCTGTTAAATTGCGAGAAGATTAGATTTGTGAAAAATGTTCAGTTTAAATTAGAGTTATAATTGCAAAGTTTAATTATTTTAAAATTAAATTCGTCTCTTTTGTCAGATAAACCCACTAGTGTTTTACCGTTAGCAATTTTAATTTTTAAGTCAAGATAATTAGCTTCGGATAGTTTTTCATTTGTTTTATTTAGAATTAACTCTTTGGAGTAGCAGTCGGCTATTACATTCGTATTCTCCCCGTTAATTAGCAGGAGGTCATCTATGACCTCCATCCGTTAATTAAGTTAAGCTTAATGATTTTTTTCCTCGTAGTAATGTAAAAAAAATATTTACTCGGGCACTTGAAAAAGCCGTTCCCATTGGTAGGCCATTTATTTGCTTTTAAAAATTAATCACATTAAAAATGTAATTTTCAGTAATATTAAATTTGCATAATTCCTGCCAGTTATTTTTAATTATAATATTTTCATTTAAATATTCTACAAATATAGACATACAGACGTTTATTAATTTTTCATGCGGAAGATTAGTGTATAGGTTTTCAAATTCATAAATATTAACATCAAAATTGTTGTTATTTTTTAAAAAATTCAAAATTTCTTTGTTTCTATTAATTATAAAATTATTTTCTTTAATTTTACTATGGATAATTTTTAAGTATTTGAAGAAATTTTTACCGAATAATAATTGTAACTGCCCTTGCTGCAGGTTACAAATCTGAATTTTAAAGGGTTTTAATGAAATTTAACTGTAGGGTACAAATAAGGATAAGTAAGCGAACATGCTTTAATTTTAGTTTTTTTTAAACAAAAGCTAGCATTCTTTTATCCAATACCTTTTTCCCCTGATTTATTATCATATAAGTTGCATTTGATTTATATTCATAAATTAAAAGTTCTTTATAAAAATATTTACAAATTATACATAAATTATTTGCTGATTTATCTATTACTGTAATAACATATTTCTCTTTTTATTGTTTTGTTAAAATAAAACCCTCTTTCTTTAATTCCCTTTTTATTTTCTTTCATATTTATTTTAATTTCCTCTAAAATTTTCATTTTCCATTCCCCGAAACCCTCAACTGGCCAATGGTATTTCTTAGATAGTTTCGCAATAAAAATATCCAAACCTCTTGAAATAGAAGTTAATATTTTATTATTGTTTGTTTTAAAATCTTAAATTACCAAAAATTATTCACAACAATAATGTATTTTTTCCGTTGAAGGACCTAACTAATGTTTCTATAGCATTTAGTTACACAACGACTTTAAGGAAACAAATATGCAGTTACAACTAATACAGCAAAAATCTAGATAAAATTAATGAAACAGATTGCAATTGCAACTATGAAAAGATATAAGGATTATGTAGGTGTTAATAAAGGTCATATTAAAACGGGTAATTTAAAAATAATAGAATCAAATGCATTAAGAGACTTAATAGAAAGAGGGACCAAATTTAGATTAAGAGATAAAAGCAAACAATAATGAAATCTTAACTAAATCTTATCGCGTATTAAATGTATGCAAAACAAACTTCAAGTGTTCAGCGAATTAACTCTTCTGTTTAATTTTGGGTAACAGCAAAGCTATAGAACGCACGTCAAAAATAAAAGACGATTTTTCAAGCTAAGCCAACTAACGTAGCTTGTTCTCCAATCTGATCTGATTCTCCTGCTTAAATCGTAACTTAAATTTGTTGGAAGACATTTATTTTCAATCAATAAATGTCAGACGCCGACCAATTTGGGCGATAGTCATAGCAATGGATAAAACATGAGAATCTGTCGATGCATCCCCCGCTCTGTACTCATTATACCGTCTAAATAAGCAGTAGATTATATTTGAAAGGCTATGAAGCGGTGTTGAGTATTCTTTGTTTAATCCTGTTATGCTTCCTCTTTCGCCTGGCAGCTGAATTTGTTGCGATTTACACCATTCTGTAAAAATAATTACTGTTATCAGAAAGTTGTTGACTGTCCTTTGTTCAGTTAATAAAAACTCGTCTCCAGAAATAAAAGCAAAAAGGATTAATTCAGATTAAATACAAGGCATTGTTTTGCATATCAGTGGAAAATATGCGTTGTCCTTTTCTTTCTTTTTTTTAATTTACATTCTTTTCTGTAGTATGTACTTTTCTATTTCTGTAAGTGTATAATTTTTCTAGCTTCATATCTTTTAAAAAAAACCTTTCCCAATTTTATCATACATTTTTTATTAAAATATATCATTTTTTATTTAAAGTAAAGATTATTTTTAATGGATTAATTTTATTACTCCAATTTATTTCACTTTATGTTATTGAGTTATTTGTTGCGCTTTTTTCAAATTTTCCATCAACTTAAAAAAAGTTTTTCCCCTTCTTTTTTTATTTATATTCTTATTTTTTATTTTCAGGCACATAGAATTTTGAATTAATTTTAAAATTCCTGAATTCAAATGTCTAAAGAGTTTTTTTAAAAAAATTTATTTTTCTGTTTTTAATGTAAAGATATTTTAGTGGGAATTTTTTAATTCTTTTAATTGTTTGTATACAATCCTTTTTTCATACCCCCTTCCTTCATTTTAATTTTTCATACTTTATTTTAATTTTAATTTTAGTTCATTCTAAATTTAATAATATTTAAAAGTGTTGACAGAATACTTAAAAATAAAAGATAATGACAATGAATTTTAACATTCAGAAGCACAGCGATATACTTGAGTTTTGAGTGTTGGTTTATTTTTTCATTGAATTTATATTAATGATGATATATAATGGATCGTTTTTCTTTTATTTGATCTTGATCAGGAATATTTCTAAAAAATTTTATGTATTACATCAGTCGTTCGTAAATAAATTTAGCCTCCATAATATGTGTTATTGATGTTTTACTCATTTCGGAACTACTATTTTTCGCCTCTTTTTAGCGTTTTGGAATAATAAATTGAATTATTAATTTTAGTTATATAACATATCTATTGTAATAAAATTTTAGAAACTATTATATTGAAAAAAAATGTTATAAATTGTTGCATGCAAACATTGCTTTAGCACTGAAGGGGTTTTAACAGAATTATTTTCGGATTCTTTTTATTTAAAAGAAAGCAAATGTTTTTAGCCTATAAATTGAAACTTTCCTTTATGTGGAGTTGTAATGATAAATCAGAATGTTAAGAGTTGCTATTTATAGCTTATAATAGCTATTAATAAATAATGATTTCATGATATACCAAAAATATTAATATTTATTTAACAATATATTGCGATGATGATGTTCGACCATCACCCCATCCCTACTATAGAGTTACCTAAAATATATTATGTGTGGAGGTATTTGAGAACTTAAGTGAATTGAAAACACAAATTATAAAGCACATTCACAATATCTTCAATGAAACATTGTGATAGGTTGTGGAACAAGCAGCTTTGTGCTTTTAGCACAAATGTAGAAATTGGTGTATAGCATTTCGAGTATTTATTATGTGAATCGTTTCTGACTTCATTTTCTTGGTGGTTTCAACAATTTTTCCTTTTTCTACTATTTTTTGGCTAAGGAACAGTTAAAGAACGGTTTCGTTTTTACTTTTCCTATAGTTTTTGGTCAAAGGACAACTAAATGCACTTTGACCAACAACATGCCTCGCCTTTTAATTCGAGTCTTATAACAAGAATATCCCCATTTATTCAGACAAACTTTATTTCTGTTTTTTAACTTTTTGAAAACTAAACCTTAATTATAATCCCGCTGTATGTCTATCATTTAAAGAACAAACAGAATAGGATATATTGCAAAAGCAGATTGTCACAATTTCCCCAAAATTTTCAAATAAAAGATGGGAAAAAAGAATGTCAATATATTTGGATGAAATAGATTCACGTAATCAAAAAATTTTGCAATGAAACCACTTGAATAATAAGTTTGAAACCAGTAACCGTGGTTGAATTTCTTCAAAAGGACTCAACTTTCCTCCAAATTTTTTGTAATTAATTTAATATGATCTCAGCAAAAATTGTCTCAACAAGCAAAAAAATTATGTTTTTTGACACAATAAGTAGCTACATTTCGAGGCAGGGGAGGGAATGAAGTTTTCATTTGTAAAGAAATTTTGTTATTTGAGATAGAATCTGGTAAATTCTAACTAAGATTATTATAATTCGTTCCATTACAACCGTAAATTGCTAATTTCTCACTCTCTTTAGTAATTCTATGCTGATGAGTGCATAAGCAGAAATGAAAATTGTAGAAAGCTAAAGTGTTTGCGCTTATCTGGAAATGAGAAAGTGGTATTGGTATAAGTTCAGGAGAAAGAAAATCCATGAGAACCAATTCTTGTATGCACATGATTATTTAACATTCTATGCTATTAATCATTATCCAATCAATTAATTAATCCCATTAATAATCATTATTCAAGTATTCTAACCTCGAAAATTATAGTTATTCTTTCAAATCGAAATGTGTACAGTGGAATCATTAGCGTTCGAAAAAGGAGAATTTTGAAAGGAAGTTCAACACAACCCACAGGTTTTGTGTCGTTTGGACATCCTCAACCCCACTTCTCTGAGGATCTACTCCAGAGCATTTCGTACTTTTCCAATAGAGAGCTTGTACGCCATTTGCCCCGAATAACTTCTTAACTTAAGGAGTAAAGAGTTATCTGTTTGATTTTATTTCCGCATAAAGTCTGTGCCTCATCACTTTTTGTCGATGGAAGCTTCCAGTAGATCGTAGACTTTATGGTGCTCGTTCCTCTTTCATTCTGCCATTCTCTGAGAGAACCAAAATCCTGCAACTCTACTTCGACCTAAACGAAGTTCCAATCAAAGTTCAAAATCCTTTTATCTTTCCACCTTGAAATTTCCTACAATGTTTTTTTGAATCAATTAATTGGTTTCAATAAATCATCAACAGCTTTTGTTATTTTCCAGCAATTCTCTTTACTCCATTGCTATCAATATCCTTCATTTGTACCAATTTTCTGGAAATCATCTGAACATGTTGGAGTTTTGTGATATCATACTGCCATCAGATATAATGAATCACCGCTTGCACAGCTGTTACGTTTTTACTGCTGAGTTGTCGACTATTTTCTGTGCTCTCCAGAAAATTTCAGATAATAAAAAAGCAATCTCGACATGAAAAAAATGCGATGGCTTTTTAAGGACTTAATTTCAGTTTTGTGACGTTAAGTGGATATTCTCCAGTCACATAGGTCGTCACTAAAGTCATGGGATATGCAGAACCATAATAAGCTAAATAAACTATCAAAAAACCTATAAAACCCATAATTGGTTCTTGGCCTATTCTTCATACACTTGAGATATATCTCAAACTGACTAGTCTCCGTGTAGGACACACTCGTTACATCTACAGGCAGCTCATTTTTGGTAAAAGGGCACCAAATTGCTCTACATACCACGTAGGTTTTATTTTCAAATAAATTTTAAGCGAATGCCCTTTTTTTAACTTTCAACTTGTTTACTATATTCATACATCGACAATTTTATAGGACTTAACGGGCTTAGAGAATTCTGAGAGAACCAAAAAAACTTAAACTTCTACCCAAATCTTTTTAACACTTTAAAAGTCATTCTTTTTTATACTTACATTTTAAACTGTTTACTTTTTTGTTTGTTTGTTTGTCCTATTTTGCACTAAGTTTACTTTTTCATATGTTAACACTTTACAATATTACACATTTTTGCAACTATGTTTCATACAGATTTACATTGTTATCATCGCTTTTATATACAAATGTCTTTTATAATGTGCCTGCTCTAATTTTGCCGTTCTCTTGGAGTAGTATAACCAAATATAGTTCTTACGCCATTAAATCTCTCACAAACAGAGAAATATGAAACCAAGAATTGCGTATTCCGATTGAAAGATATTATTGAAACTAATTTTTAATGAAAGCTACAATTATTCAGTATCGATGATAAGACGATTTTCAAGAGCAGTAGCTCAGTACTTTCTTTATCTTATTGTATAAGAAAAAAGAATCATTGTTTTTTAGAAAAGTTTATTGAAACATTAGAAATTCCGCTTCGACGAAAGAAAGTCCCGTGACCATGAAATTTCATTTTTAATTACATTACAGTCCCAATGGATAGCAAAATTACCGAATAAAAAAGAAGAAAAGAAAAGAATCCAAAGGCAAAATTTTTTGAGGATCAAACAAAAGTAAGAAAACCCGTGGGGAGGGGGAACAATGAGGTTTTGAAGAAGCATTAATAGAGTTATTTGAAATACAAGCATCATAATTTTTAAGGATGGAGGTATAGTAAGACTTGTCTTCTTTTGATGATGACTTTTTAAAAGTACAGTTATTAGTTTCATCAATATATCTCCTCCCCCAACAAATCGAGGTTAAATAGGATCCAGTCAATTTCAGAACCAATTCTTGATTGGTTAAACTATCAGATTAAAAATTGACACCACACGGCTCATACACAAACATTTCATGTTCACTCCGATTTCCAGGATGTCAATGTCTTATGACGGTTCTTCACATTTTAATAAAATACCTCGTATTAATAATCATTTTAATAATCAAAGCACCCATTGCTTTTATTCTCCCAGCATCAAATTAAAAGTTATTCTTCATAAAATTCTCCATCTCTCTCTCTCTCCCCCCTTTTCTTTTCTTTTTCTTTCTTTCTTTTTTTCTTTTTTTTTTCACCTTTTAAAAAAGGATTGCCTTTTACTTTTTGATATGATTCTTCTATAACTTTTAGTGACATACGTGACATCTTTCAGTGAACTTCACAAGCTGACCGGCACTGGCAAATGACGCAATTTAGAAACCAGTTTTTAAAATAAGATTGATTCTCACCATATATTAGGTTCAGTTTAATCATAAATGTTTCTTTTGCTAATAAACTCCATTAAAATCAAACCTTGAATGGTTGACATAATTCTGAATACTAATTACGCCAATACTTAAAGATAAAGTCTCTACAAAAAATCTTATAGAAAGTTATACTTAATCCGTTTTTGTGATATATTAGTTAATCATGATCTATATATAATCTTTATAAATGTTTTTATGGAGTTAACTATAGCTTCCTGATTGATTGATGTATACATTGCAAGAAATAGTAGATCTGTGGCAAAAGCTTTATAAGCCAGATAACATCCCTCGGTGATGACACTTCAAGTCCCTTTTGCCCAACACATATGTTACTCGGCTACTAACCCTCAGATTGCGAGTTCGGGTCTAGGGCAATCTGCATCTGCTTTAAAGGTGACCGTTACCTAGAATCAGCAACATTCTCACAGCTGTTGTGGCGCCCTCTATCAGCAGAAAAAGTCATCTGGCGCATTAAAATACAACAGCCAGCATCACCACCAACTCGCGCACACGCTCTCCATGAGCTTTGCGCAATTGTATCGTTCGTCTAACCACCGACTCACAGGTGGGAGAGTATGCTGTGAAAACTTTATAAGCCAGATAACATCCCACGGGCTAAAGTGTCACTTTTGTCCAACATATTTGTTACCCGGCTACTAACCCTCAGATTGCGATTCGGGTCTAGAGCGGTTCGCATCTCCCGCAGATCTATCTTCAGGCTTCAATAAGATATAAGTGTTTAATGTATTTGAGCCACAAAAGCTTATATCCTCCAGCCTACTAGGGCAATTAGAATCCAATGACATATTTTTTTTTCTTTCTTATATAGGAAATGCAGAAAAAATATTTTAATAGAAAAAAATTCAACTTCATGTTTTGATGGATCTCCATGTTTCTCATATCCCTAAGTTCTATAAACACATTTTTAGCTTTATGTCTTCCTGCCTGTCTGAAAACACGGCAACCTAAACGCTTTGAGCTAGATAGATGAGATTTGGTATATGGTGTTTAGAGAAAACTTGTAAAGTCCTTTCCATATTTGAAGGAAATCAATTCAAAGAAATATCGACTGACTGGCTGTTAAGGGTTTCAAAGGGTTATCCATCTATTAGCGTGTATGCATTCTAATGCAATGATTTAAATCAAAGAAATTCGGCACATGATCTTGTGCTTTGCGTATCCGTAGTTTGCGTGAAATTTGGTTACAATTGGTAGGAAGAAAGACGTCAAAAATACACATATCAGCCTGTTGGATTCAGTAGAAAATGTCACATTCATTCACATTCAAGATTAAATTAGTTAATATTCGCTACTGCTATGTAAGGCATTCGCGTCCTAACCCAAGGACTACATTTTTATGAGGGGGGATAGAAGTGGATGAGAAAGTTTCGGAAGGACCAATACCATTTTCTGTTTGCAACTGACACAAAGAATTGAGGAAAAATATTACGCAGTCGATTGAACTTCCGAACACTTACGACATATAAGAGAATGGAAATTCGCAGTGATGGAATGTTTCAGCACTTGTCAATTGTTACATATTCAAGGGGTGCCAATAAACAACCGTACTTTTTATTTATACCAATTATTCAGCGAATTTATACCTAATACAGATATGAGCTGGGACAAACTTATTATTTAACATAACCAGGTCTTTGTCAAAGAGTGCATATCATGATTTGGGAGTCTAATAAATCGCCTAACCCATCCCCCTCTAAAGCTAAAATATATCTAGTATGATATTAAATAAAATTCGTAATATTTTTGAATATCGAATAAGATGATATTGCACAATATTGGCAATATACTGTGTTACTCTGGTCACAGATAAGTCCTTTTCTTGTTCAACATTATCGGCTTTCTCTCATAACGAAATATCAATTGGGACTCCAACAGAAGGAGTTTTGATGTATTGTTTTCTTACTGTATCGGAAATTTTTGGGGAATTTTGGATCATTCTAAAGCGATATCATTCGAATTTATAATGCAGGGGATTTTATTGTGCCATGTCCTTTTGAAAAGCTTTTTTTTTTTCTTGAGGAAGTACTTGAAACTTAAAAGAATTTGGAGATTAGGATTTATAGCGTCAAAGGCTGTTATCTCCTGTTTCTAAATGAAGAGAACAAGCCATCACATCAATAAACACAAGAGCTGGCACAAACAACCAAAATGAAGTTTCAGTCAGTTAAAAGTTGCACAGAAATTCAGCTGATGCGATTTAATCAATTATCGAGATACTACAGTTCCAGCATAAAGATGAGAGACAAACTGACGGAGTGTTCTCGCAACATAGGAGTGGTTATAAACGAAAGAGATTCAAAGAGTCTTCCTCAGAGTGCTTCCGATAGAATTAATAAATGTTGAAATACTTGAATGCTTGAAGAAAAACTTGCAGATTGATTTTGCTTGCAGCTACACTGCTCAAAACAATTAAGAGAGCAAGCAAAAAATAAAGAAAATCGTTCGAGATAGCCACGTATTGGCATACAATGGGTTGTACACGCGTATTCATGTGCTATACAGAGAAAAAAAATAAAACAATGTGGAATTAAGCTTTAATTCTTTGAAAATATGGAAAAAACATGAAAAGATGATTTAGGGCAACAATTTGGTTACATGTAAACGATAATAAAACGCTCTGAATAGACATGATGCATGGGTTTTAATAGGGCGTGTGGTCTCCTCGAACAGCTAAGACTGCTCCACACCTGTTTGCCACGGATGCGATGAGGTTATCGATCAGACTTTGGGGAATACTGCTCCATTCCTCAAGAAGTGCAATCTCCAAGACTGGTACAGTCACAGGCGGACTTGGCCGCGCAGCAATGCGTCGTCCGAGCATGTCCCAAACATGCTCGATTGGATTCAGGTCAGGAGAGCACGCTGGTTATTCCATACGCTGCATTGTTTCAGCTTCAAGCATGCTCTCCACCAGACGAGCTCTATGCGGTTGGGCATTATCATCATGGAAAATAAAGGAATCGCCAATGGCTCCAGCGTAAGGGATGGCATGAGATCGCAGTATCTCATCTGCATACCTGCGGCCCATCAAAGTGTCATTCCGAATGATATGCAGGTCCATACGCCCACCTATGCTGATTCCACCCCATACCATCCAACCAGCTCGTCTGTATTGTGACCTTTCACGAACGAATACGGGGTTGATTCGAGTGTCCTTCTCCCGCCATACCAGAACACGTCGAGTGTCACACTCCAGACTGAATCGAGACTCGTCTGTAAACAGCACTTGGCTCCAATCATGTTGCTGCCAATCTCGATGTTCAGCAGCCTATCTTCTTCGGGCCGCACAGTGGCGTGGGGTCAACGGAATGCAGACCATTGGCCTACGTGCATAGAGCCCTCCCCCATGAAGCCTATTACGTACTGTTTGGCTGGACACCCTTCGTCCTTTTGCCAAGAACAACTGTCTTTGCAGCTGAGCAGCATTCTCTGCTCTGTTTCGACGGGCTGTTAACTGTATATACCGGTCGTCAGTTGCTGTAGTGGCGCATGGCCGACCTTGCCCTGGTCGACGTCTAACATATCCTGTTTCTTGGAATCAATTCCATAGCCTTACAACAACACTTCTGGCGACTCCAACAGCGTCCGCGACACTCCGTTGTGTTTGGCCTGATTCCAGTCGGCCGATGACACGCCATGCCATGGATTCCGGTAAATCTCGTTGTTCAGACATTCTTATAAGCTTGTCTCAAAAACAGATTTATTGCGCAATCAAATTTCACAGTTACGACAATAAAACAGACATTTCTGCAACATCCCTATTTCTAGCCTTATCTCCTTTTTCTGGTTTTTGACGTCATGAACTTTGATTTGCGTATAAAGTTTTCTTCTTTCGTTTCCTGGCAGACTGTAATTTATGGATGGCTCCTTTTATGTTACTTATTGGTAGACATCTTTGCGAAATTCTGTTAAAACCATTTGCTCCCTTAATTGTTTTGAGCAGTGTATTTTGCCCAAAACACTTTTGAAGGAGATATATTGTCTATCTAGCTACAGAGATGACCATAACTTGCCTTGCACGAGAGAATTATGTGTTCAATATCAGTAAAGCTATTACATTCATAACAAAGGGGATCATTTTGGAGATTAAAACGATTCGACAGTTCTGGTGTTATAGTTGTTTTGCTAATAATTGTAGCTAAAACAACATCTTCCCTCGAATTTTTGGTCCAAGAAGTTAGTGTTTCAATGTTAGGATGTCTCTTAAGGAGATAAAATATTTAATATTTCAATAATTATTAATTGTGATCAGATGCGATGTTTTTTTCAGGTTCGAAATTATATTCTTAAGGGGGATCCATTCAATCCAAGGTGTATTTTCTGTAACTTCTTTAACTAATAGATCTGCGAGCTCAATACAGATTATATTAAAGTGGCCATGTACCCACAGGAAGGATATTTTTTGGTTTAATTTGTTTACAGTTTCAAATTTGGAGGCTATACGTTGAATAATTTTTGGCGACTGGATAGAGATATTTTTCAGTGATGTCACTGCAGAGTAGCCATCAGTAAGGTAGTTTCCAGGAACAACAAGAACATCTAGTGCTTCGGCAATGGCTAAACATTCTGCAGTAAAATTGGAATTGACAGGATGGACTCAAAACATGAATTTTTGATTAGAGGAAAAACTAGCAGTTGAAGTGCGCTGGAGAGTTTTGGATGCATCAGTAGCAATGATGAAACGATCAGGAAAGAAATTCCGAATGCGTTCATTAAAGTAATTATTAATTTCAGTCAAGGGTAGATTTTTATTTTGAAATTTAAAATTCATAAGAAAAATTTCAAAGTAATTAGAGTTAATCGGTGGGTTTTCAGACAAAGTGATTTGATTTGAGCAAAATGGAGTTTTTGTTTTTGGTAGTTAATTGAATGTCTCGGTTGTTATGGGAGTGCTCTGTTAGAAGTAGGGAATGTACATCATTTGCAATTTGCTTGATAAAAAAAATTAGGAAGCCAGTAGCTTGATTTTCTCTGAAAAAATTCCTGGGAAGCAGCTTTCAGAAGGACAACATTCCGGGTCAGTTTTGGAAGGCCTAAAGCAATTCTCAGAACAATAGTTATAATAGTATTGCATGCTTTAAACTGAGTCTTCTAAAATCTTTTAATTACGGTGCAACCATAATAAAATATGCTGAAAATGCTATTATTTGTGATATTGATAATATCTTTAGTTCTGAGGCTATGATATTGATAATATCTTATGTTCTGAGGCTAATATCTTTAGTTCTGAGGCAAATATTTTGTGACAATTTATCTTTTTAAGTCCATGATTTCTGAGATTTTTAAAGATTGCTGAATTTTGATTCTTTTTAGAAAAATGTATACAAATGATACAATTCCAATAATTGTACCATTTGTGTATGTTTTCCTTTGTGTTTTGAATTTTTTTAAATAATAATTTTCTAGGGGTGATGGCTACAGAAGACAAAGACATCATCTGCAAAGGTAGTAAATTCGACCTCTTCCTCCATGGTTTCATGGAAGTTATGCATAAAGATGACGAACAGAATTGGTGAGAGAACGCTGCCTTGAGGTAACGCTTTGTTCATTGTTCTGTTACCAGAAAGACAAAGGGAATCTGAGAAGTTCTGGAGTGAAGGAAATTGGGCAACCTCTTTGCCATGCAGGTATTATACCAAGCTGTAAGCATTTAAAAATAAGACTGTCGATATGAACAGAATCATACGTACTTTTTATATCGAGATTCACTGAAAAGAGGTTTTTTTTTCTTGAGTTTTGATGATTTTTGCCTGAACATTGCAAATTGCAGTTTTATTATCTTTAAAGGGCATGAAACCATGTAAGTTACTGTGTAGTTTTTTGTTACATATTAAATAGTAAGTAATATGCTGAGTTAGAATACGTTCAAAGACTTGGCAAAAAACTGAGGTTATTGCAGTAGGCCGATAGGAAGAAATGTTAGTTTTGTGTTTGTTAGGTTTCGGGATCGTGATAGTTATAGCGTGCTTCCATTGTTTGGGGATGTTAGCTACATCAAACTTGTGTTGGTATAGTTTTAAAATTATTTGAAGTTGCTCATTGTTTAGATTTTTGAATCATATTACTGGAATGTTGTCAGCACCAGGAGTAGAGTTTTTAGTTTTATGGATTGCTTTCTTAAGTAACCAAATTTCAAACTTGCTATTGAGGGAGGAATTTATTCCAGATAAATCCCAGGGAATAGTTCAATATTTGTATTTTGATCAGAGAAAACCTTTGTAAATAATTCACTTTGTTGTGCAGGATCGCATATATAGTGATTATTCTGTATAATAATGTTATTGTGTTTAGAGTTTGGATTTGTGGGATTTGAAAGTTTATAAAGAATTTTAAATAAAATTTTGGATTACGAGATATTGTACAAATTTTTCTCAATATTCCCCTTTGACATTTTAAGGTGAAAATGAAACCGACTTGCAAATTTTTTGTGTTGAATCAAATCTGTCACGGAAATGTTTCTGATTGCTTTTTTCGAAAGTACTTATTGAGGTTTTCATAATTATGTAAAGATAGATTCCACCAAGGAGGATAAGACCTACATGAAAATAGTTTAGATGTTGTATTTTGGGTAATTATCTTAATTGCATTCTCCGTAGTTCCTTCAATGGAGTGTTGGTTGACATTAAAAATTTCACATGTTTGTTGTGTGATCCTTGTCCATTAATAGTTTTTAAGTAGCGACTGACATTTTCTATAAGTGACCAGGAAACAATTATCGGGTTATGATCACTATCGAAACTTGAATCCATTACATAACAAGAGGTCTGATTATGAATATCCGATGAACAGAGCGTAAGAACTAAGATATATTGAGTTCTTAATAAACTGTGAGAGGGAATAGTTGTTGAGAATAATCCCATGTTCATGTTTTTGTGTTATGTAACCATAACTGTATCTTATTTCTCTTCTGCTTATGGCAACGCAGATGCTTAACTTTGGTTTTCATCGATGTTCTGTACTGCCATGTGCGTGATTCTTCTGATATAAATAAACAAATAATATAGAAATATTGTATTTGGCCTCTGTTACTGTTTTATACTAACAATAGTTGTATTAAGAATTATAAAATGCGAATAAGTTAGCCAATTAACGAAATCGTTACTTAGAGCTGATGAAAGGGATGCTTCCCAAAGATTGAGGTGCAAATTAAAATCCCCGAAGATAAAAGTAAGTAAGGTAAGATAATCAAAAAAGTTTTGCTTGATTAGTAGCAAAACCTTGTGGAGCATATAAATTAATAAGGTTGAATTTGGTATTCGGGAATTGTACTTCAACTGCCAAAAATTCCAAGTTAACGTCTTCTCTAATATTGCTGGGGATTATTCTTCCGGACATGTTAGCAGGAATGCCAATAAGGCCACCATCCCCCAGTCTATGTAGTCTGTTTGTAAGGAAAAAAGAATTTGTTCGGAACGGAAAATGTTTCTGTTGCGGAAAGAAATGTCTTGAAAACCCAAAAAGGTGGCATTGAAAGCGAGATTTATTACCCTTTAATTTCCCTTTTTAATTTAATGCCCCTGCAATTTCTTTGTAGAAAGGTCATAAGAAAAGACAGCTAAAATGTTTATTAGAAACTGGTCTCAGCTTGAGACAAAAAAGAATAAAAAGAAAAGGGAATTTTAAAAAAATCGAGGCTTTCATTAGTTCAATTCCGAATTTTGAATAGGAGGATAAGCAATTCCAACATTTTGGGGGAAAACAAACAGAAAAGAGAAAAACTCATAAAAAGGAAGATGATTTTTTCATTAAGTTAAAGGACCACTTTCACCCCCATTGCTTTGGGATGATTGAGGTTTGAGCCACTACCTTTGTTGCTTTTTTTTCCTTCCAGGGGATTTGTTTGATTCACTTTGATTAAAAATGTAGGCCAAATTTTGCATTGATTTCTCCACAGTTTTTTGAAAGATTTCAATTAGCATATTTGTTTGCTGTTCTAACTTATCTGTGATATTTTTGACTATAGCTTCAATTTTTTGAATAACTGTTTCTTCGACTTCACTCACTGACAAATTTGTTTTGACTGCATTGGAATAATTTGCTTTTGAGGATTGTTGGAAGAGGCGTCTGGCTTCTTCAGTAGTTGGTTTCTCCATTCCAATTGTTGTCGTTGCCTGATATAATGGGAACGTGATTTTGGGGTTGCTGAGGGCAGACCCTGGCAATTAATACACTTTTCGATACATTGACATTCACCATCATGTGTAAAACTACAGACATGACAGATATTTTTGGTGCAAGTTCTTGTAGGATGTAAGAAGCTGTGACATGTATGCATTGCTTAGGCTTATCAATAAACTTTTGGACTTTTTGATTTGTAAACCAAATCTTGATAGATTCTGGTAACGTAGTGCCTAGTATTGTCACGAGAACAAGAGAGAAGTCGCGAATGAAGCTGGATTTACCAAATCGCATCATTTCGATTATATCAATGTCATTATTTCGGTTTAATTCTTCAGATAGTTCTTCTAGAGATGTTTGAGTAGGTATTTCGATTAACAGTAATCGATCTGTTACGTTTTCCCGTAAGACGCCGGTCGAAACTGGGATATCTAGAATTTTTTCCATGCTTAATATTTGGGCAGCACACACGAGATCTGATATTGTGAATATGATCTTGCCTTGTCTTGTGAATTTCATATTTAAAATATTATGCCGATATCTATGTTGTTTTATGTAGGTCTGTGGGAGAAATGTATTTAGAAGAGGGATTTTGGATGAAATGTCTTTGTTGCAAACAATTATATTCATATCGTCTTATTTCCTTCGTCCAATTCGGAGGATTTCATTAGTGTTTTTGCCACTTGAAAAAAACGTTAATGTTGTAATTTCGATGCATTTTAATGCTTGCCATATCTTACGATATTGTAGGGCCATTTTCAAGCGGGGAATCCAAGGTAGTAAATTCAGAATGACTCATTTTGCAGCTGTTGACTAAATAAATATACATAAAGCAAAACAAGAGCCTGCAATCTTCGCTGATGTCTTTAAGACGAAAATGGAAAGCAAATTAAAAACAAAATTGACGACCAACTTTACCAACTAAACTTTAAGGTCACACAGTAGGGATCTTCACGAACCTTTGTCCCGACACAAAACGAAATATCAAAATCTTGAAAAAGTAATTTGTTACAAATTCTTTTTTTTTTAATAACAATGAAGTAAACCGCCATTAACAACACAGTAGCGAAAAAATAAAAGAAACTGCTCCATTCCTTGTTACGTGCCTTTCCTTTATTTCCTTTCGTGTTTTTGTCTGACTTTAAAATGAAGGATATAAATGAGATGAAGCTTAAAAGTCAATATTTATATTAATTGAAGTTGCCGTTATTCCCATGTTATAGGATAATTCCAAGAATTTCAAATTACTATTCATATAATCCAAAATATGAATGAAAGGTTAATTAAATGTTGTTGAGAACAACAATCAAAAGACAATGAGAATATTCCAATCTTTCTATTATCTTCCTTTCGAAATTTATTTTGTATTGTTTTTAAACTTCTACTCTCTTCAAAAGTCCTCCAATTCAGTCAGTGGCTGAACAGATAGATAAAGAAATTCCAGAAATTCAAAAGGGCAACAGCAATAATCATGAGCTCTTCATACCGCTGAATGCGAATTATGTTTCGTTTCTTTTATCGTCTCTTAGTTTTATTTGCATCATTTTCGTTATCAAGAATTGTAATTCAAATTTGTTAGTTTACTATTTATTTAAGCATAAAGATAGTTCGCTTGGTACTTTGTTGGAGAATAACAGTTTAGTTTTACATTCGGAATGTCTAATTTGTTTTTTCTTGGATCTATGATAATCATTTTTGGGATTATTTACTTTTTAGATTTGATGTTCAGGGTGAGAAAATTTATAATTTAGCAAATTTTAATTTTTATAGCGAATGGATCTGGATCTGTTATATGCAGTTTTGGATATATCTTTGTAATTTATAAAACAAATTGTAAGCAAAACGGTATTAACATATGAACGTTTTACGAATTGAATTTAAAACAAATGAAAACTCTGTAATGTAGTATTTGAATAATTTTTTGTCTTAATATATTTACTAATAGAAATTAGTGATTGATTATTATATATATTTGTGAATTGTTTTAAATTTCTTTGTTGCTTGTGGAATTTCATTGATGAATATTTGTGATGATAGTTATATCAAATTAACTGAATCAAAAGTTTTATCTAAAAATTTCTCAGTACAAGTCCAATGTAAACTACTTTCTTTTGTTCGAAACTACTTAGTAATGCATTTCTTTGTTTAGTCAAATAGTATATCCCTGTTATCTTGGTTGTTTTTGAATAAAGTCTTGATGTAGAATATATTTCTTTAATACCAGGAAGAATTCTGCTGTTTCTCATTATCTTAAAAATGTAGTTCAATGCATGACAGTTATAAGTTGTCATAACTTTTAATGTCTGCATAACATGATTATCCTCTTCAAACCTGAGTTTTTAAAAACTGATTAAAAATTTGACTTCCAAGATCTTTTATCTTTGTTACATCTTGGTTGTTTACGGAAAAAGAATATAAGTCTCATAATTTTAAAGTACACTTAAGTGTACCTTATATTTTAAGCAAGTTAAAGTATCTTCAATAAAAAAATTTAATTTCCCTTGTTGTTTAATAGCTACTCGTTCTATTTTAAAGCCTTATATTTATATATATATATATATATATATATATATATATATATATATATATATAAATTTCTTAAATCTTATTTTGAATGAAATAAAAACTTTTTAAAAAGAATAATACATAAGTAGTTACTATATTTTGAGCACTTGACTCTACTCCTAGATTTACATCCTGGATACCTTATTTTGATGCATATTTATTGTAAAATCCTTGAGGTAGAGGGTTTGACATATCAAGTTTTATTTCTTTTAATTGTGTAGGGACGATTTGTCATGTTCTTTTAGGAGTATTTTTATCAGATGGTTTTGAAGAAATATCTAATAGTCTTTTAATTTCATTTCCATTATTTGATGACCATTCTTCTATTAATTTATCATCCAAAGATGATTTTTTTACTTATTATTGGTTTCCTTTTTTGCTGAGGAAGAGAATTTCCGTATATTTCAGCAGGGACTGAATTGTCTGCATTCGAAATCACAATAAAGTCATAACATTTTTGGCTTTATTCCTGACATTTGTGCTTGTTGTTTTGCCACCATTTTATGGTATATCGAGCAATTAATTACTACTAAATCTATCAAATGTGTGAATACTCGCATTGACTATTTTTTTTCCTTACTACACACCAGCAATAAGCAGAATATTTCTCGATGCCACCCATATGTTTTTATATTAGCAGATTATTTTACATCAGCTTTTTGTTTTAGTTATTTTGACTGTCTTCTGCCTGTTCCAATTGACTCTTTACCTATGCATGTAGATAACAGAATCACAGATTTATTATCTTTCTACATGGCAAGGCATATTTTACTATTGTCTCTGTGCAATTGATCCCATTCTCCTCTTTTAATGCATTTGACAGGTTTCATTATTTTCGATGCATGAGAAATTCTATTGCTTTCCCTAAAATCACTTTGTTCTAAAAGTTTAAAAATCTCTGGAGAAACTTGATGTGAAAAAAAAATTATTATTAGCTAATAAAATTCTATAAATGATGATAGACTGCAATATTAATTACTGACTACAAAACGGCGATAAAGTTAATTTTCTTACTAAAATTAAGTATAAATATTTTTAAATTAATATTGTATTACAATATAGATAATAAGAATTATTTATTATGAAAAGATATACAATATGTTTAAGGACAGGAAGTGAAAATTTGAAAACAAGCACTCAAAAAATAGACATCACAATGGATCGCAAGAAATCAGGAAATGAACATAAAAACACCTTAAATGCATATATGTGTGTACCTTATTTAAATTTAAATTTTCACTGTTTATATTATAGATGAGAAGATAAACTTTAGTATTGACTTTAACCAGACACTAAGTATTTTATAAATAAATATATACAAGAGTTTATTTTAATAATGTTAAAAAAATTTACTTATATTTGCTGCATTTTCTGTTCAATGCTATTTTCTTAATAGTAACAGATATGAAAAATATACCTAACTGTAGACCTATTTGTTGATGAAAAATGTAATTTCTTCAAGATTTGTATGTTTACTCGATCAGTACTATATGTAACATTTTATTAAACTTGAAAATGATGAGAAACCTTTCAGGCAGATTTATAAAAGTCGAAGTTTTGTTTGTCGTTGTAACATCAGAATGGAGACGTTGTAGATATCTCGTTTTTTCGAAGGGGCTGGTTTGGGAGGCGAGACTGTAAAAATTTGAACACTAGTAATGCAAATTGTCTATATAATGTATATTTTTATTTTGTATAACTTAATATATTATTATACTATGTAGTATATTATTTTCAAATTAAGTTATTTTTAATTAGAGGATTATATTAATAACAAAGAACACATCAATTAACAAGAAATAAATAAATAAATGAAAATAAAAAGTATTAAGAAAAATTAATTGTGTAAAAATAAAAAATCTCTGAATGTTAATAGATGTAAACAAATCTATACTATACAGCTTTTGTAAATCTATACAGCTTTTGTAAATAATAATAGATTGGGTGGAGTTTTTATTTAAAATTTTGGTATAATTGCTTTACATTGAACTTGAATTGAGACCATTTGTTTACATTATCCCACATGCTAACTGTATCACTATGTCTTTTAATGTGTAACATTAATTAGTTTAAAAATTCATCTCTTAATATTCATTTGAGTTTGGTTGAAAATAAAGCTAACTAAATTTTCTTAAGATGAAGGGAATTTTTACTTGATGTGCAAGATTTTGGAAAGTACAACATGTTGTAATTTAATTACTTGTGAATTATATGCATTATTTAAGCATTTTTTATCCAGGTTTCCTTGTGAAAAATTTCTAAATAAGATTGCATTATTGATTTTACTAATTCAGTTTAAAAAATTATACTTTTTACTGAAACTGGTAAAAATGTTTCTAAAAAGGCTTCAAGTACTGAAAATCTAAAATAAAGGTGTTTAATTTATTGTAAACATTCCAATTACTCTTTCACTATTTTAATGATTAATTTATATATCTATTTTATCTCAGTTCGTTCACTGTACTGAAGTAATTAAGATTTTTTATGAGGGTTTCATTTTGCAACAACTACTCAACTTAATAGAATATGCTTAAAACTAGGTATTACTGAATAATATACAATTTTTTATTAAAACATATAATTATCATAGATATTTCAAAACTTACATTAGTCAAGAGTATGTTACCAGTTATTCAGCGTATGGCCTAAAAAAATTCATTGCAAATAGAAACAAAATATAACAAAAGTATTTTATTGAGACGAATTAGTGCGAATGCTATATTTTCAATTGATAATTTTTCTTTAAACACACACAAATATATATTCATTATTAAATACACTGTGAAGAATTGTCTTGTAATTTTAAATGTGTAAATTCATATCAAGTATATAGAAATTAGTTTTGTTAATTATTTTATATTTGTAATATCAAAAATATAACTCAGCACAATAATGTATTTAGTAAAAAGTTTCTATAAGAAAGAATGTGCTTCAAAAGTGCAGATTTTACTGAAGCGAAAGCCATAGCATGTTTTAAGTAACTTAAAATTATAAATTTAGAATAATTTAAAATCACTTTTGAAATATTTATGTAAAAAGTACTATTTTATCTTATGTATATATTAATAATGTAAGTTAAAATTTGGAATTGTATTAGAAACAAGACAGTTTGAAATAAGTTATGTACAAAAAAAAAAAAAAAAAATACTAAATAAAAATTTTCATGTTTCAACAAAAAGATTTTCTGTTCTTTCTTGGGTATTTTCAGCCTTATATCTGAATAGACAGAAGAATATAAGTAACATTAATGATAGCATTGATAAATCATGATTACAGCACATTCTAAATTATCATTCATAGACATGTATGAATGAATCATAACGAGCATGACTTTTTTCTTTACTTGGAAAAAATGCCGTATTTGTAAACTTGAATAGATGAAATAAAATTTGTGATATTCACTTTAAATTTGAAATCTTATTAGTTTGCTCTGCTTGCTTATAATAAATATAAAAAAATAATTAGTTACTTTCTTTCAACTTTCCTGTTTTGTATATCTTTACAGATTTTGATGTCCCCTATTAGCATTGTTTTCATTCATGCTAAAGCCCCTCTTCCCCTTTTTAGTGTGCATTTCCTTATTAAATGGTTTTGCTTTGTATAATATTTAATACTGGGAAGATCAATTTTATTATTCTGCCCAAATTAATAATTATTTGAACATTAAATGATTTTCATGTATTATATTTGATAGTATAACTTTAATATTATATTTCATAGCATAATTTTAATATTATATTTGATAGTATAACTTTAATATTATATTGACATACATTAATTAGAATATGTGAAAAAAATACTTTTTTAATTTAATAATTTTTTTGTTACTTTAGAACCAATGACATATGTTATTGACATATACTTTAAATTTTCTCTGGAATGCATAGAAATTCAAACATTTATTTGTTAAATTTTAATGATTAAGATTTTGTTTATTTGATGAATTGCTTTAATCTTGTTCTTCAGAAATATCTTGTTCTTCAGAAATATACATTATTTTTCGTTCTTCAGTCTTGAATTCTGAATTAAGATTCAGCCTAGTTTTAAAAAGTGATCCAATTTAAAATATATGTATTTTGTTTAGTGTATTATTCAACTTGGAGAAAACATTTTGCTTTCAAATTGCATTTATGAATCCAAGACTTGCTATTATTTTCTTATTTTTTATATGGCAGATAAACCTAGTTTCTGTCCCATACTAATAACTGTGGATATCTGTTTCTGACTATCCAACTCTTGCTTATCAAACTTCCCGTATTCATTTTCATAGAATTACCTGTTTGATTAATAATGTTAAAATTGATAAAAACTAATACTTTATATATATATATATATATATATATATATATATATATATATATATAT
>JAOUZG010006627.1:359476-377833 GCA_026289955.1 Argiope argentata
ATATATATATATATATATATATATATATATATATATATATATATATACAGGTCTGTATTAAATTGTTAAAAGTATGTAAATTCTTGTTTCCTAAATTGCTTGCTCAAAATCTTTTTTTGCTTGAGGTAAATATTTTTTAAATAATGTTTAAACCAAGGATAGGCAAAATGTTTTAGAAATGAGGATATAAAAATAAGAAGGGGGAAAAAAAGTTTTGCAGTATAATTTTTTTTAAAAAAATTCAGTAAGTACTAAAAAATTGTTTTAAAGATTTTCTAATTCTAATAAAGTATATGAATCTGTGACTGCATTTATACATGCCCTTTTTTTTGCTATAAATATAGAAATTTTATACTATTATTTTTATATCTGATGTGTCAGTAACAAGTTTTTAAGTGGGTAG
Source organism: Argiope argentata (assembly GCA_026289955.1). Lineage (NCBI taxonomy): Eukaryota > Metazoa > Arthropoda > Arachnida > Araneae > Araneidae > Argiope > Argiope argentata. Next base: position 359,880 of record JAOUZG010006627.1, read on the forward strand.
TAGTTTGTCCAATATTTTCTTAAATAGTTAATTTTAATTTTGTTTTTTCCATATAAATATAAATAGCATAAATCTAGCAAAATTCCTTTTATTGCATAGAAAGATATTTACTGTCAGTGCTTTATTTGAATTCTTTTCTATCAATGTATATTTTTTTAATTGATACTAATCTTCTTTCATTTTTTTAATTTTGCTTACTTAGTAGCTATAGGAACAAAATCCTCTCCTAATTTTTTTTAATATATTGCAATTAAATAGTAAAATGAAATTCAGATGCATAAATATTTATTTTGTGTATTAGTTTATGATCGTTTTGTATCAAGTTCTTTGAATCTCTCATCTTAGTGAAATTTTGATCAAATATCTCAGAAATGACAGTATCCCATCTGACTTCCAAAAATTTCATGAATGTGTACCATTATTCTCAAAAGAATACCAATAAGGAAATAAACCTTTTAATAATTTTTTGAAATTATATTTATAAATACATGAGTGGAATTCTGCATCTACTCTTGAGTTTTGGTTGCTCATTGTTCTATGTTGTTCTTTGTTTGAATATTGACAAGCATTGTAGGAATTTGGGATATTAAAGTGTCAGCTATTCTGTTAAACATTAATGCTCTGTAAGTAATGTGTATTCCTTTCTTTAAGAGTTGAGTATGTTTGTTTATGGATGCAACTTTGAGTGCTATACCATAATTAAGTATATTTGCCTTTTTTTTTTAAAAAAAAAGTTTTGATAATAGATTATTTTTTAATTTTACTACAAGCCGATGTTAATGTATATTTTTACTTAAGTATAGTGTTTTAAAAATTGAAACGTATTGTTTGGGTTTTATTAATCTTGAAATCTTTCTCAACCTATTATACCTTTTAAAAAGATTTTGAAATAACTTTTGTGTAAACCATTTAATTAATGAAATCAACCGGATTTTTTTTTAAAAAAAAATTTAGTTAATGATGTCGTGATGCATGTACCTTTTCCTCTTTGTTTGTATTTTTAAATGTGTTTGATATCTGTTATTTATAATGTAAAATTTTATTAAAAAGGATGTCTTTTTCCCCATCTTATTTTACAGAGCTGTATGCTTTTTCCTTACATAAAGTTCCTCCATGACACAGGGATAGCGATTAAGCCCTTGACAATTTGTTGGGAAACAACACGCCTAAATCGTACGTTTATGAGATGTGGTAGCATAAAACCTATCTGCTTGAGAAGATGGTTTCAAGTTGGTGCCTTTGTTGTATCATTGTCTGTGTTACCTGCTCTTTGTATATTATTTATTCCAGTTTTTCAGTTTCTGAGCTATGATGATACAACTCCCATATTCATGCCGATTGTAAGTATTTTTTTTTTTTTTTTGTATTTTCCTATCGAAAGTAACTTTAAACATAAAAATTAAGAGTTTTTTATTGAAAATATTTCAATGATTTTGCTACTGATATTGTTTTCAGGATGCCCCTGCCAACATATATGATGCTCTAGCCTATATATGAATGATAGTCTGTCAAGGGGAGGGCACAATGTGAAAAATTGAGTTCAAAATGAGATTTATTATTATGGTAGTATCCCTTTAAAATGTTCATTCATTAAAATATTAAAGCCCGTCTGTCAATTGCGAGAAAATGGTGCCCAAACTTACATCATAGCTTATATACTTATAATATATTGCCGTTGCTGAGTGCCTAAATAGTATAGTGAACAAGATACTGTCATAGCCCTTGTAGAGATATTTTTGATGTTATGCTCACATATTAGAGAATAAAGTCAGTTCAATCATTTGGAATAACATCGACTCTACGAAAAAACTTTATTAACTGAAAACAAGTAAACATTAATTTTTAAAGCAATTTCCGGTTGCCAACTCGGAAAAACATGTAAGTAAAAATATTTAGATACATCATAAAAATTACGGAAATACAGTGAGTCAGCGAGGATAATCTTTTTAACATCACAATAATAAATCTTGCATTTCCGCTGATGCACGTGATACAAAAAATAATACTTCGGCGATCAGAATTTTGGCACCACATCACTCCCCTGCGGAGTGAGGTACCGAACGATAAAAAGTATTTACAGGTAACGAGCAGGGCGTCGAACTACACGTCCAGTTCTGGTTGAATACTGAAAATGATCCTGTGCAAACCTAACTTTCTTGATTGCTTTTGGAGCATTTTGGTTTGGTAGCCGAAGACATGAGCGCTTATCAGATTTGGGTTTAAATCCTGTTGAAGGAGTTTCTTGCAGATGCTCGGTTGGGATTTCCTTTGCTTGACAGTCCCTGTTGGCCTGATAATTTGATGTGTCTTCATCGTCAGAGTTATCCAAAAAGCAGGGTTTTACTCTATCGATTGACTTCTTTATTCTTCATTTTGATGGTGAAATTTTTGTCAGTTCTATTTAGCACCTCATATGGTCCTTGGTAAGGTGGTTGAAGACTTTGACGGATGCTGTCGGTTCTTACGAAGACGTGTGAACAAGTTGTCAAGTCTCGAAAAATGAATGGCTTTTGCTTCGAATGGTTTGTAAAAGGGACAGGGCTTAGTTTATTTAAGTGTTCTTTTAGCGTTTTGACACACTCAGACTGAGGTTCATATTTTGTGTTTTCAAAGAAGTCACAGGGCAGTCTGATGTCTTCCCCATAAAGTAGTTCAGCTGGTGTAGAGTTGAAATCTGAATGCCAAGTTGTGCGTAGTCCTAGGAGAATGATCGGAAGTGATCGTGTCCACCTTGGATTTGCATGACACATTATGGCAGATTTGAGTGTTCGGTGCCAGCGTTCGATGCAGCCGTGGGTTTGTGGGTGGTACGCTGTTGTTCGATTCCTCTTAAATCCAATGAGCTTTGATAATTCAAGGAATAGCTGGGTTTCGAACTGTGTTCCTTGATGGGTTGTAATGATCATAGGAGATCCGAAGCGTGAAATCCAATTCTTAAGGAGTGTGTCAGCAACTGTATCGGCTGTGATGTCCGAAATCGGAATAGCTTCTGTCCAACGGGAGTATTTATCGATGATGGTTAAGCAATAACGAAAACCTTCTGAAGATGGTAATGGGCCAATGATATCCAAGTTTATTTCGCTGAATCTTTGACTCACGGTTTTATATTGTTGATATGGACTGTGGACATGTCTAGAAATTTTCGATTTTTGTCATTGTAGACAGCATCTAGTCCAATATCTGGCGTCTTTTTTGATTGACGGCCAAACAAATTTTGATGTCAGAAGTTTCCCTGTAGATTTGATTCCCGGATGTGAGGAACTATGAACACTGTGAAATACTGATTTTCTGAAATCTGGTGGTATATATGGTCGTGGAGAATTTCGAGAAGTATCACAGTAAATAAAAGATTTTGTTCCAACAACGGGTAACTTTTGCATCTTCAAGGAAGAATTTGGTGAAGAAAGAATTTCTTTCAATTCCGTATCTGTCTCTTGAGATTTGGATATGGCTTCATAATCAATTTGGGAGGGAATATGAATTTCATTCATTCTTGACAGGGCATCAGCTATTACATTGTCTTTACCAGAAATATGTTAGATATCTGTAGTGAATTGTCCGATATATTCAAGGTGCTTTTGTTGTCGTGGTGATGCTTTTTCTAATTTTTGGCGAAATGCAAAAGTGAGAGGCTTGTGGTCCGTGAAAAGTGTAAATTCACGACCTTCCAATAAATAACGGAAATGTTTGATTGAAGAGTATGCTGCCAAGAGTTCTCTGTCATATGTAGAGTAATTTTGTTGAGCTGGAGTTAAGCGAACGGAAAAGAATCCTGATGGTTGCCACTGTCCATTAGCATATTGCTGAACGACAGATCCCAAAGCTTTATCTGAGGCATCTACCATCAGGCAAAATTTAGCTGTTGGTGAAGGGTGTGCCAGAATAGTTGCTGTACGCAGTTGCTCTTTGCATTGCTCAAAGGCTTGTATTGATTTATCAGTCCAATTGATGGTTCGATTATCATTCTTTTTGCTATTTTTTATGTAATCGTACAAGCTAGCTTGATGTTGAGCTGCTTGAGGAATAAATCTTCTGTAAAAATTAATAATACCTAAAAATCTTCTTAATTGTTTAACTGTTTCAGGGAGCTTAAAATCTTCTAAAACTTTTATTCTTTCTTTTGTTGGTTCGATACCATTTGCAGAAATTCGATGACCTAAAAAATTTACTTCGTTTGGGGAGAATTTACATTTTGAAACTTTTAATATCAGACCAGCATCTTGAAGGCGTTGAAAAACTTGCCTAAGATGATTAAGATGCTGAGCTTCATCCTTCGATGCGATGAGAATATCATCAATATAGCTGAAGCAAAAATCCAAGCCTCGTAACACAGAATGAAGAAATCTTTGAAAAGTTTGAGCTGCATTGCGCAAACCGAAAGTCATTCTTGTGAACTCAAATAAACCGAAAGGGGTACAAATGGCTGTTTTTTCTATATCAGATGATTCAATTGGGATCTGATGGTAAGCTCTTTCTAAATCAAGGGTGGAAAAATATTTACATCCATATAAATTTTGAGTAAAATCATGTAAATGAGGAATGGGATATCTGTCAGGTTGGGTAGCAGCATTCAGAGCTCAGTAGTCCCCGCAAGGTCTCCAACCACCTGTTTTCTTTGGTACTAGATGTAGCGGACTTGACCAAGGACTGCTTGAAGGTCTGCAAATTCCCTGCTCCAACATATATGAGAATTCCTCTTTTGCTATCTTGAGCTTGTCAGGTGCTAGGCGACGAACTTTTGATGTGACAGGAGAGCCTCTTGTAATGATAGAATGCGTAACATGATGTTTGGTTTCGCTCGTCTTTAATTTAAAATTGCCTGACGTGATATTGTTGAATTCTTTCAAAAGCATACGAATGTTGGGATCCAGGCTACTACAATCGAGTGGCGTTAAAGACGAGGATGGACCTCTCATTACTTTAGCTGGTGCGTAAAGCGAAGTTAGGGGATCAATCAATCGTTTTCGCTTTAAATCAACTAGAAGACCATAGTTCTGTAAAAAATCAGCACCAATGATAGGTTTTGAAACATCAGCGACTATGAACTGCCAGTCGAATTTTCTTCGTAAACCAAGATCGAGTTTAACTAATTGTGTTCCATAAGTTTTAATTGGCGTTGAATTAGCTGCAAACAGTTTAAATTCTGAAGGAGTCCGATTACTTAATTTGGATAAAGGAATTACTGATACTTCAGCTCCTGTATCAATCAAATAACTTTTATGGCTCGAATTATCAAATATAAAGAGGCGACAATTTAAACGGCCATGGTCGTTGGCCTCCTCAAGCAACCGGCCATTTAGTTTTCCGAGACCGATGGCGAGTTAGGATTTCTAAATTCGCAAGGTGAGATGCACTTTTTAGCATTTACTCCAAATTTAAAATGGTACCAGCAGAATTTATGAGTTGAACGAGATCTGGATCTGTTATTTCGCCCTCTGAAGTTTCTGGACTTGCTGCGTGACCGTTGACGATGTGCAAATTCTTTGAATTGTTTTGTGAGTGATGCAATGTCGGCTTCTAACGTTTCAATTTTTTTGCTTTCAATGGATGATGAATTACTAGTATTGGATTGTGCAATGGAAAATGATTCTGAAGAATTGTAGACACTAATTATTTTATCAGCCATTTCCGTGATATTGTCCAGTGGATCTCTACTAATAGACAATATGGCTTGTACTTGTTAAGGCAAACGCTGAAGCCAAAGTGATTTTAAAACTTCTTCCGAGATAGAATTGCCAGCCAAACCTTTCATATGCCGCAATAAGTCAGATGGGCGTTTGTCGCCGAGATCAATTTCAGTAAGTAGTTTTTTTAATCGAGATTCTTCTGTGTCGGTTAATCGAGTTAGAAGAGCATTTTTCAAAGTTTCGTATTTATTCTCACTTGGCGGATTGGATAAAACATCTACAACGAACTCTAACACATTTTCGTCGAGCGCTGCCACGACGGTGTTAAATTTAGTAATATCTTGAGTAATGTTGCTATTGGAAAATTGAGCTTCAAGTTGTATAAACCAAAGTTTTGGTTTATTTTTCCAAAACACTGGCGGTTTAGCAGCGATTCTGCTCAACTCAGAGTCCATATTTGAGCTATTATCAACCATAATGAAAATATGACACAATAACGGTATTAAAAAGAATTTAACGTACCTCGTTATTTACCTCGATAAAAATAGCTTTGCAGCGTTCGGAATTCAAGTCCAAGGTCCCCAATGTAAATATATTTTTGATGTTATGCACACATATTAGAGAATTAAGTCAGTTCAATCATTTGGAATAACATCGACTCTACGAAAAAACTTTATTAACTGAAAACAAGTAAACATTAATTTTTAAAGGAATTTCCGGTTGCCAACTCGGAAAAACATATAAGTAAAAATATTTAGATACATCGTAAAAAGTACGGAAATACAGTGAGTCAGCGCGGATAATCTTGTTAACATCACAATTATAAATCTTGCATTTCCGCTGATGCACGTGATACAAAAAATAATACTTCGGCGATCAGAATTTTGGCACCACACCTTTATGAGACCTGAGTTTGGTTGTGGGCTTTGTAATTTTTGCTTTTTATTTGTTCTGTTTCTAGATTATTTCAAAGTACTTTAACAACTTATACTGGGTTACCACAAGACCGAGGGACCCTGTGAAACCAAGAAAGCACTGATAATTAAACAGATATTTCCAATTCAAGGAAATGAAATTTTGTAATATAAAACCCTGGAAGATACATGGAATTCGGTGTTTCTTGGTTATTTTTATTTCTCCTCTAAAAAAATAGTACTCGTTGTTTCCAAACACAAAACAATATCATTCGCGATTGTGTAATACGGAAATTCGCACCTTTTCTACTGTCTCCCCGTTTTTTCTGTATAGATCAGTGCAATTTCAATTTGAGAGATAGTCGTTCTTTTTCCATAAGATTTCCGAATTGCAGCCATTGATCATGCACGAGATTTTTGTAATTGTGTGAAAGATTAGAATACATTTCTGTGGTGGAAACATCGTGATGGTGTTTAGTCTACCGTTCTTAAATTTATTGATTGGTTTGTTTATCATTTGAGAAATTTTGAATTTATTAAGATTTGATTAGAGATTTTTTAAAAAACAATCAGCTGTTCAAAATCCATTTTTAATAAGAATTGCGCGGATAAAGAAAATCAATTCTGGTGTAACTGAAAGGATTCGTGAAGTCCCGCAAAATCCAGTTGTTGTATACTATTCACTTTGTAAGAAAATAATAAGTATCAGTAATATGAGAAAATAACCAAATTATCAACCACACACACAGAGAAAAAAAGGCAAACAAAATTGTTTGTCAGTTTAAAAAAGCAATAATTAATATTAGACTTTGTATCTAAAGGAATGAAGAAAGTGGCATGTTAGAGCCGAAAACTTCAAATTTAATTTCCGAAAATAAACCATTTTCGAACTTATTAGTTGTAGAAAAATGATAGAAGGCTGAATTTTCATGTATATTAAAACTTGTTGCTTCACATTCGTTCTTTAATGCATTTAATGATATATCAAAAGCATTTTCATGTATGGTGACTAAAAGTAAAATAGCTAAAAATATATCGACTCTTATTTGCTATAGATTCGCCCCATGAAAGTGATAGCTGAAAAATCTGCAAAAATTGATACCTTAGTACTGAGTTTATAAAAATGAATGAATAAATAAATTAAAAATTACTCTATTTGGTAATGTTTTATTTTGAGTAATTCTTAAATTATTTGTATCATGAAAAGAATTTTTTTTTAAATTTTAATTCACCTCAGTCCGTAATTTTACAATTAAACAACATTAGCAGCAATATATGACTGCCCCTTAAAATTTAAATTTTGTCTTGCTAAATTCTGTATAGTAAAGAGAATTTTTAAGCTAAATTCTGTATAGTAAAGAGAATTTTTAAATGTAAATAATAAAATTCTTTTAATATGATATTTCTAATAATATTAAATTTTTGCTTTCTTTCGTTACTTTTTCTACTTCTTGAAATCATATTGCTTTATAGCTGGCAAGAGTGCTATTTTTACGTTGCCTTCTATCTTAAATATGCATACAGAGAAAAAACTGGGATTTTTTTTCCAGATTTGGGTGCCAACCCTGTTACAAAGAGTTATAATTAATAATTCCTTTTTTTTAGAAAATGTTTTTTCTCCCTAAATTCTTGGATTATAATTTAATTTTTAAAAGAAGAATACTTTTTTTTAATTATACAGAATTAAATCAACAAGATGGTTTCAATTATAATATGATGCTAATTTTTCTATAGAAAAATAAATGTATTTTCTCTTAATACCTAAATAATATATATATTTTTTAAATGAAGTGTACAAACATTTTTACAAAATATTCTCTAAGTAAAATCACAGGCAGCTTTAATTAATATGTAACTCCCTTATCAATTGAAAATAAATCTCTCAAATGTAAATATTCATTCGTCTAATACTTGAATCATAATTTTATTTTGAGCAGGAAAAATAATCAGATTCATAACTTAAAATAATGATAAATATTAATTATTGACATCAGCAAAGTATTTAATCAATTTTTTTTATTACTTACAAGAACCAGAATGGTAATTATTGTAAAAACATTTTAAACAAGATAGATATATTTTGATATAAATACAGTTTCGTTGAGTTGTACTAAATTATTTATCATTGTTAAAATGCAAAAATTTGAAAATGTTAATGCTTTTAAAAGGAAAATAGTTATTTAAATTATTTTTTAAAGTAAAAATTTATATTTGCAATTATTTTACACTTAAAAATTGAACTATAACTGTAATTCTAGAACTGTATGCTTCTTAATTATTAATATGTAAACATGATTATTTTTCTAAACAAAAATGAGAGTCAAATTAATTTGAGCCGTTTTTAAATTGTTAATTTAATTTAAGTAATTTTAGAGGAGAAAAAAAAAGCATTTACTTCTAAAAATAAAAAAAATTCATTAATTTAAAATGTTAAATAAATTTGAAATTATATAGAAATAAAATAAATAAGTAAAAAGCAAAATATCACTTGCCCTGGATCGAACTGGTGTCTCGTGAAGTCTCTACTAATATCTTATCCTCTTTACCATTCGGGCACTCGGCAACGACGACACATTATTAATACATAATTTATGCTAAAAGTTTGAGGACCATTTTCTAGAAATTTGCTGGCTATTGTGTTTTAATATTTTTATGAATAAACATTCTAAATGCATACTACCATTATACTAAATCTCATCCCAAACTCAATTTTCAGCCACATGTCCGAAGATGATGAAATTAATATTAAAGCAACTAAAAAAAGGGTTGACTAAGCTTTTGTATGTCAAAATATATATAATTTTTTTTAGTAACTTAAAAAATTATTTATTCTTTCAAGGATTTCTTTTTCTTTTTAAAATTAACCCACTGAAGGTTTAGGCATCCATAAAAGCTATTCTTTTATTACAATGTTGGGGATTTCTGCACTTCATTACAAAATTTAAAGAAATCATGACATAACTACTGCAGTTGTTGGATCTGATGGTTCAAAGTATACTGTGTCATGACTTACATATGTGCATTTACAGCACTTATAATTTTCTATGAAATATAATGATTAATTTAATTTTACCCGCAATTAAATCTATTTGCAAGTTAATATAATTTTTCTCTTTACAGTAGAGCTGTTTGGCATAGAAACCATGCTTTTCTAGTTCCTGTAGCTTTATCTTCTTTCTGTTGCACATATGCTCTAACAGTACTCAATGTTTCTTGTTATGGCTTTGAGAAAAGTTAAATAATTACAGGAAAGTACATTTCCAGACATATTGGAATGGAGTTAAAACAAATAAGGAAATGAAGTGAGATCGGTTATAAATTTAAAAAAAGGAATAACATTTTATCATACTCTTACTGTAATGGAATGTTTTTAATCTAAATCGTTTTTTGAATTATCTTTGTTTATAAAGGCTGAAGAATTTGGCATGTACATAGATGAAAACATGGACAAATTCAAATATCACTACTTCCTAAATTATTGCATTATCTGTTTCATTTAAAATTATTGAAGCAATGCTATACATATATGAGATAAAATATTTATTTTTCTCATATTTGTGATTCCTGTTACTAAATCAGATATTGAAATCTGTAATATGAATCAGAATATGTTACATGCAATTACATTGATTTTAACAAATAAATCATTTTTCTGCTGTGAAGTAAACATTGAAGTAAAAATATTTGATCCTTCTATCGAAAAAAATTAAAAATTGAAATTTTTGTAACAAGGCTAATAAGCAACTTTCGATTGGGCTTATTTTTAACTATGCAGTAAGTTTTTCTTGTATATTGATAAAGAAATGTTTTCCTACATCCGTATTTATAACATTCCTATTCACGGCAATCATTTTATGGTTTAGTCACTATTATGTGATTCATTAATAAGTAATGTAAGTAATAATTAATAGAAGAAATTTTCAAAATGAAATTTTTTTATATATTAGCCAAGATATTTAGCACAGTTTTTAATCAAAACAAAACTTATTAAACTATTCAAAATTAACTTTAAAATTGGCAAAAAATATAAATGGTGTAAATTAGCATCCCTATATTGTAAATATTTATCAGTATTAAGTTCTTCATCCTCAAAATTACATTAAATGAACAACTATTGCCAAAAGCTTTGAATTTTTTTGGTTGTAATCGTTTATTTAAAAAGATCTGATCCAGAAGAATTCTGAATGAACCTCCTTTTGCATTACTTGGACTACTGACTATGATTTTGAAACTCATTAAAAACTGGTCACCTTTTTATTAGGAAAATAAGTTGTGCTTATTTTCTTTCTTTTTAATAAAGACTTCTTCATGGTAAGGCATCCAAGTTTGTAATATTATTTAAAATATTTGCTTGAAATAAGGAAATTAATGTAAAAGGTTGCACATTTTGTAACTCATTGCTGTTTTCAAATTCTGAACAATTTTCATTGAAAAGTATTCAGTACCAGGAATTTGAGAAGTATCGCAAAGTCCTTAAGAAGACTCCTTATAAAGGAAAATCTTCAAATCCCTCAAATTGTCTTTTTTATTTTAGAATTGAATAGTAGAGTTCTATTTTAAAGCATCCATTAACAAAATCTGCCAAATAAAATTTTGTACAAGAGGCACTATTTTCAATATATGTTTTGAGTTACATTTACTGTAGTTTGTGGTGAAAGCCTCATAAACGAAATAACATCTACAGTACACAAGTAATTACTTTTTATAGTGGGTCTGTTACTTGGCTACAAACCAGAAATTTGCAAGTTCGGTGCTAGGGCAATACACATCTGCCTCAAATTTAATAATTTTCAGGCTGAGTTGCAGTGAAAATGGTCGATTTATTCAATATATTAGCCCTACGTCAATAACATTATGGTGTAATCATTGTCTAGGGCATATAATGATTTATTTTCATATAATCTAATTCTAATCGGACAATTTAATGTACCAACAAACACTCATGTAGCTTAAAATTTCTAAATAAAGTAAGTTGTATGACATATTTTGATTTTATGTTTTTTTCAGAGTGGAAATAAACTAGGAATCTATTTATAAAGATAATAAATTTAAACGAATGAAATGCTGTTTGCTACCCATTAACCGCCAAAACTAAAAGGAATGAAATTATTTTTATACAAACGTTAGTATCTATTAATTTAGAAGTATAACAATAATTTTTAGTAATTATCACACTTTGGCTTAGCTTTTGAAAAATCGAGTGGTACGTTCATGCAACGTCAGCGGAATAAGGGTACGGAGTTGGACTGAACTTGTGAGAATATACTCAGAATTGATTTCTGAAAATCGCTCCTCTTTTTCAGTGGTTTTGAAAAACATTAATGCTATTAAAAGAAATTAATTTATTATTTGATTTTATAGGTTGACATGTATGAATTTACATGTGAAACTTTTCACTGCAATCACGATGTAATGCCACTTGACAATCTTTGCATCCGTATATTGTCTGACTGTGACATTGCTTGAAACGCAGTCTTTTATTGTCCTCTGACTTTATAATAAAGTAGCTACACACTAAATATTTATTATTAATGTTGAATTTACTAGGTCTTCTGGCGGCTGAAGTACATCTATCGAAATCTCCATTTTCAAAAGGAGTTTTCAAAAGAAATAAACCCTCTCGTCTAAAATGTAAGAGTGACTTTTTATTTTCAGTATTTGACAATTTTGACAATTTCCATGCATTTATTAAGGCAACGTCAATGTAATTTTTAAATAGTGGCCGCCACCACTTTTCCCTGCGAATTCCTATTCTATAGTTGCTAATAAATCATCCCATAAATTAACTACTCGTATTTTGTCTTTATATTGCTCAATAAGACGAGGGGGAGACATCAAAACTTTTTTCTTTTCCGTACTTGAATAACGGGAAACTTTGTTTACAGATGGAATCTTACCAAATTTTGAACCAAGAATTAAAACAGAGTTATCTTTCCAACGAACAAAAATCACTGTTTTCCTCTTCTTAATCACTGTTTACCTTCTTTAACTAAAAATCGTAATAACCTCTTTCCAAATTTGTCTGATCTACGAGAAGCGAAAATACAATCAGTACTAAAAAATAGATAAAAAATCTCTCCAAAAGGTTTTCCTTCTATTTTCATTTTTACCCGTTCCAATCTATCTTTTCCCTAATTTTTTTATTTGAGGTAATTTTTTCTGGTTCCTTTTTTACCCGTTTCAAGTGTTCTTTTTTACTACTATCGGTTTTTGAAAGATTAGATGTCTTTTTTGAGTGTGTTTCCATTTGTCCTGATGTATCATTTTGTGAAACATAATCATTTCTTTCTTCTTCGTAGCTAGCTTCTGAAGTTTCTGTCGGAAGACCTACAATATCAATGTCATCTCTTCTGAATTAACATAAAATTTATTCAGAGCTTCATCTAATGTACTATTATTTTTGGCATTTCTATACGTATAGAATGAGAAACACACAATCCGTCGATCGAAAAGCGAAATGGATAATTGATCTCTCCTAGTGAGCTGAAATACCCTTTTCCCGCTGACGTTGCGTCAGCGTAACACGTGTTTTCCGTCCCCCTCGAGGTAACCGAAAACTGCTGAAGAATGAAATGCTGTGGTAGATTGACTTTGGCTAAAAGTAGATAACGTCTAACATCCATGCCTCTTTCAAAAATTCATTTTCCTCTTTAAAAAATCCAAGGATGAAAATGTTTTGGTTGTAAACTACCTCAAATTTGACGCTCGTTTTTAAAAATAAAATCATTAATTTTGTTAAATATTGTTTCACAGTAATATTCCTCGTTCTTTGTCCATCTTAAAAACTGCAATTTATATAAAATTTGTTTGAACATTAATTTTCATACGCATTTATTTTGACCGTTGCGTCAACGCAACACCAGCGGTCAATAGGTTAATCATCTGCTGTTTCACCTCAACATTCTAACAGAAATACTCAATATTTTCATATTTAGAAAAGTTGTATTTCATTACACAGATCCCTACGATGCCTTCCACTTTTATATTTTCTTTGTCTAAATAGACTGACCTAGCTATTCGTCTCTATAAGCTTTTAAATTTCTTTTTAGACATTGTAGCTCTTTATTACCAGTTATTAAAATTGGTTGATAGCTGCAGTGGATTTTTTAAAAAGCCTTTTAGTATAATATGAACAAAAATCATTTGTAATATAAAATAAGTCTTTTGCAAATTATTCAATTAAGACATATGGAGCTAATTTAGTCTTTGACGAAGATTTTCTGACTTACATTCTTTCAACTATTTTGTATTTAATATTTACATGGTTTTGATGTGAATTTTTAAATGGTGTCATCAATAATATATTTTTTATTATTATCTTTTTTACAAAAAAATGTAGATATTTTATTATTTAACACTGTTATTGCTATTTAATTAATATTTTTGTGTATTTTTTATTTTGAAATAGGACATGAAAGATATCTTTTTTTGTCTTATATCGTAAGGAACTGATGCTGGTTGTGAAATCTTATAAATGTGTGATATAGATATTATACAAATTTCTCTCATTTCTTACTGTTAGGTATATTCTGGGGCTTCTAAATCTCCAATTTAAATTGTATCATTTTTTGTTTTATAATTATTTATATAGACCATAAAAGGAACAATTTTTGAATTTGGGAATCCAACTGGATAAAATTGTTTTTTTCCTACCTTCAGATTCCCGGGTTAAATCTTCCATATTCACAACTGTTGTACTATTCATTTTCCCTCTTCATATGTGTAACAGTTCATGAATTTGGGCATGCATTAGCTGCTAGCAGGTATATCCAATTTTTCTAAATCATACTTTTTCATTAATTGGAATTTTATGTTAAACTATTGCCTCCTTATTATTTCATGTTTATTGTTGATATTTTATAATATTTTCTTGTAAATATTTGAAGTTTGGAAATCCATAAAGAAGTACAATTAATAACAGTATCAGTAAAACTATATTTAAGTTGTATAATTTTGACACTGTTAGTCAAATTTCCTTGTACTCATCTATAATTTGAACATTAAATAACATCCATAGTTTGTAAAAATATTGTAAACTAAAACCTGTTTACATTTTTCTTGTAACTTTTGCTATACAATTGAACTCATTTTGATATTTGTCGTTGATGTTTTATAGTAAAAACGAAATGTCATTTGATGTCTTAAACAAATTTTACTTTAAAGTTAAATAATAACTGAATTTTAAAAAAATCAATATTTTTATCATTACATAAATAATTTGTTAAATGACTAGAGCATTTTTATTACAAAAATTACTGATTGATTGGTAATGCAATTTCAAGACTGCTACGAAAAAATATTAAAGAAAATCTACTTTGTACTTCTTTTTGTACTAATATAAAGTACTGTAATCATCAAAAAATTCAAACCGAAATGAATCTCCACGTACTGGTTCAGAGGTGATCTTTCTCTGATTCAAGTCTAAATTACGATGTGTGAATGAAGACCGCCTCGTAAAAAGGATTGCGACTTATGAGTAGTTAAGTCGTACTCGCAGACCTCGATGACGCCACTGAAAAACAAGAGACTCAGAATCTCGGCACAAAATCGCTGACTTTCTCAGTGAGCTTGTCTGTGACAAGTACCATAAGAAACAACAATAGCAGGCCTATATGAAATTTTTATGAATTGAATCCAATAAAAGATTCGATTTTGTAATTCCGTTAATTTTTGGTTTCAACCGAACGGAGAAAAATACACCTAAAGTAGGAATTCAATTTTCGGTTACTATCAACCGCCTGTCTGAGATCAATTAGGGGGAAAAAAAACTTGTCAAGAATTACACAACAGATTCAGTAAAAAATGCTTTATTCACTCTGAACGTTAATATTGTTACGAATAATAGTTCTCACACAAGAGCGGTGCGAAGATATACTTTATTGTTTATGAAAACGCGTATCAAATATTCGCTACACAAGCTACAAAATTCACAGAGATTTAATTCTACTTAATCCACTAACCACACTAGCTTCAAATTCACAGCGAATTAACTCCACTTAATCCATTTATTTCAAATAACAGCGAAGCTATAGATCGCCCGGCAATGAGAGAAAAGACGCTCTCTCAAGCTAAGCCAACCAACTTCGATCGTTTTCAGAACTAAATTAACTCCCCGCCTTTAAGGCGTACCTTAAATAGCGTCTAACTAAAGTGAGCGGGGCAAACTTAGAAACGGTGCACTCGTTCCAGGTAAGTCTAGAAATTCTTTCCAACATTCTATAAGAACAAATCTTTATTTCTTAACTTCTACTATACACTTTAGGGTGTAGTAAAGACCGTTAGGGACGTCATTACGTCGCCAACACACCTACATCGCCAAATTAGTCAAATATGACGATCTTATGTTGTAAATACCCTTAGAACGGTCTTTTCTCCCTGACGCGCGTTTCCATCACAATTAATTTTATACAATTAAACTATTTACAAATATTTATTCAAAAATTCATAAATATTTGTAATATTTACATCTAATTTTCACAAAATGCATAACAATATTTTATTACTTTTGAACATCAATATTACACGAGGAAATCTGATATAATAATCTTATAAGAGAATAAACAAAGTTTTTGGGCAACCATCCCTGCTGGTTGCTTTATCGTATATAGTGTATAGAGAAATTATTATAATTGCCAAAAAATTTAAGCTCGTGATTTTGATAAAATTTCTTTTCACATCTGGCTGTCTCCCTATTTATGACAAAGATAACTGAAAAATGCATTGAAATAAACGGATAAAATTTCATACACTCCGATTTCACCAAATTTGTAGATATCTATAAAATTTTGAGCAAAATCTATTCCGAAGGTGTATGCCTGTCCGGTTGTTTGAATATAAGCTAACACAGTAACTACAAAACGTAGAGAGTATGCAAGAACATTTTATGGAGACCACCCCTTGTTAAAATTTTATCTGATGCTTTTCGATCAAATAAATAGTATTGTTTTATGAGATTATTTTTTCATTATTAAGGCAAATTCCAGATTTTAGTCGCAAGTCCAATTTTAAACGATCATATTATTTTCAAGTGTCTCTTTTCCGCTGTTATTCTTAATTATTATTTTAAATCTTTCATATATTCTTTTTTATGGATATATTTCAAATTTGAAATTTAAATTGCAGTAAATTTAATTAAAATGTGAAAATAAGGTTTTCAATTCAATAAAAAATATGCAGGGGCGTCTCTTTTTCTTTTCATACAAATTGAAAAAAAAAAAGTTAAAAGAACTCTACTATTGTATCTAAGCCTTCACAATTTTCTAGTTGCTTGAAATTCTCAGACGGCTCAGGTGTTCTGGTTTTTTCCTTGCCATTAGCAGAAATTTTATTACACTTTTCCAAATACAGTTCATTTTTTAAATATTTATTTTTAGTGATTGTTAAATATTTTAAATAATCATAGAGACACTATATATTTTATTTATATTTTTTCTATTTGTAAAGAAAAAACCAGAACTCCTTATATATATACACACACTGAAGTGACAAAAGTCATGGTATAGCAATATGCAAATATACAAATGGCAGTAGTATTGCAGCGAAAAAGTATAAATGCGCAGTTCGTTTTCCAGAGCTTTCATTTGTGTTCAAGTTATTAATGTGAACAGGTTTTTCGTGATTTATGGCGGCACGACGAGAATTAACAGACTTTGAACGTGGAATGTTAGTTGGAGCTAGACGCATGGGTCATTCCATTGCGAATATCGTTAGTGAATTCAACATTCCGAGATCCACAGTATCAAGAGTGTGCCGAGAGTATGAGATTTCAGGCATCACAGCCCATCATGGACAGCGCAGTGGGCGACCACCTGCACTTAACAACCGAGACCGCCGACGTCTGTGTGGAATGGTCAATGTTAATAGATACGTAACACTTCGTCAAATAACTGCAGGAATCAATGTGGGACGAACGAGGGACGTGTCCGATAGGACTGTGCGGCGAAATTTGTCTTCCTTGGGCTATGACAGCAGAAAACCGACTCGAGTGCCTTTACTGACAGCACGACATCGCCTGCAGCGACTCTCCTGGGCTCGTGAGCATATCGACTGGTCCCTAGACCAGTGGAAACCGTGGCGTGGTCAGATGAGTCACGATTTCAGTTGTTACAAGCTGATGGTAGAGTTCGAGTGTGGCGTAGACCCCACGAAGCCATGGACCCAAACTGTCAGCAAGGCACTGTTCAAGCTGGTGGTGGCTGCATAATGGTGTGGGCTCTTTTTACATGGCATGGACTCGGTCCTCTGGTGCAACTGAACCGATCATTGACTGGAAATGATTATGCTCAGCTACTTGCAGATCACTTGCAGCCATTCATGGACTTCACATACCCACACAACGATGGGATTTTTATGGATGACAATGCGCCATGTCACCGGGCCAGAACTGTTCGCGATTGGTTTGAAGAACATTCCG
>JAOUZG010006627.1:393542-410267 GCA_026289955.1 Argiope argentata
AAAAAAAAGGAATTTTAAAATAATAAAATTTTCGCATTTCAGCAAAGTTGATATGCCAAAATACCGGAATCCATATTTTGTGCGAATATCCCAAATAGTTTTGATTTTTCACAAAATTTGTGAAATTCCCACATTCGATTTGCAACGGCCATTTTTTGAGGGACCATATTTATAAAAAAAATTTGTATGTGCAGATCTACTCCTCTTGAAGCACGACTTTTAATCGCCATTTTAATATATCAGTTGGATAATTGTTGAATCCATTTTCGTATCATACGATTTTAATTTAGCATGAATTTTCCTTTAATTTTTTTTCAATTATACGATATAAAATTTGATTATAGAACATATTGACAGAGAAAAATTTACTTCTTGCTCTATATCCAATAAGATGACTGATCCAGAGAAAATAAATGTCTCTAACCTTCTGAGTCAAAATTCAGATTTAGAGTTGATAAAGCAGTAAATGAGGAAATTGTCCAAGAACCTTTCATAATTCCTTTTGATTTAACAAATTATTATATTTTATTTTATTATTATATTTATTTATGTTATATTTTAACAAAATTTGCCAAGAAAATAGTAAAAATGGTTTTTGGAAAATTAAAAATATTGCCAGATTTCTGAAAGGGTCAGCTTTATTTCATGACATAAATAGCTGCTTAAATATTGATGATTTATGCTGTATACTAATTGAGAATTTCTCCACCCAAGTATTGTTAATTTTTCTGACTTTTCTCAGTTGGAATTTGATTTTTTAAAAAAATAACAAATTAGCGGATTATTTTCATAAGAAATTTAATTGTGGCAGACAGTTGGGTCTTATTTTAGAAGACCTTACTGATGGTCTGCCAACTCAATTAAAATTACTGGTAAGCATAAAAGTCCCTTCTACCCATACAGAATGGGTGACAATAGGAACTAAATTATTAAGAATGGAAGAATCCTCAGATCTCAATCCAAGCAGGAGTATGGAAACCTGAATACAAGGCAACCAGCATTTATCAAACCTTGGCATAATTTTAATTATAGACAAGAAAACTTTTCTATCTCAATAACAAAATTATTTTTCACCAAATTATCAAATTTCAAAAGGCCACATTTAAATAACTTCCATAACCATAATCATAATTTATGTTTACTACAGAGATTGCTATCTTCCCCATGTGTAATTTGTACTCAAAAAGGAATTCCAAATGCTTATCATTCAACACAAGTATATCCTTTTCAAAAATTCCAAATTGTGACAAATGCTCCAAAAGCAGCTAATTTAACTTCCCCGTGCACAGAAGTCCCTTTTGGTTGTTCTCAAAATCCTGAAATGAAGCAAAATCTTATGAGGCCCCTGGTCCATAAAAATGGCAATTACTAGTGTCCGAACACATCTCAACTTTACCAAGTCTATCTAACTTGGACAATGCTTATAACCCTCAGACTAATGTAAATATTGTTAGTGACTCAGGATTCACTTTCATTTATATCTGCAGATATTGTGAATAAACTTAACTAGACAAAAAAAAAAACTGTAAACCTTATTAAGTTAAACAAGCTCATGGAAAGTTCTGATTAACCTAAATTTGTAACATTTATTCAAAAATTGGCGAAATAAATAAAGAGATTAAACTATATATTATGGACAATCCTTTATCATACATCATGTTAGGACTTCCAGATAGTAGTTTATAAAAGTTAATTATAGATTGTGGTAAAAATAAGATATTTCAAAATGAAAAAAAATTATTGCTAATTTGCATACTAATATTAATTGCATGTCTTTACATATTGATGAAACTAATAACACTGGTGATAATTAGGTCAAGGTGGTGAATACCTTGGAAGGAATTTTTCCACCTCTGACTGTAAATAAACTATCTGAACCTGTGTAATCTCTGGTGTCAGAATTTTCGCCTATGTTTACAAATAAATAAATATGATGTTGGTAGAATGAGAATGGAACCTCTTAGAATAAATTTAACATCTGATTTACCAGTTTCACAAAGAATCAAATTAAACAAATTTTAGCTGCATGTTTAATAAAAGAATCTACTAGTAATTATTTCTCCCCTGTAACATCAGCATATAAAAGAGATAAAAATAGACAAAGTCGTCTTTGTATTGATTATCGTAAAATTAATTCTCTTCGTAAATCTGAGGCAGAACCTCTACCTAGAATAGATACTTTATTATATAAACTAGGTATTGATAAAAAAATTCAATTTTTGGAATCTGCATGTGGATATTGGCATATACCCTTATATGAACAAGATAAACATAAATTGGTATTTGTAACTACAGAAGGCTTAGACGAATTTCAAATCCTACATTTTGACTTTAAAAATGCACCTGCAATATTCAATAGAACTATTTGTAGAATTTTAAATAAACAATTTTTCAAATATTGCATGTCGCTATTTTGATTACATAGTAGTTTTCTCTAACTCATTAGAGAAACACTATGCTCATTTAAAACATAAACATTTTTCAAATAAGAATGGAACCAAACATTAAATTAAAATTTTCTAAATGTGTATTTGCTGAAGGTAAAATTAATTTTTTAAGGTATGAAGTCAAAGAAGGATTCATTTCTCCTGATATTCATAACATTGAAAGTATTTTTAAAATTACAACCTCCAAAAAATGTTAGACTACTTCAAGGTTTTCTTGGCTCTGTAAATGTTTATTGATTCTTATGCAAAAATTAGAGAACCTTTAAATAATCTTCTTAAAAAACATACTCCATGTAAATGGACAGAAGACTGTCAAAATGCTTTTGAAATGTAAAAAATAAATTGATGACTAAACCAGAGTTACGTATATATAACCCAGATTTACCTCTTCATGTTTTTTGTGATGCATCTCAGGTAACCATTGGAGCTGTTCTAAAACAGCCTGACTGTTCTGGAAAATTACATCTCGTATCTTATCATTGAAGAACTTTACATCTTTATGAAAAAAATTATTGTATAACTGAGTTGGAATATTTAGCTATAGTAGATGTTCTTGATAAATTTTATTGTTACTAACATGGAAAAAATTTATATTTCATACTGATCATGCTGCTCTTGCTTGGCTTAAGAATATTAAAAATTTAATGGGAAGATTATTTCGCTGATCTTTAAAACTGAGCATGTTTAATTATGTAGTTAAATATTTAAAGGGAACAGCTAATGTTTAAGCTGATATGTTATCAAGGCCTCCTACTGCTCAATATCTCCAACATTCTGTACATTTACTGGAATTGGATGAGATAAAACGCCATCAAATTTAGACACTTTAGATTATACTAAATATATAAATATTAATAATGTGCTTGTAATTAAAAAGAAAACTTTGGCTAAAATTGTTATACCTTTTTCTCTAGGAGAAAAACTTTTCAAAATGCTCACAAACAATTAGACACTCCAAGCATGTAGGCACTAAAAAAATGATAAGTTTAATTATTTCTCAGTATTATCGGTCCCATATTACTCAAGATATTGCAGTTTTTGCTAAAGATTGTGATGTATGTCTATTTAATAAAAATAAAAGGTAAAAACGATTTGCCCTTTTTACAGGTTGTGCTCCCCCCTCTCACACATACAGATCTTCCTTTTGAAAGTCTTTCTGTCAATAATGTTGGTGGATTTAATTATTACTATTGAAGTAAAAAAAATTCTTCATATATTAATTGATCATGCAAATAGATATGTTTGGACTTTTCCTTCCAAAAATGAAAATTCTGAAAAATATATTAATATATTAAAACAAGTTTTCCAGATTCAGGTACCATCCAAATTATTAACTGATAGAAATGATGCTTTTACCACATCTAAATTCAAACATTTCATCAGAAATTACAGTGTCATTCATATGTTAACCTCTTCATGTTATCCACAAACTGATGGGAAATGTGAAAGAGTTAACCAATCAATAGTAACTAAATTGAAGTTTAAGGTCAATACTTCTCCAACTAAAATTCCTTGGATTAGACTTTTAGAACAAGTAATCAATGAATATAATTTAACTCTCCATTCTTTTACAAAATTTTCTCCTGCATATTTGTTATTTGGTACTTTACCTTATCCTCCTCCCTTAACTTAGAATCAATTCTATCCATCAGCAGAAAAAACTAGAAAATTGGCTAAAAGCAATAAAATAGAATATCATGTTAAAAATAAAATTAGTTATGATGCAAAATTTATAGTTCTTCCTTCTAACCTGGTGACATTGTAATGTATGAGGAATTTAATTATCTAAATCGTATAAAATTATCTCCAGTATTTTCAAGTCCATATGAAATAGTAACCAAAATTTCAGATGTAAATTTTGAAATAACTAAACCAAATGCATTAGCAAACTAGCCTACTGATATTGTTCATGTATCAAAATTAAGATCCTATTATCCACCAGAAAAACTAAAATTAAGTCATGAATAATAATTTTTTTTAAAGAATCTTTATTTCCCTTGTTTTTTCTACCTAAACCCTAACTTAGGTTGACCCATAGTCTCTGCCAAAAAGAGTTAGTCCTGTTTTCTTTTCTTCATGATGATCTGATAGGCACTATCTATACTACTATTATAAATATGAAAGTTTTAATGGATGGATGATTGGGTTCAATCACGCCAGAACGGCTGAAGGAAATTGGATGACATTTAGCACAGAGATAGATTATAGTCTACAGAAGAACACAGGCTAATTTTTCCAGTTAATTGAGTGGTTAATTTTTTATTAATTAAAAACTAAATTTTCCACCAAAAAAAATCTGAAAACATCTGCCTGTGCTTTTTTAATCATTTGCTTTTATTTTTCTATTTCCGCTATTCTTTTAATATTATCTTATCTAATGGAATTCTTTAAGATTTATTGTAGGATTCCCCGACTGAAAACCTTTTTCATCAGAACAAAAAAAAAAAATTTTTTTTTATCTAATCGTTTGTTCTTATTTTTCTGTTTCCGGTTTTCATTTTAATATTATCTCACTATTCTATATTATTAATTTTTTTTACTCTGTTCTTGTGTTAATATAATTCGATATTTCCTGTTCATTTCTTTTGATTTTTTTTCTTGCTGTACATATTCATTTTTTCCTCATTTTCGATTAAATTTTTTAAAGTACCTTTATAGTTTCAAGTACATAGCTTATAAGTAGTTTTTTCCCCCACGCTAATGATGATAGACGTAACATGTTTTCGACCGGTTATTTCAAACGATTCTGTTTGTTTTCGTAGTGTATGATCAATTTAAAAATAAACATTGTTAATTAATAGATCTTTTGATTCCTTCAGAAGTGCTTCTGAAAAAATATAAATTAGATGAATTGAAATTAAAATTTTCTAACCTGTATTTCGTTACCCCAACTGGTGCTTAGAATTCACGTTTTTGCGTTGCTCCAATTGACGTTGGAAATGTATACATGCATACGATTTTCATAACATTTTACATTATGATTAGACTGTCAGTTCTCACATATACACATCAAAATTTCTACGCGTACGAGTTCGCGGGTAAGAGCTAGTCACAACATCAATTCATATGCAGAAGTCTTATTGAGTTTGAGTATAGGTTCAACCTCAAAATTAATTTTTAGCTCTTTCTATTTTTATTTTGGATTTTTGTTTTCCACTTGGAAAACAATTATTCCTGGAGGAGAGTAACAAGAGAATAAGAATTACAATTCCCTTCTTGATGTCCTAAATTTTGCAAGTTTTAATCAGTCACCACTAATTAAATAAAATTACTGAATATATTGAATTACTGCAAGAATAAAGAACTTTTTTCATCCCAGCCATGTTGAAATTTATTTGTTGTTGCTTATATAAAAATCAAATACAAAGAACGAGGTCATACTGTGTTTCTCTGTCAATATCAACTTTTTCAGAAATTATGTGTACTAAATAAACTTGTAACTTATTAATTTTGAGAAATATTCAATAAGACAACAGATCTTTACTGTTAATCTTTAAAAAGTTGATTTATTTTTCGAAATTAAATTTTTCTTCCATTTTCATGGTTATTTCTGTTTTAGAATAGAAGACATTGTTCAAATACAGAAATAAATATTTATATTTAAAGAATGCATATTTAAAATTAATTTAAAAAATTGTTTTCAATAAAATATTATATTTTTAAAAAACTATGCTTGGAATATATGCAGTCTACCTATGCATGCTTATACAAAGTTGCTTAATCTTTTTGGCTAACATGCTTTAAAAGTTCTTAAATATTGATGCAGTTTCTCACTATGCACCCTGAGCTACCATATTCTGTATAAACAAGATTTCTTTTTTGAAATTTAACCATTTTAGATTGTTAAATTTTTCTAGTACATTTTTTAATCTTTTTCCCCCATTTCATAATGGTCATCATTTGTTGATTTAAAAAACAATTCTTGGAAGTTCAATAGTTTTTATTTCATCATCAAAAGTTGAATAATAAGCAGCCATTTATAGAAAACCGAATTATGGCCGATTACTTTAATCCTCTTTTCTAATAAATGTAATTTAATATTTGGCATATATAGAAATATTTCTTTCTTTCTTTCAAAATAAAATAAAATATATAACCTTTTTGAGTTTTATTTTTCAAACAGCAATTGAATTGTAGCTTTCCTTTTTCAAAAGAGGTAAAATTTTTATGATGTGATAAATCAAAACAGTTAATTGGATATAATTCAGCAAATTGTGTATAATTAATTAATCATACAGCCTATTTATGTAATAATAGCATTTAAACCAGCTTTTGAAAGAGATTAACATAATTGACTATGATCTTTTTCGGAGAAATTCATCTTATAATGACTCATGATATTCTGGGCTATTTCTGATTATCTAGTATTCAAACATATCTAAATGTTTAAATTCTAAATTATTTCTCCCATAAGCTTCTTTTCTATCAATATATCAAGGAACAACATTAACAACTAAAACTTCATCCAGTTCAGTTGGAATAAGACATGATCCTTTTGAAACTTTAAATTGAACATTGGATTTATCAATTCTGAAGTGATCCCAATATATTTCAATCCATGAATCTAAAACTTTTAAATCTTTAAATCTTACTGCTGCTAAATTTTTAAATTCAATATATGATAAGTTATGACCCGAACATTTACTATAAAATTAGAAGTTAGAACATTTGTTATCAACATTTTTGTACTATGATTTCTTTGAAATTCCATTCTCACATAAAAACTTTAAAAAAAAAACACTTTTATATACTTATTAAAAATATTAAATATATTTTTCAATAGAATCCATATATAAACTGTTAGACCATTTTTTGTAAAATGGTATTTTTTTTTTCTCAAATCTTTTTATACTTTTCATTTATTTTTAATTTGTTAAAAAAATTCTGTTAGCTTTATCTGATCTTTTAAAGATCCATCATATTTTAATTTGTTTCAATGCATAGTATCCTTTGTATTTGAATAAAAAGAACTGTTTCAGCTCCTAAAGAGGCATGATCTTATGTAAAATGGATTTATCTTAAAATTTGATATAAATTTAAACATTAATTATTATTGGATTCAATTGTATTTCTACCAATAATTAGTTTTTTAGCTTTAATTAAATCACCTCTATTCACCAAAGTAATGTTTTCATTTGTAATTGAATCATCCTTATTTTTTAAATTTTTAATTGTTGATATAAATAAACTTCAAAAAAATTATCATCTTTGCCACAAATATCAAACTTATAAATCGGCATCATTTGAAGGATTGTAGTTTTTATTCTCTCTTTCTATTTCAATGTATTCAAAATTTTTAGTTTCATTATTTTGAAAATTATAAGTGTCTGTCAAATCTTAAATCTTTTCTACTTAATGGGATAAAAATTTTTTATCCTTTACAATTTTTTCTTTTTCTGGAAAATTTCATATGATTTATCCTGAACAAATGTCTTTACTTTATCTTCTAAAATAGACTTAGCATTTTGAGTTTTAGCTACTAATAAATCTTGAAAAAATTCACATCCTTGTATTTACTTTTTGATTTAATCTATGTGTATTCAGTTATGTTTTTTAAAAAAATGGAGAGATTTGGAAGACCCCGTCTTAGGCTGCAATAAGTTGTACATATTTTAAGGATAATTCTCATCTTCATAGTCCACAACAATAAAATTATATTCTACTCTTCCTTGATTTTAATCTATCAACTCATTATTTTGATTCGTATTCACATTCTGATTCTATAATATTATTTATTTTATTGTTATTAGTTTGTAAAAATTATCAAACTGTCAAATTTATGAGATATTAGACTTTCAGGACAATTTGCATTGGTGAATGAATAAATAACATGTGAAAATAAATATTATCGTTTCCTTGTGAAATATGTATTATATATCAACCTTCTTGTTTTTGATCATATAATTTAACTTCACAACCCTAGAATTTACTCAAATTACTTCCTCTGTTTTATAAATTTTTCCAATTTAATGGAAAATTATTTTTCTTTCATCAATAATACCAAACAAAACAGGTGAATCTTTTACAAATAATCTAACTATATATCTATTTAATCCTTTAATTCTGTAATTACCATTAGAAGATGTGATATTTGTTTCTATATTTCCTACAATTAATTTAAACTTATTATATTTTTCACTAATATTGTACCAAGATATTCCATTTGGAAATTATTGTAATGCCAGTTTTTAAAATATTAAATGAGATGAAAATCCCAGTAAAATATTCGAATTTTTTTATAACTATCGGATATCCATTTTAGATTCATACTTCACAAAATTGTTGTTAAAAGTACTTGGCTCTTGATTAAACAAATATAAAATGTGTTGAAGAGTTTAATTTATTTATTTCTCTTATATATTTCATTCAAAAAAACTCCCATTTTACTGAAGAAGGTTGTAAAAAAAGTTAGAATTTCATCTGATTTGTTTCTGAGGTGTTTTGAGTTAATTTTCAATATTTTTTAAGAATAAATGCATATATCTTTAACCGAATTGCTATTGCCTTTAAGCTTTATTTTTTTCATATTTATATTCACCAAAAAGATAAGAAATATTCAATAAAATCATGTTTACGATCA
This sequence comes from Argiope argentata, assembly GCA_026289955.1. NCBI lineage: Eukaryota > Metazoa > Arthropoda > Arachnida > Araneae > Araneidae > Argiope > Argiope argentata. Next base: position 402,570 of record JAOUZG010006627.1, read on the forward strand.
TTATAATAACCAACCCAATGTGTAACTAAACCTGTTTAAGTATCTAAATTTACTATACCATTTTAAAAATTTCCCATTTCCTTAGGTAATAAATATGATGTAAAAATACCTTAAAATTCTTTGTCTTTTTTTCATTCATTTTGTTGAAAATTGCCAATTTGAATACACTTCCTTTCCACAGGTATGTTTTAGTTTCAGTACCTGAAATTTTATTTTATTATTGTTATTATTTTAGTTCCCTAACTAGTTTTTCCAAGTCCTAAAATTGTTAAAATAGGAGTAAGTTAAGCAATTGTTGAAATAGTAATAGGTGAAAATACTCTATTTTTCTTTTAGGGATTTTACTTCTTTTTTCTTGTTGTATTTGATTGATATGTGCCTGAGTTAAAAACATTGCAAAATTTGAGCTTTTGTTTTATCAATTTATAATGAAATGTCTTCATTTTTCGAAGTCCTGATTTTAATTTATCATTTTGTCCATCACCTAAATGATTCATCTTTGTAATATAACTCATTTCTTATGATATTGTTTCAGTTGATCATTGGTTGTTGTCCTTCTTTTAATAATCCATCGAATAATTTTATTACTTGATTATGAAGTTCTTAGATAGATTTCCTTTATAAATCTTATCTGTTAAATTCTCTAAAACTGTTAAATATTCTCCAATATTAGTTTTTCCTATTTTTAAAACACTCAAAGCTTCTTTTTTTTCTCTCATTCGCATATTATATATATTCTGCTTTGTTTATATCATCAGTTTTTTATTTGAACCAGTTTATTTTCTGTTTTATTAACTCTTGTCAAATCAAAAACTGCATTTTTGTTAAATCTTGCATCTAAATCATTATTAAGATAGATTTTTGTATAGCCTACATTTGAAGAATAATCTGGTTCTCCTATCATTTTGGATGATTCATGTTGAGGAATAGTTGATAAATTAAATTGATTGTAAATTTTGAATAAATTGTATTTATTTGTTTCTAGTTCTGCCTTGTTTTTCAGTTTCTTTTAAAATAGGTTCCTGAAATTGTTTTAAAATATTTTCTATTCCTAATTTTTCGTTATTTTTTCTTTTCTTTTCTTTTTTCCTTTCCTTTTTCTTTTCTTTCCTTTTCTTTTTTCCTTTTCTTTTTCTTTCTTTTTTTGTGTCTAATTCTATAGTACATATTAAATGTGCTAATTCTTGTTTCATGCTCATTTATTGGATGCAAATAGTAAAGAAAGAAATTGCAACACACAAAAAAGATTTTGCTTTTTAATAAATTATAAAAATAAAAATTAAAACGAGTCAAAATGATTTCCAGATTCACATCAAAATCCATATTTACCACTTCATCCATTTTATATATTACTTACTGGAGCATCAGGATCAGGAAAAACAAAATCTATTATTAAATTTAATATATGATTGTCTAAACTTTTAATGTACAGCATTTTTTATCTGTATATAAATACATTTTAAATAGAACAAGCGTATCAGCGTTCTCATTTATATCTTTATCAGTATTGAGTTTAAATCCTGGAATTGCTGAAATTAGTAAAAAATCATTACATATTTTAGAATGAAAAAAAATTCAAACAGTTTTATTTATTTAATAAACATTTGCTAAATTTATGGAAAGCAAAATCAATTTCTGACGAAGTTTATCAAGAAAAACAAGACTTAATAAAAATTTTAAACTATTATCCCGTTAAAATATATTTTTAAAAAACACGATCAAATGAATGTTTATAAACATATGAAAAATTCCTTCCAAATAAATGGTCTGAAAAAAAATCATATTTAAAAAGAAATTCATGGATCTTGAATCATTTGAATTATTAACTGTGGAGATATCACTAGTTGGTTTCAAAATATGTTCAATCCTAGTGAATTTTACATTCCAGGATATGTGGACCATTTATGAAAATGATAAAACATTTGAAAACAAGTGATCCAGAAATAAATAGAGTAGATAAAGTTTGTAAAAAGCATGATATTGAATATAGTAAAACAAAAGATGTAAACCTAGCATAATGCTGCTCAAAAATTATTAGACGAGTTGGACGCAATTGAAAATTCTTCAAATGGAATTTATCTTTTTGGAGAAAAATAAGCTACTACTATTATTAAACCTACTGTAAAACTGTAAAAGCTTAAGAAATGTTTGCAATGAGAGAGGTGACAGACTGGTATTGTTTAAAATTTAAATCTTATACAAAAGCCAAAGATATTAAAGAAACTGTTTCTAAAATAGTAGATTATTGTTAAAAGAAATTTGTGTTACTTTTTTATCTATAAAGAATTATGTTTTAGGAAAACGTATTACAATCTAAAAACGGTCTATTGTTGAATAAAAGAATTGAAAAGAAAAACTGGTTTCAACCAAAAAAAAAAGTTTAAGAATTTTTGCATTCTTACAAGGCTTATGCTAAATATAAACCAATCATTCATAAATTTATAAGAAGAGCTTAAGTATCTCTTATCAAAGATCATTAGCTAGAAGATATATCAAACCATTTAGTAAATATTCTTGTGTTTTACCGACTAAAGAAAAACAAGTGAAAAGGTGACGGAAGCATTTAAAAAGATTTTTTTAACGATTTTCTGAAAACTTCAAAAAGATAAAAGAACCTACTTTATAAGTAAACACATTTAAAAAAAATTTTTAAATAATAATAAGCATTAGTTTACTGCTGAAAATTTTGAAATTAAATGTTCTGTCGTTGAGCGATTTAATTGCATAATTAATGTTGAGAAAATATTTAGCAGCTAATAATACCAAAAAAAAAATCTAGATACATTACTAAAATTATAACAATTCATATCATAGTTCTATGTAAATTATTCCTATAGAAAAACATAAAGAAGAAAATCAGTCATCAATTTGTCAATTTATTCAAGGAAAAATTATAATGCCACTGCTAGAATTCAAAATATGGGGAGAAAAGAATATTTATGAGAGGTTAGGATCCTAATTTTTATTTTATTTATAAAGTATTTGTGATTTCAGAAATATTAAAAACAGTTCCTAAAACTTACCGAAGGAAGGATTTGAACATTAAAGAAATTAAGGGTACTTTTATGAAAAAGAATCGGTTTGATATAATCAACTCAAATAATGACATCTCAGTCTCTAATTCCATATAAAATCTGAGAATGTGAATTTTGCTATTTCTTTTATTTCATTGATAAATTGTTCTTCTGTATAACCGTTTAGTAAATTAATCCTATTATAATAGATTTCTATATACTCTAATTGCTCTCTTTTAAGCAAGAATAAATTGATAGAATTCTTATCATGTATGAGCTCTTATACAATCTCTAAATTGAGAGATATATTTTTTTCAAATTATTATGATAATTCATTATTTGAGCTCTCATTGCTTTGAAAGGATGTTTACTTTTTAATTTATTTTTCTTAATCATAGTAAATGCACATAACTTTTTTCGGCTTTATTGTCTTTAAGGTTTTGTCTTTTCTACATGTTTAAATATATTTTTTTCAACCAATTTATTATTATTATTTTCTATATTCTTTATTAAACTTGTTAATATAAAAAGTTTCTTCTATATTATAAACTTTATCATAAAAATGATTTGAAATCCAAATAGTAATGGTTACAATTAATTCTTTTCTAACATATGTACTAGAAATGATTTTGGTGAGACTTCATCCTTATTTCCTTTATTTAAGTACAAATATTGATGGTTTGTAGTAGCTATATCTTTTAGCTTTAGATATAGCTACTACAAGCCATGTTATGTTACCTACAAGCATGCAGCTTTATGTTATCTTTGTTTTCGCAAGTTGAACTTTTTAAAATCGTTAACACCAGTTGCTTTTTTTAAATAAAAGTTTGTCAACATAATATAATTTTAATTTGAAATTTGTTTTGTCAATTATTAATGTCTATTATTTTGAAATTTGTTTTAATTTGAAATTTGTTTTGTCAACATATCATTTTAATTTGAAATATAAGCTTCATTAATCATTCCGGAAGTACAATTCCTTCTAATAACCGATCTTTATTAGCTCTACATAACTCCGCTACAGGCTACAGAGGTAGCGCGTCTTCCTCGTGTTCTGGAGGTTCCGGGTTCGAGTCCCGGTTCGGGCATGGTTGTTCTTCTGTGTGCTATCTGTGAGATGTGTGAATATGCCCCCTGTAAAAAGGGGTTGTGCAAGCGAATGTGGTGAGTGGGTAGCAAAGTCGTACTCTTGGCCCTAGTTGGCGCTACTCAAATACAAGAGACGCTTCATTCGGCTTAATCTGCTGCTGGGTTCAGCGGCGGGCTTGTCCATGACAAGTGCCATTTGACACAACAATATATATATACAATGCTGTTATTTTATCAGCAAAAATGATGAAATGCAATTCTAATTAAATTAAATGGGCTTACCTTATTGTCCAGGGCCACCACCATAGATGAGTAATAAACACTTACTCAAGTAATCCATATTCTATTTGAAGAAAAAAAATTTCACTGCACGCACAAACACACATAAACACTTAGGATCGAACGGAATTTGCAGATTCATCCCGCAGACCCATCAATGCTTTTAGTCCTAAGTCTCGGTATCAACTGACTGTAATTGAGGTGGTGCTGCTATCGGATTCCTTAAGTCCAAGATGGAAGGAGTTTGTGACGTATGAAAATGAAAAGAAATTTTTGTGTTTAAACAATTTTACTGCATTATAATCATTATGCGACTTTCAAGTCTCACCGGCCTATAAAATTTGCACTTATGTGTATAATAACTCATATGTGAAAGTCCGTAAAACAATTCGCATTCGGTGTAAGGCATAAATGTACATTTCACTTTGAACATTTTATTTTTGGTACTCCTTTGCATCCTGGCTTCTTACAGCGTCCTCTGCTTTCCGAAAAGGGTTTCGCGTAGTTTTACTGCCAACAATTTGCACAGAAATTATTTTGCTGTTTCGGGTTGATGAGCTTATCAATGGTCATGAATACTAGTATTGGTTGTGTTTGCAACGTCATAGAGTTACGATCTATGCGCCTTCACATGAAAAAAAGCTATAATTATTTTGTAAAATGTCGATTAATTAAAATGTGATCTGAAAGTTACACGGGCCCATAGAGGGTTAATTTAACTTTTATAATTATTTATACATAGTCTCAGGGCTCGAATTCAAATCCTGAGAATTTTTTTAAAAAGTTCTATAATGTCCCAAAGTTTGAATATGAATTTCATATTCTTAAATATATCTCTTAACATCTTGACTGATAAAGCATTCTTATTCACTTATATTGAATGCAGTTCATGATTCTGATGAGATTCATTGTTCTAAAACGGTCTTTTTTATTAAATAAACAATCTTTATAATTTTCAAACATAATTTTTTCTTTTAACTACGCATTTTATAGCCCTTTTCATCTATTTTATCTTTAGTTTTATTAGCATGCATCTTTTTCTTAATCCTACTAAATCCATCAATATTTTAACATTGTTTTCGTCTTCCATTTTACCAAATACTTTTTTTCAAATTTATTCTTGGCATATTATATCTATTTTCTTCAGGATAATCTGAAGTATCAAAATAATCAATTATACTTTTAATATCTTCATAAAAATTTCTGTTTCAGTACCAAATGTTACTATCCGTATTCATATGAAGTAATGTAAGATCTTTATATTTAGGTTTCATTATATTTAATGAAAGTCATGCATTAAATGTTTTGATAAATTTAAAATACACATTCCTGCATAAATTAGTTTAATTTATTGAAATTTTATTCATATGAATAGCTACTAGATTTTCATCAAATATTGTCGTTCTTTAAAATTTGGCTTTGGTTACTATTAAATTTGGCAATTTTTTAACTTGATCATAATTAGTACATAACCTTTTATTAATTCTCTTTTGATAATTTTTCCAAATAGAGCGTTATTCATTCATTAAAAGAATAACCTTAAAACATTTAGATGATGATGAGAGCTCAGCATGAAGTATCTATATAAACAATAACTTTTTTAACAAAGCTTAAAGAGAAGAGGGCCTAAAGGAAATTAATTTTTTTATAAAATTGGGAATATACATATATTTTTTCTCTGATTTAGAAAACTGCGCATTTTAGATTGGGACTAAACAGCGACCTGTGGCATTCTTTCAGTACGAGGAGAATAAAAACAATTTATACGTGTTGGATGTTTTGTAACAGTGAATGTTAGAGCTCAGCTTGAATCTGTAGCTTGGAGGACAGGTCTATCGATCATTTAGAGGCGGACAAACACAAACCGTTGTAGCGCAAGCGTTAGGAGTTCCTGAAAGTGTCATTTCCAGACTATGGAATCGGTTTTTGGAAACTGGAAATGTTCACCGAAGATCAGGACAAGGTCGTATGCCTGCGACAACACAAATGAAGATCAATATATAACATTACGGCCAAAAGAAATCGCATTATAAATGCCACTTTATTGCAACAAAACATTCAAAGCGCTACTGGTACCGAAGTTTCGACTCAAACGATTGGAAACCGACTCCGGAATGTAGAGTTTTATGCTCGCAGAATATGGTTCATGTTTCGTTAACAGTGAAGCACCATGGTGCCTGCAAAAGATGGGCACAGGAATGTCTTAGATGCGGACGAGGTGAGTGGAGCAATTTTCTCAAGGACAAATCCAGTTTTAGAGTACAAACTGGCAATAGGAGGATTCTCATCTGGGGGAGAACTTGGAACTCGGAATAATCCTGAAATTGTGCATGAAAGTGTCCAGTTTGATGGAGGTGGAGTAACAGTCTGGACAATATTTGAATCAATTTTTTACTCTAACATGCACATTATCAAAAATGGACTACCAACAGCTCAGCGATATAAGGAAGAGATCCTCAGACTTTTTGCGGCCTTTTACGCTGCGCAATCGAGAATGAATTTATTTTCTTGAATGATAACATCAGGCCACGTCGTTCTTACTTTCCACTTTTTAAAAAAATATAGTATCCTAGGAGTTGTAAAATACCAAATAAGGTCTAATGTATATGTTTCTAAATAAACATGGCTGACATTTTCGAAAATATCAGCTAAAATTAAAATATCAGATTTTACATTGAATTCTGAATATTCTCCTAGATTTTTAATATTAAAAGATTTCCTTACATTTTATGCTTGCTCTTTATCTTTGTCACATATATCGCATGCAATCAATCTATTATAGAAATCTTTTTTAGGACTTCAATCTCTTTCTATTTTTCGTCATAATCCATATATCGTATGGATAAACTCCTTTCTTTGCTGTTAAATCTAATTATCTTCAGGGAAATATTTCGCAGTCTCTTTAACACACAAATTTCAGATAATTGTATTATTATCATCTTATTTCAAGTGAATAATTTTCAAAATGATTTTTTTTTAATTATGGAGTAATTTTCTTTAACTATCTATACTACTTGGCTTAAATCTAACTGGCTCTATAAATTTTAATTTTAAATATTTTCCTAATTTTTTAGTAAATGATTTATATTTTTCTTCTGTACTAGCAATAACACCTAATCTAGAATCATCAAATCCAAGTTCTTTTTTAAACAAATTATCTTCAAATCCAGATAAAGTATATATAATCATAGGTATAAATTGGGGTGTAATATATTTCAAATTACATTCTTTCTGAGCTGGTCCACTATATTTTTCAGTTAAATGGCAATGATATATATATATATATATATATATATATATATATATATATATATAT
>JAOUZG010006627.1:410367-506620 GCA_026289955.1 Argiope argentata
TATATATATATATATATATATATATATATATATATATATATATAATTGAAGTGACAAAATTCATGGGATAGCAATATGCAAATATACAGATGGCAGTAGTATCGCAGCGAAAAAGTATAAATGGGCAGTTCGTTTTCCAGAGTTTTCATTTGTGTTCAAGTTATTCATGTGAACAGGTTTTTTGTGATTTATGGCGGCACGACGAAAATTAACAGACTTTGAACGTGGAATGTTAGTTGGAGCTAGACCCATGGATCATTCCATTGCGGATATCGTTAATGAATTCAACATTCCGAGATCCACAGTATCAAGAGTGTGCCGAAAGTATGAAATTTCAGGCATCCCATCCCATCATGGACAGCGCAGTGGGCGACCGCCTGCACTTAACGACCGAGACCGCCGACGTCTGTGTAGAATGGTCGATGTTAATAAACACGCAACACTTCGTCAAATAACTGTAGGAATCAATGTGGGACGTACGAGGGACGTGTCCGATAGAACTGTGTGGCGAAATTTGTCTTCCTTGGGCTATGACAACAGAAGACCGACTCGAGTGCCTTTACTGACAGCACGACATCGCCTGCAGCGACTCTCCTAGGCTCGTGAGCATATCGACTGGTCCCTAGACCAATGGAAAACCGTGGCGTGGTCAGATGAGTCACGATTTCAGTTGTTACGAGCTGATGGTAGAGTTCGAGTGTGGCGCAGACCCCATGAAGTCATAGACCCAAACTGTCAGCAAAGCACTGTTCAAGCTGGTGGTGGCTGCATAATGGTGTGGGCTCTTTTTACATGGCATGGACTTGGTCCTCTGGTGCAACTGAACCGATCATTGACTGGAAATGATTATGTTCAGCTGCTTGCAGATCACTTGCAGCCATTCATGGACTTCACGTACCCACACAACGATGGGATTTTTATGGATGACAATGCGCCATGTCACCGGGCCAGAACTGTTCGCGATTGGTTTGAAGAACATTCCGGACAATTCCAGCGCATGATCTGGCCACCTAGATAGCCCGATATGAATCCCATCGAGCATTTATGGGACATCATCGAAAGTTCCGTTCGTGCCCAAACTCCTGCACCATCCAAACTTTCACAATTATGGACGTCTATACAGACAGCATGGCTCAATATTCCTGCAGAGGACTTCCGACGACTTGTGGACTCCATGCCACGTCGAGTTGTTGCACTTCGCCGAGCAAAAGGAGAACCGATACTATATTAAGAGTCATCCCATGACTTTTTTCACTTCAGTGTGTGTGTGTGTGTGTGTGTGTGTGTTTAGTATTTTTTAACATGGACAATTTTTTCTACACCTTTCCCATGTTAATAAACTGATGATTTAAATTATTATTTATTGTAATTACTAAATTACCTTGCATTATGTTTTTGATGTAGAAGTGTATAACATATTTCAGAATTTCGTGGGCAAATGCTTATTATTTTTCCCCAATAAACATTCAAAATCTACGTTAATATCAAATAGTATCATAGAACGATTAAAGTTCTTTTTTTAATAATTAATTAAAAATTTTATAAATTTATCTTCCTTAGGCATTTAAATTTTGAAAGTTTTTTTCGTTTACAGTCTTCTTCATTGTCTTTTGATTTTTCAATCGAATGTAAATCTAATAAACATTTATTATTATAATCTACTTTATTTTTACCCATTTGAGTTCATAATAATCTACTCGTGTCTTTAATCCAACAATAATGGTTTAAAGGAAGTTTTAGGATTTATTTTTGCATGTATACTAATACTATAATTCCATCTTCTTCATAACCATACACATTAACAGATATATTAATTTTTTCAAATTTCTTAACTTTATGTAAATAAACAGTAAAATCAATTCCTTTGAAATGTAATTCATTTTCATATTCTTTATAATTTAAGATTTTTTTTTAGAATTTTTGTTTAATGGATAAACTGCAGATAAAATAGATCACATTAAACATTTATTATTTTTTATAATGAAAACTGCTTTTTTTTACTTTCAAGTTCTTCAGGAAAATCTGTATGACTCGGTCCTTTTAAAGGATGATATTTATTTATTGTCAATTCCAATACATTAATTGTATCTAGATTCCATCCAGAACCTTTTGCTTCTAATTCGTCTGCCTTTTTTTAAACAATTTTTGAGCAGCATTATCATAAAATTCATCTAAATCTGTATACTTTATTATATGGTTTTTTGTTTTAAGTGTATCTTCTTAAGTTTCATTATCTTCTCTCACATAATCTCAAATTAATTTTAAATTTACCTTTAATTGCTTTTTAACTAAAATTTCTTTATTAAAAATCTTTTGTAATTCTTCATCTTTCATATAAAAACTGAGAGAGATCCATGACATCGTCATTATTTATAATCCAATATGTTTTCAACCTGAATTTCCTTCTATAAATTCTTCACTATCTACTAAAACTGTATTTCTGTGTTTTAAACTTCATAATTATTTATTTTTATAAGATCTTTTATAATCTTTTGTAATAAAATTCACGTCTTTGCGTTGCTCAAATTGCTGTTGAAAATTTATGCGTGCATGCTGTTTTGATAACATTTTAGACTTCTAGTTCTCACATATACACATCAAAATTTCCACGCGTACGAAGTCGCGGGTAACAGCTAGTTATGGAATAAATGTGTGTCTTACAGTGACTTTTTGCTATGAATTGCATTAGTAAAATCCGTTATTCAGTATTTTTTCCAAACAAATTTTTTGATATGATTATTTTAAAATATTATCTGATAATTTTGACTTGTTATGTGTACAAACGTTTACATAAAATGAGTAAGAAATTTAAAAAAAAAATGTTTAATAATTTTCACTAACAATTGAATTTCTTAAATATTATTAACGAGATTACAGTATTGTGGCTTCACAGAAATAGGACGTCTTATATTTCCAAGTTCTAGCGAGTTAAAGACTAACCTTAGACTTCAGAGAGACTGTTATATTTGCTGAAAGAAGAAAGAGTACAAAACAGAGAGCTAGTCATATAGATATTATACTAAATGCAATCGAGTTTATATCTTTATACTGTCAGGTTTCTAGTTTACCCATGGCAAGTGAACTTCCTTACACATAAAATAAAAATAGACCCCTCAGTATAGCATGTGAAAGAGAGAAAGGGCGAGAAAAGAAAATACATAATTTAACTAAAAAGATATAATTGCCTTTGTCTTTGTAAACTAAACAAACAGAGTAGTAATAAATTGCTTTAGTTGCAAACACTCAATCTTTTTTGTGCAAGTTCTGCTAAATTGGCCTCTTTGATTTTACAATTGTGGTGAGACGGAAGATAATTACTTTTCTAGAAATGTATGGTTCTTGCGAGATATACATACGTTTTTTAACTTCTTTTTAATGCATTTTAACTTCTTTTTAACTTTAACTTCTTTTTAATGCATTTTATTGTCATAAAACCGAAGAAGCAAGCTAACTCGCCTTTCTAAAATAAAAGAAACTCTATAGCGGAACGTTAAAATCCTTATGAGGAATCAGAAAAATGTTACAGTATGATGAAAAAAAGCATTTGATTTTTTTTTGTTTCGTTTGAACGGAATTTAAATTAAATCATATAATTTATTAAGCTAAAGTTAATATTGTTTCTATTAATATTATTTGTGCGTGTGCCTGACATACCGTCAGAGCATAGGTTCTCCTTGAGTGCGGCAGTCTTTCATGGAGACTGTAGCGGGTTCAAAGGCAATAATATTTTTGCATTTGTTTTAGTTAACTATTAAGGCAGAGGGGTCTTTGATATGTGTTTGGAAAAGGAGACAGTGATTCTTAAAAGTATAGGAACTTTAGCATTGGACCAAGAGCTACCAAATGTGGCAAGATATAGTTAAATTGTGTAGCTTAGAACGATTTTTTAATACTTCAATGAATTAAAAATTAAATTTTGTCATTTTTTTCATAATTGCTGAAAGTCTTATGAAATCTTTTTGCTCAAAATACGAATTTTCAGTGATAATAATTCAATCAACTTATTTTACTGGCATATATGCCACTCCTGTAGAGACTCAAATTGTTTTCATTGATGCTACAAATATTGCAACCAAGAATTTTCTTCCATTGTTGGTAAAGATGGTATGGAAATATGTTTCACTTCTCCATGACTAATAAGATTTGTTTTCGAGTAAGTTTTTAAAAAGTATGTAATAGAAAATTTGTCATATACGTAGCACACTAAACGGAACGATGTAAAGTTTCTAAAATAGAACATGTTAAATGCCAGTTAACATTTGAAGTGTAAAAATAATTTCATAAAGAAATCATTAAAAGGATGCTACATAAGATATTTAATTGAAATGTTAGTAGTTATTCAATCCCGTCAACCAATTTATCATAAAAGCCCTAATCACAAATAAATAAATTTTATAACGACCCAAGAAGATAATGTAAGGAGTAACGCAAATTAAAAACGTTAGTCTGGAAACTAATTCTTTTTTTAAATAATATAGCTAAACTATCTAAAATTTAAATTTATTCGAAAAACGAAGAATGACAGACAATTGAACTAAGAAATAGTGAAAGAATAGAAACGGTCTTCATTATTTTTATAACAAAAGATATATTGTAGAATTATAATAAATTTTGTATTTATGTTTTGAACAAAAGAGCAAAATTAGAATTACCAATTTCATTGAACAACATAATGGATATGATTTTTATCATGATACTGCTTAACATTGTTGAAAGTTATGCAAAATTGTTTTCCCTTTTAAAATGACAAAATTAAGATTTTAAAAAAAGCATGAAAATTAAACTCGTACCATTTGAAATACTGTCGAGAACTTAAGGGATCTTAGTTACAATAACTGTAAAAGTTACAGCGCCTGTGCATATATCAAGCTTCGTGATAAAGCACACGACAACTTTTATGAATTTAATAAAGTCGACTTCATCTTATTTAGCCAAGTTCACTGAGTAAGGACATTTTGAAAACTGAAAATCGTAAGGAATAGACAAAGAAATTCATAATCTGAGGAGAGCTTGGAATCCTGCGTAATATCTTCAATTAAAATGGAATTAGTAAATGATTGTTATGCAAAAATTATTAACCGATAAGCCAAATCATCTAGAGAATTAAAACAGCCTTTACCTTAAAATACTGAATCATATATAATATATTTTTGCAGTTTTTTAGCTGTTTATTTTGACAATAAGAAATATTATTTAAAAAATATTGAATAGGTAATTTGCATAAAAATGCAAGAAAAAATCCAAAATTGCAATGTAATTCCAAGTATTACTACGCTATACATTATACACACTAATGTGTGTGTGTGTGTATATATATATATATATATATATATATATATATATATATAAGAAGAATAAAAAACAGATATATATATATATAAGAAGAATAAAAAACAGATATATATATATATAAGAAGAATAAAAACATTAGGTGATTTGGCATTCACCTAAATTTCTTCCTATCTGGTTCATTTGCTCTTTAGCACAGTTTGAGTGCGCATCTCCGTCTTAAGGGTATGTTCAGACTTCTTGTTTTCTTACTTGTTCTTTTGATAATATGGGCTTATTTATTGTGTTTGGTTTTTTTATTATGTTTAGTTTTTTTTGTGATATATGTTTTTTCTTCAATCTTGTATTTTATTTGTGAGGTTTATTTTTTTATTATTTTTTTAATCTGTTTTTTCTTCTTTTTTTGATTGTCTTTTTGCTTTTTTGTGCTAAAAATTGATGCCTCTCTTCTATTTTAAAATTCGGAATTTTTCGGGTCATAAAAGAGTTAAATTTTTTAGACAATAGTCTAACTCTTTACAGAAAAAAATTCCGTTTTTTTATTGGAGTCCTTGCTTGATGTTGACCCTTGAGAAAGTCATCAGGCCGGATTTCTCATTTTTTCAAATACAAATATCTGTTTTTTATTCTTCTTAGTTCCACTATGTCGTTGGGATTAGCAGCATACGCGCTCTCTTAATACATTTGTGTATCTTTCTAATTGATTATGAAAATGGCAATTTTTTAAATTTACCTCTTTTAAAATTGTTTTAGTATATATATATATATATATATATATATATATATATATATATATATATATATATATATATATATAATATCATTTAGTTATAAATTTGCATTTATATGTGGTTACTTTCATAAATACGCTAATATTTTAGCTCTGTGATTATTTGATTAGTCACTTATCTAAGATATTTCTTTAATATTGTAAATCAATTCAGTATATATATGTATATAAATTTGTGAGTAAATACCGTCCCCTTCCTATTGTCATGTGGCCACCACCAATTTCAGGTCCAATCTGCCACTGTCTCCAAACTTATCAAAGTAGATTAGTTTGATATCATGAGGGGCATACATTCTCATCTATCTTCTTGTCAGAGACTGGGATTATTAACTTTTTTCATAAATTCGCATTAGAGCTTATTTCAAAGAATGTCATTTTCCCCTACTCAATTTTCTTGGCTCATATAGAAGATCAACGAAATCTTCTTTCATTTACAATAATTTCATTTGCAGTAGTTGAGGACTATTGTATAGCTTTAAATTTTTATTCATCAACAAACATGCATGCATGAATTAGCTTTTCTACATGCAATTACAGGGGAAAAATTGTGAATTTGCAAGCATTTTATGTTTGTTTCGCTTATATTTTTTGATTTACCATTTCTTTTCCCCAATGCATCTATATAGAATTGATGGTGATCGGGGGAAGAAAGTGGCAAGTCACATTTTTGGCGGAATAAATCCAACTCTGTAATCTGTTGCTTAGAAAAGAAAATTTTCATAACACATACTTTTTTCCCTAATGGTATTAGATGGCAACATATGGCAAAAGTTGCGTTTTTGTCTGAGATGTTTCTGGAACTTTTTTCGCGGGAAGAAAATGTCGAGCAGCTAGAGCTTTTGATATAATGCAGGAGAAAATTAATGTCGACAGTAATTCAGATTATTTCTGTATAAATGCACTTTTAGATAATGAGTATCGATTTACAGAAAAAAAGAACGAATGAAATCGTCTAAAAGTAAGATGAAAGTTAAAAAGGCTTGGCTTTATTTTCTCTCCAAATATTTTCGTTCCTCAATATTATTAAAGTGATCATAATTTTTATTTTATGTTTATATTTTATACATCTGTATTTGGCATATTGTTTTATCTATATTAATAAAAATGAATCTCTAAATGCGTTGCTAAGCGCAAATCTAGAGAACGGCTCGGCTAATTTTTTAAAAATATTTTCGTTAAGACACGAGGATGGTTCTTATGGAGAGAAAAAATGAAAAAACTGCGAGGAAAATAGTTAAAACGACCCTTTTCTTACTTTCCCGCCAAAAATCTGCATTTCCTTCCCCCACACCAACTGAGACAGATAGCAGGAGGTAATAAATTATGATTTGTTTAGAAAGAAATACGCGAAGTCAGTTGGTTTTCATTCTTAGATAACGAGATGTTTAAAAAAAGAAAATAGTTGTTTTTATTATTAGTCTGTATGGATATTTAATCTATGCCTGCTCAAAATAAAGTCAGGACAGGGAAGAAATTAAAGAATAACAAAGCGGAAAAAAGGGTTTGTAGAAAGAAAAGTAGTGAAGAAAAAAAAAGGATAAAAAAGAAAAGAAGGTGGGTGTGTCACCATTATTTCCTCTGTGAGAGGCATTTTCCAAGCTGTTTTTAAACTTTCGCACCTCTTGAAAACCAATTGTCTTTATTTTTGTTTACATTTATGAAAATTTGAATCCCATTATTCTATAAAAACGTAGATTTTTACACCTTTCCCTCCACCATTTAAGTAAAATATCAATTCCGGGACAATCATTGCTCTGATAGAAAGAAAAAGATGAGTAGTACAATGAACAGAACATCTGAAGAAAATAATACTAAATAATGCTATAAATGAATTATATGATTATCAAAATTTGTTTGGTTTAAAAATATTTTGGTGAAAAATCTGTTGAGACACAGCTACATAAAATAGTATATGAAAATTTTAGCGAGCATTAATACTGACGAACCGACTGGTCGCCAAAGGCGGCTAGTTATTCATAAAGCTGTTTTATCTTTGTTATTATTTACTTTCAGCTATTTAGAAAAACTAAAATATGTTTTTGTGACGTTAAATTATTTTGATTAAAATAAAAGTCCTTTCTACATAATTTCACAATCATTGTTAATTCTCAGAGTTGCCACGCTACAGCAGAACATGGAAGACAGAGAAAGCACAGGGAATCTAAAAATCATCTAAACAAACGAGAAAATTTGAAAATTTTCATAAAACCATAACTTAGTTCCCCCCCCCCCATCTCTAAAATGCCGATCTCTCAAGATTGCTAGAATAAAAGATCATAATCATAGCTTCCAAAAATGAAAAAGTATCATTCGTGGTTGTGTAAGTCGGAAACTCGCTATTTTTCTATTCTTTCCCTTTTTCTGTATAGATCATTCCAGTTTCAATTTCCGATACAGTTGCTCTTTTCAATGAGATTCCTGAATTTCATCTAATGAGCATGTGCGAGTCTTCTGTAACTGCGTGAAAGAACAGAATACATTTTTCTGTAGGTAATAACGTGGTAGTGTTAAGCCTTCCATGCTTGAGTTTATTAAATGGGTTTTTATTATTATTATTATTTGAGATACCGTGAGCTTATTTAAAATAAATTTGAGTTTTTTTTTTTTTTTAAAAAATAACGAGTTGCTTTAAATGTGTATTTAATACGAATTTTATGAATAAAAAAAGTCAAACCTGATTTTGCTGAATGGGTTCAAGAATTTTCGCAAAATCCATTTATTTCGTATTGCTCGCTCTGTAAGAAGATAATAGACCTAAGTAATATGGGGAAATAGGTAATAACTAGTCATGATAAGACTGCGTGTCAATTCAAAAGAATCATCATTGATATTGGTCTTTGTTTCTAAAGCCATGTGCCTAACTTGAGTCTGGATCTCTTTGCCTTCTCCTCTTCTCTTGTGGTTTTCTGGTGTTCTTTGATGTTTGTTCATTTTATTGACAATTTGCGGGAAGCTCCCGATCGGCGCCCACAGGCTGGGATGGTTCAACAATGGGCAGTTGTCAGACGTATAACTAAATCCGTATGGCCACATGTCGTCGGAACGGGACTTGAGAGGAATGCAGGAAATGATGACATGTCAAATTTAATGCCCGAAAATAAGCTGATTTCGAACCTTTTAGTTCAAGAACAATAATTTGAAGTCTAATTATTATGAGCATTAAAACTTGTTTTGAGCGTCCTTTAATACCTTCAGTAATACGTCTGAAATGTTTTCACATTAGCTATTTCACTTTCAATTAACAAAAAAAATGTACGTTGGCCATAGAAAAATGTCGTTATTTTTTTTACTGATTAGCTCCATGAAACTGATGATTGAAAAATATGCAGAAATTGACGGAATTGATGCCCAAATGCATGAATTGCCGAAATTGAATTTAAAAAATGAAAAAAAAATGCAATCTTATTTTGTAATTATTTTTGTTAAGTAATAATTAAATTATTTGTTTCGTGACAACGAAAATGCTTAGTATTTTATTTCACCCGAGTTCTTAATTTTGTGTGATTTGCAATTATACAGCATACGAGGTAATATATCCACCTCCTTAATACATATTTTGCTGAATTGTAGTTAATAAATAAAGTTTTTTTTCTCTCTATTTAAATACAAATCTTCTTGTAAAATATTATTATTTCGAATAATGTTAAATTGTTGCTTTGTCTACTCCTTAAAACCATATTCCATTGTAACTAGCCCCAGTGCTATTCGCGCTGATTTTACTTCAACTGGATTCTTGTATCTTGAATATACCTACAACGAAAACACTAGAAATATCCCCCCAGATTTGAGTGACAACCCTGTTTTTGTTCTATAATGTTTTAAAATTTATTATTATTACGTGATATTTTATTATAATATTTTCAAAATATTCTAATTTTTTTAAGATTTTCAAACTTCTTTTTAATATTATTGTTATAAACTTTAAAAATATTTAAAGTTTGTATGTAGGGAAGAGCTAACATTCTATGCAATTATCTGTAACATAACAGTACGATGTATTGTTTTATTATTATTTTCCATTTCTTGGGGAAAAATGCAGTTATTAAATTATTGGAATTAGAAGAATATAGAACAAGAAAGAAGAAAAGTGCAATGATTTTTAAGTTACAGAAAAAGACAATGTTCCTAAGAAAACATTGGAAAAAAATTAAAGATGTTTTAAAATTCTGGATTACATTCCACCAATTTACCATAAATACTTCAAGAACTAGGTTGTTGATTCTGAAGAAAATGGAAAAATTGAGAAAATGTCAAAAACTAAGACTTTGTAACTCTGGCTTGTGTTATTTTTATGTATCTTTAGTTAAAGTATCATTATTTCTGTTGCATAATATTTCTCTAATACTACAAATAATATACTTTCA
Source organism: Argiope argentata (assembly GCA_026289955.1). Taxonomy (NCBI): domain Eukaryota; kingdom Metazoa; phylum Arthropoda; class Arachnida; order Araneae; family Araneidae; genus Argiope; species Argiope argentata. Next base: position 420,811 of record JAOUZG010006627.1, read on the forward strand.
TAACTACCTCTATTTTATTTTGACTGTGAAAAATAGAATTATCTCATTATCTTTTAAAAGTCATAATAGAAAGCATAACTTGTCAAATTGAATTTATTCTCTATAGTCATTATTAAGAAATATTTGCTCATACAGAATACTTATTTTCATTTCATTTGAAATTGCTGTATGCAATTTTGCTAGCTATAAAAATTGTGTGCTTATTAATTAAAATATATTGAATAATTTTTCTATAAAAGAAGGAACACCCAATTTTGTTTTTATAATTTTCTAAATTATCATTATTTCTCTTTTCAGGATTCTGGTTTAGGCCAAAAAGGTGGATTAATGAAAGGAGATACGATAATTGGGGTAAATGAGTGCCTTGTGCAAACTGAAAATAATTGGAAAAGTTGCATCCACCAAGAATATTCTAAATTTCAGTCTGGCTTTTGTGTTCATGAAGCCTTCTATAAGAAAGAAGACATTGCAGTTAAGAAAAGTAATACTTTTGACTGTGCTTTGTTTGTATTGGAATATCTCCAGAATATTTTGATTTTCGAAATACTTTTAACAATTTATGGGAAAATCTTATATTTTATTGTAGATGGAACATCATCAGATTGCTGTCCAGAGACTAGTAAAAATATGTGTTTTCGTTTTTCAGATTATAATGTAAGTGTGAATATTTTTACTATGGATGCAATATTTTTTTTTCCTTATATACAACTATAATGTAAAATTTACTTGCATATAATAAATATTGTTGTCATTAATTTCTATTTCGTCCCTTGTTTATTTGCTCTTATTTGTTTCCTAAATATTTTTAATTTAACTTTATCTAATTTTTCAAAATATATTTTCGCGTATTATAAATTTAAATTCGTTATATATTCATTTCATAATGTCAAAACGTTTACATTTTTGAAAAAAATGCTATATTTATTATGCTTTTGTTGTGATTTTTACTTGAACAAAAAATTAATCGATTCTTTATGGGTTGATAAAAATATCCCTTTTATGTGTTCTAATGTATGTTATCTTGTGATTTTTAAATATATAATAACTATATAACAAGAATATTATATTCTTATGTGCGAATACAATACAAGGGATATAAATAAATATTGGGTAGATCTCTGGTATCTCACTATCATCCCCAACTGAGAGAGCACATTCTCCGTCATAAAAAAGGACAAGTCAGCTACTTTGCCCCTTATATTGAGAAGTATATTTGGAAATTATTGCTCTAAAAACTAAGAGCACATATAATTAGTGATATGAAAGCTTCAAAGTACTTTTCCATTGTTTGATTGCACGACTACTGTAAGCCACACAAAACAAAAAAATATGAAGTTCTTCATAATATGAAGATAACCGAAAATGGCCGTGAAATAGTGGAAAGTTTCGTTGATTTTATAATGTTTAGTGAAAAAACGGGATTGGCTTTTCCGGAAGAGATTTTAGGTAAGCTTAAAAGTGATGGATTATATATTTTTAAAAAAAGGGCAGTGTTGCGACAACGTGTCATACATGGCCGCTATATGCAAATGAATTGAATCTCGAATTATACATGCAAATAGTATGGCTTATTTAGTATCGTGTGCTACTCATTCGCTAAATTTAGTTGGTGTGAATGCTGCTAGCTTGTCACTAGAGCAGACTTCTACTTTGGAATCTTTAATTGTCAGTACTAACTGTAATATACAAGTATTTAGGGAAAATAATAACTATACTCTTAATGATCTTATGACCAGTTCAATAACAATTGCTGAAGCAAAAACGAAAGCAAAGTCTCTTCTGAAAAATTTCCAAATATTTGAATTCATTGTCTACTGTTTTTGATATAAGGAATAACGCTGCATCGACATCGTCAATAAACTCTTCCTAGAGGATAATATCACTGTCAATCGATTAACAAAAAACATATTAGCTACCTGATTGTAGAATTAGAATCGGAAAGGTCGAACTTCTTCTCTCATGCAATGAGAGAAGTGAAAGAAATAGCAAAGAAGTTTAACCTCGAGCCTAATTTTAAAGAAGTATAGAGGAGAAAGAAGCAGCGGCTGTTTGAATCGAGGAAAAAGGCTGCAGAAGATGATGAAAGCTGTGAAGCTAAAAGCTTAGGTGCTGAAAAATGTAGACTTGATTTTACAGAGAATAGACCGAACTCTGAATGAATTGAGGCAAAGGTTTGAAGCCATTCAAAATTTGAATAGTTTAGTTGGTTTCATCTCTCAATTTAAACTTATGAGTCGTTTAATACATTTAAAGAAAACCTAAACAATAACGAGGTAGCGATAGAAGTGGAGAGTTTTAAACATCAGGCCTTGGATTTAAATATTGATATGAAAATATCTACACCTTTGGGTCTTCTGACATTAATATTCAAAAACGGACTTGAGGATGCAAATCCCAATAGAGCCACCGCATTTAGAAGTATCCTCACGATGCCAGTCTTAGTCGTCTCAAATGAAAGAAGTTTTTGCAAACTAAAGATCATAAAAAATTACCTCAGAAACTTAACAGGCCAATAACGACTCATCAACAATAGCATCATATCTATTGAGCAAATATTCTTTGAAACTGTCTTTTGATAGCATTGTAAAAAAGTTTGCTGCTAGAAGAGCCAGTAAAGTTGAGTTTTAGTTCCAATTATTTGTGTTTTCAATTAATCTTACATCGATTTTAGATTTTTGTAAAATGTCTGATTATAATACTCGAAACAACAGCTTGACTGTTTGTTATATTAAATATTCTATTCTAAAACAACAGCCTATTGATTTATTCTACACATATACACATCCTTATATAATTCATTGAACATTCTGATTTGCAGCTACTATGATTCAATCAAACTACTTTCAGATTAATTGGCAATTAAATACTAGTTTTGTGTTGTATGTTGAACTAAAAATTGAATTAATTATTGGAATTTTGAAATCTTTGAACTTTACCACTTGAAGGAAAAAAATCTAATAGGGTGTAATGCCTATATTAGTTATAGTCAGGTAGTAGGCGTTTTTGTTTGATTGGGCTCGAAGGGGCGCAAGGGCGAATTCTTTCCCCATTGCCAACAAGCCTTGTTATGTCTCTGAGTATAATAGTTGTTTATCTTTAGAACATACATGCATTAAAAGCTATAACTAACGAATTCCGAAAAAAATAGCCTTCGAACTTTTTGTGTTACTTATATACCAGTGACTTGTCACCGCGGTGGTCAGATTTCAGTCCTATGTGTGTCTTATATCGTTTTTTCCCATATTTTTATTAAAATTATTCGAATAATATTAACAGTTTACAAATAACTTTAATAGGTTTTTTTACTCAAAAATGAATGGTGTTTCTTCACACATTTGAATCATTATTTAAATTTTGAAAAGAAAATAGTTTGAAAACTAATTGGTGGGGAAAAATTTAAATTGCTATTATCATCTTTAAAAAATACTAAAAAGTTTATTTTTAATTATTTGTTTCTAACTCGACGAAACCGTGTTTACTTCGGAAATTACAGGCAAAAACAAATGAAAGCGTTCAATTTATTAATAATCAAAAATAAATAGTAGAAAGCTGGTGTTTGGTTATTGAATACATAGGCAGATGCTTCGAAATCTTTAATGAGATGATAGAGCATACTTGGTATCTTTCCGTTGAAAGTTCCTGACTTTCTGTTGAAAAATAAATATTTTTGGCTGTATATGAAGTTCGTCTCTTAAGATAATTTCTTAAAGTGACGTTGCTCTTGGGAGGAATCAAGATTTATCAATTGTGCAAGATGTCAAAAGATATTTTATTTTGATTGTTTTTACAACAATAACCATTTTATTCTTCTTGAAAATTAATGAATTTAAAATAACGAATAAAAATTTGTACATAATGCAAGTCATTATAATTAATTATTATTGTTACTATTTTATGCTTATAAGTATTTTGTTTAGTCAGATATTAAGTTATAATTTCGTATATTGGGTGAATGAGTATTTATTTTTTGTGTTTAAAATATATAAATTAAAATTTCGTTGAATTTGTCAACTTAATTAAAATAATTTTGAATTATTTTAAATTGAATTAAAAAGATGTATTTATAATTATTTGTAAATCTTTAATTTTATTGAAATATTTATTTATTTATTTATTCGTAAAAAATGGCATTTATATTTGTATTTTTTTCTTTTAAAAATTCAATTGTAATTAAGGTGTTTATGAAATCGAATATTTATTTTTGCATAAAAGTATACAACATATTAATAAAACTATGAAATTTTTATTTAAACGGAACAATTTTGAAAAATCGAAATAATACATTTATATTTGCTATTATTTTTCTTTTAAATTGACACTTATAATTCCAATATTAGTGCAATAGACATTTACTTTTGAATTAAAAAATGAAAAAACCCCTCTAAATTTAATTTGAATAATTTTGAAAAAAATGAAAAGTAAAAAAAAATGAAAAAAAGACGCCCCGTGCACTGAACTCGGACTTGCAAAGTGATTGCCTTGGCGAACAAGCAGTTCTGTTTTTGAATGGGAAGATAAATTACTAGGATACTTGTTATACAAAAAAATTGCAGACAATGCTGTCCAAATTGGCTAGTTATTGCGCTTTAATATTAATGCATAGTCTGAAGGTACACTACTGCTATACTGTATCTCATCTGGAACTCAGTGTCCAACTCGTGCCATCACCTTGTGAGTTAAGTAAATAAATATTCAAAGGTTACTTTCGAAAACTGGTTTTAAAATGCACTTCATATTGTTTGCTTTTAATGTTATCAGACTTATTTTAATGATTTTTTTTTGTTTATTACTCACTATTTTAACTAACATCTTGTTCTGTTTGGCTTGTTTTTAATTAATTCATTATTTAGTTGGATCAGCTTATGTGCCTTCCTGCAAGAGAATTAGCCGAGAATGCCAAGATGTGTATAGATCATCAAGATTGCTGGCGTGAATTTTGTTTAATACCAATCTTAGAGTCCAAGTCTGAGAGATTTCTGAGAATTAAACTCGACTCTAAAAGAACCGTGTTTTATATTGGACCAATGGAGGAAATTTTCTCTTCAGGTAAACTATGCCATTTTACATTGAGTAGTATTTAATTAGTAGTTGCTCCTAAAAGTGTAAGCTTGCTTTTTATAAAAAAATGAAATAAAATTATATTTTTGTTGAAAAGAATGATGGTGGAAATTCAAAAATAACTAAGCATTCGTATTTTCGTAATTTTGCATGCGTATTTAAAATCTGGGTACATATAAATGTTTATTATCAGCGTTTAAATGAAACCAGTTTTAAGATTGGAAATTCCCCAGTCAATAATAAGTTAAAAGAGAAGAGTAAGGTGACGATTATTTATTTTTTGTTTATTTTTAATATGTAAAAATAATGAATGAGTATACTTATATTATTGACTGAAAATTTCTTTCATTACTTTTTGAAACTTTTTATTTTTAATTTCAGTTGCAGTCAGCCCTTGGGTTTCTAACTATGCAGCAGTGTGTTATGCAGATATGTTTGAACTTCTACTCGGGTATCCTTTGAAGAATTTTCTGTTATCAAAAAGCATTCCTATTAAATTAGCTGGTTTTTAAAATTATCTGATGATTTCCTTAATGTTTTTCAGATATATATTCTCTTTTTCTTGTGGTTTAGCTATTCTAAATACCATTCCATTATTTTGGTTAGATGGTAATTACATTATTGAATGCGTTATTAATGGATATTTGAAATCATTTATTTCTAAATTTTCATGTCGCCACATGCTTATATTTATTTTTAAAATGGTTGGCTGTATAGGATTATTATTTTGTATTCTTATTAGTCTTCTTAAATTTGATATGTATAATTTTAATGAATTTTAAATACTGTATTTATAATAAAAAATTTACTGAAATATGGATTTAATTGAATGTGAATTTAACATACATATTAAGACAAGAAAATGTAATATCTGAAAAAATTGAGTTTTTCAAAAAAGTTGTTGAAATGTAGCAATTTAGCATTTAGTCAAATGGAGTAGAAATGGCACTTTCTACTGACTCATTTAATTTGAAATTATGAAAACAATAGTTTGGAAATATTTTGGTATAGAAATGATGAAATAAAAGTCTGTCCATGTTTAGCCTTGCTAAAAGTTAAAATTTCGGGACATAATTTTACACTTGTATGAATTTTTTTTATTCTAAAGAGTATTTATTCAATAATATTTAAATTAATTTATTGTAATTATTATAATACTGGAAAAAATTTAAGTTGCTGATACTGAAAAAACTCAGAAATTTACTGTGCACATTTACTTCTCATCTGTATCAACTGCTTCGGATGAGAATGAATGTGTTTTCTGTTTTAAGTTATTCTTTTCATTGTAAGCTTAAGTTTCAGATTATCAAAGAGATACGACAAATAACTATTTATTTCATTAGAGTTGATGAGGTCTTAGAAAATTTCATTTAAGCTAAGATTAAATGTTCAAAATATTTCCTTGTTTTTCAAATGCGCGAATTGTAAATGCTGAAATCATTAAAAAAAGGCATTATTTTTTTCATATATAAGAATCTACTATATATTATCTATAAACAGATTAAATACAAATGAAATCCATCTTTACTGTTCTAATATATATATATATAGAGAGAGAGAGAGAGCAAAAGAAATATAAATTTTGCTTTTGAATATTTATTATTTTGACAATTTTTCATTGTGCCTCAAGTTTTAAAATAAGCATGATTTTGAAATTCAGAATTTCTTTTTCCCTATTCTTGTTATAATTAGAAAACAATCCCTAGCATTCGTTTTACTGTGACGGAAGGATAGACTTTTTAGCAAAAAAACCGGATAGACTGTTCTATGAATTCATTTCTTTGTTCACCAATACCAGAAAACAAAGTTTTAATACCAAAACTCACTGTTATAATACACATTTTCCCACCTTATAACATACTGAGCTCCATTTATCTCAAGCCAAGTTGAATGCAGCAGGCCTGAGGAATCATAGAAGCACTTGCTGATATTTGCTGTCATACCTGGATTTAATTTCTAATTTCTCTTCTATAATCACTACAGGGTTTTTTTTTTTTTGTTATAACCCATTTCGAAATCTTCACTGTGGTGCTTTGAAGAAAAAAACTTTGAGAATAGCCCAAGAACAATGAACGAATACTGCTCGTTCTGTGCAGTTATATACAGGTACATCAGCAACGACTGACATCCGTTACACACAGAAGAAACAATGAATAATGACAACAACGCTGCTCATTACCTGTTACAATTCGTAAATTGTACAGGGCAAGTAAGAGTATCGTACCAGACGTCTAAGTCCAATACCTTGGCAATATTGCCAATTCAAGCCTTGCCCTCCCCATTTAATAACGGGAAAAAAACTAAGCTGGAAACTCAGGATTGTAGTGTGTTTTGATATGCTGCTGTAACTTTTATTTATTTCTACCACAATTATGGAATGTACCAACATACTGTGACTAGTTTCTTTAAGTAAATGAAATATTATACGAAGTCTTAAACGAATGTAGAACTGAAGTGCACAAAATGAGGGCTAAAATATCTGCATTATGATCAACTATCCAAAAATTAGATTTCATTGTAAGATAAGAAGAAAGAAAATTGGAATTAGGAATAACATTCAGAAAACTGGAATTAGGAATATATATATATACAGGGTGGTAAAAATAAAAACTTCTCCTATATATATGAAACTTTAGCGGTCTATCCACTCAACCAATCGAACCAAAATTTCAGACATGGTTGTTTGAAGGTATTCGCTTGAGATTGTGATGATTTTAAGCAATGCAGGGCTCACGGTTACGGTTACAGTGAGAGTTTTTCGAATGGCAACACCCACTTTTTCCTTGAAAATTGATCAGCGTATTGAAAAAAAACTGCAAATGGTGTTGGAACGATTAGCGTGTGACGAAATTTGCCGGCTCAAAGCATTTCCAAGGAAGAGAATTATTAAGGACCAATGACAACACAGAGGGGAAAGAGAAAAAAAACAAAAAAGCTTTTATTGGAATGTAAAGTTATAATTATAGGTTTTCATCGTGTTCACCTTCGCAGGCGACAACGCATTGCATTCGGGAGATTGTGGACAATAATGCCGAACATAACATGAAAGGAGGAATCTGCATAGTTTCACGTGTTATGGCATCTTTCAATTCTGACGTATCTCGTGGACCAGGCGTATACACCTTGGATTTCAGATAACCCCAGAATCAGAAATCCATAGGAGTTACGGGGGGATCGCGGTGGGCATGAAACTGCAAAGTTACGAGAGATGATTCTATCACCAAAGTATTGTTGCAACACTGGTCGAATACATTGGGCGACGTGTGAGAGGAGCCTCATCTTGCATCCATACAATGTCATTAATGGCATTACGTTGCTGCAATTCAAGAATCGTGTAATTCAGCAACATTATTTATGCCGAGCACTTTTGACAGAGCACGATTTCAAACCTGTGGTAATGATCTCTTCGAAGTAGTGGGGGTCAAAAACAAATGTGTTAGCGATACCGCACCACACGGTCACTTTGGCTTCGTTTGAAGGCACTAGTGCCATATCGTGAGGGTTTCTGTCCGCCCAATGGACAGAGTTCTTGGTGTTAACGTTTTCCGTTAAATAGAACTGTGCCTCATCCGTCCATATTATCCGCTGCGGCCATCTGTCATCTTCATCATATCTGATGAGGAAAATGTTTGCAGTCTACACGCAGTTACTCATCCCCAGATTGCAACATCTGGACACGCGGAAATAGATAAGGAAACATCCGCAGAACAGAGCGCAAAAACCTGAGAACTGTGGTTTCCGGTAAATCCAAATTGCGAGCAACAATCCAAATTGCGAGCAACGATCTGCAGTAATTGTAATGCACGTCCGCAACCTCAACTGGAACAGATGGTCGCCGGATCGATCGTAAGTGCATCCTGTTTCTTCGAATTTTCTTACCAAATCACGTACATTTCTTACGGAACATGGGCCTTTTCTTAGCCTGTGATTTCGCCGATAAATGCGCACTGCTTCGGCAATATTTTACCCGTTCAGATAAAACAGCTTTATCCTGTTGTTTCTTTGTAAGCGTCATCTTGTTGGTACCATCGAACATCTGACTGAAGAAACATTCTTCCCACACTGCTTTTTAAAGTTTTTTCCACAAAAATACTTTGCGCGTTGTAAAGACGTGAAGGGTCGTATTCCTGGGAACCAAGGAAGGCTGTAAAGATATGAAGGATCGTATTGCCTGAGAACGAAAGAAAACTGTAATGGCGTGAAGGATCGTATTGCCTGGGAACCGAGAAAGACTGGAAAACCCAGAGGGATCGGGTTGCCTGTGACCGACAGGGGGCGTAGTAACTGGGGGAGGCAAAAAAAACTAGTTTAAAAGAGAGAAGGGAGTCGGTGGACAGAGAGTCTGTTCGAGTCGTCGAGATGTGCTGATCGTTTTTTTTTCCTTCCTATTTTTAATTGTTGTGCTGTGTATTTGTGTTGTGACATTCTAGCAGAAAATAAAAAAATGTCTAAAAGTTGTGCTTCATCTTTTCGACTCCAGTACAGCGTGTTTTTCTGAGATTGGTGCTACTACTGTCTAACCCTGTGATTGATGCAAAGTACACCAAAGCTCTTCCTCTCTTTGGTGTCATTGGTCCATTATTCTGTTCTTCTTTGCAAATGTTTTACGCCTGAAATTTTTGTCACACACCAATCGTACCAACGCCATTTATGGTTTTTCAATGCTGATTAATTTGTGCAAGGAAAAAATGGGTGTTGCCATTCAAAAATTTTGAAATTATCTCACTGTAACCGTAAGCGTGAGCTCTGCGCTGTTTAGAACCTTCACAATCTCCAGTGCACACCCTCAAACAATCATGTCTGAAATTTTGATTTGATTGGTTGAGCGGATAGGCCGCTTAAGTTTCATATATGGGGGAAGCTTTTTTGCGGGGAACGCAGCTTTATATATATATATATATATGTATAAGTTCTCATTAGAATCGATAGCCAAACTAATGGTTCTTAATTCTTAAATAAATTTTACAGACGTAAAAAAGCTAGATGTCAACATTTAGCCCTTGGAATTGAATTGCACACATAGCCATTTGTTGTAAAAATTAAGATGTATTGTTCTAAAAGTTCCCGAAAATTTGAATTAGGATTATTAGAAATATTTATAAAATTATTATTATTATTATTTATAAAATATATAGCCCTCAGTGCCTTTAATAATCGTAAAACCGACATTTTTGTACAATAATTATATACTGCTTAGAGGTCAATTCTTAAACAGAATTAATGAACAATTACTAGCAACAACTTGCTTATTTTTGTGCTTTAAGATCGAAAAATTCTGGATACAATTCTTTTCATAAATGAAAGTAATTGGTACACAAGGTGTATGTGTATGCATTAAAAAAATTAGAGGTGATTTTTGGCAATAACAACCAAAAGAGTTACAAAACGAAAATGGCTTTTAAATCATCTTAAAATTCAAAGAAATGTTTTTACAAAGAAGTCTTATTATTTTACCGTATAATCCTAATCCTCACCCCCGATTTTTAATCAATTAAAAAACTTTTTATACATATTTTCAAACAAAATAATGGGAAAATCTCGCTGAGAACAGTGACCCATATATGATAGCATAGAACTAAATCAAATACGTAATTACGAGTTTTTTTTCCATTGTTGCGTATAACTTCAAGGTTATGTGCTAGTGTATTATACATCATTGTCTGCTTAATTTCGTTTCGGCTGAAGCTAAAATGAGAGATTTTTCAAAGTTCCAAAGCGGGCAATTACTGGGAACCAGTCTGGTTGATTCATCAGTTACCATAGTGGCACAGCTGTTAGGGGTATTTATAGGAACCGTGTCGAAGGTCATTACAGTATAAAAAGATCATGGCAAAGAAGTATCTGCTTGAATGAACTATTGATGAAAAACTAAATTCACTGTGAGAGACAGGTGTACATTGAGGATTGTGGTCACCAGAAGAGATATCACAACAGAAAAAATAACTTTCACCCATGCATTTCAAAGGGAATTGCTTAAATAAAATATTTGGGCCAGAATTGCGAAGGCAAAACCCTTTGTGATTGAGTCAAAATCAGAAACGATGAATACAGTGATGCAAGGATCATAAAACCTTGATTCCAGATCAATGGAAACGCCTTGTTTTACGATTAATGCAGTGTCTTCCTATTTCTCACCACGAGACAGGTTTACGTGTGACAAAACCCCGCAAAGCCTACAACATCTCCTTTCTACAGGTGGTTTAGTAATGATTTGGGACTTCATCTCATGGTTTGGAGTAGACCACCTTACATGGATAGGTCACTATCCCATCGTTCTTTTGGCCGACTAACTGCATTCTACGGTGCATGCATTGTTTCCGTCTGGAGTTTCGCCTATCAAGATTTTACTAATTCTCCGATTCACCATAGTCGAGCTATTCAAGCATGGTTTCGGAAACACGAGGACAAATTTACATGCCTTCCGTATCCTGCCGAATCACAGAGCCCCTGTGGTCTGTTTTGGAAGAAAGAATGTCCCGTTATCCTCCTCCTGAGTTGGAACAATTTCTGAATGAAGCCCGTTCCAACAACCTATCGTCTTACAAATGAGGCAAGCTAGCATTCCTTGGCCCTCTCTTACAGTGTTCTAGGGGGCTTTTATGTTTGTCCAGAGTACTAATAATTTGTCGGTATTCTGGACAAACATTAAAATACCCCAGAAAACCGAAAGAGAGGGAAAGCGTGCATTGTCTTTAAGGCGACAGATCGTTGGAATGGAGCTTAAGAAATGATACAACATTCTACTTACAAACATGCATAATTTGTATGTGTCCATTTCAAAGGGGATTCAAGCGGTTTTAACTGTCAGAAGTGCTCTCACACCATATTAAATACAAAACACTTCTTTTTGTATGTTTTTTTTTTTCAATTATTTTGAACAAACCCTGTATTTTACATAAAATAAAATTTTACCTGCATGAGCTCAGTACGCGTACAGAAAAAAAAGGTCTTTATCAGTTGCGTTGCATCACGCTGGCAAAAGCTCAAATGAAAAAAAATAATAATAAGTTAATTTTCACAGTAAACTACGCCTAGAAAGCATCATTTTTTTGTGCAAATCTCTGTATGAAATAAAATAAATATCAAGCGTAAATACAAAAAAAAGATTTCTTACTTTTAAAATATCTCTATTATTAATTCAATAATTCTGTGTTATTTTAGTCAAGCATGATTTAATGTACCTGATATTCACTCTAATTGGAGCCCATCTAATTTCTAAACTGTTAGTAATATGCATGTATATCCAGTAAAAATATCTAAATGAAATTAACAATTATATTTTATGTAATTTGATTCAATAAATATTAGTTGAATTAATTACATAATTTTAGATTTATATACAGATCCTCGGTCCTACGAGTCTTATTTAATAAAATATCCTTGAGATACTTTTAAAAAAAGGTGCCACTCTTTTGTGATAAAAACTTATTCGAATTATGAAAATCTGAACATTACTGATATATAAAATGTTACGTCCTTAGACCACTGCATTGTTCACCTCAAAGAAAATACACCTATCCGCGCAATTTCCCTCAAAATATTAAAATTATTGGTTGTTCTAAAATAATATTAAATCTACATATTTCGGCTAGATTTAGTCGTAGAAGATTGGAACATTGATTTTTAAAAGTATATTTATTGATTGAGACGAATCTTGTTTAAGTCATTTAAATCCTTTTGAAATTAAAACCAAATTTTGTGATAAATCAGAAAAATGTTTTTTAATAAGCTAAGATATTGTATAAATTATAAAAAAATATGTTATAATGCACAAAAGACTTCAGTGCTAAACGATTCTGTTTTCTGTATACACATTTAAAAAAACATTTGATTTCAGTAGATTTTTTTTTTTGTGTTCATTGAACATTAATCCTTTTCAAATTAAACTTTTAAGGGAGATGACAGAAAATTAGAGTAATGCATATTGCAATCAAGAGAACGGTGTGAAGCTTCTATAACAATACAAGCTATATGACAACCAAAATTTGAAGATGAAAAATATTTGGTTGAAACTTTTAGCGACCATAAATCCTAACAGCAATGTCAAGTAAGAAAAAATTCAAAGAAAAATTTCTTTTCTGAAGTTAACAAATTAATTCATTTTTTATTTTAATTCCTTCAAGAAGAAAGGCGTAAATTTTATTTGATTTATTTTAAATATTTTTACATATTTTGAAAAAAAGATTTTTTACTGGCTTTCTTTAAATATTTCTTCAAAATAACTTTCATTTTTAAAGAATGAACGTTAAAAAATAGCCTTATTATGACATTCTTCCATATTTTGTTTAAATGACACTTGGCATTCTATAAAATGCCTTGGGAAAGTGAATAATAATTCTCATATTTTATTGCTGGTATTTCATACATTGCTAGTAGCATATACAATACAACATTTACTCATTTTAATGTTTTTAAGATGAAAATACAGATACTTTTTTTTGCAAATAATATTTAATAAAGTTAATTTTATTATTTATAAAATTTTAATTATTTATATTGTGACGTAGTTGAGGTAAATGTAGTGAGACCAATGGAAATGAACGCACTCAAAATCAAGTCGAGACTTTATTATGTTCTCTAGCTCTTGGAGAAACTGTAAATATACATTTTAAGGAATCTTCCAGAATTTGAAGGCCGGCAGAAAATTGGGAACTGAAATTTACATAATCAACATAGATTTGCTTAATTAACATAAGTTTTACATAAAGAGAATTAAAACAAGAGTTATTATTACTTGGCAAATTTCCTCACTTGTATTCGAAACGACAACCTTCTGCTCACGAGTCTGCCGATTAAACCACTCGGCCAAGATGTGCTTTCTCGGAACAATTTTCACTACATTTCCCCTTCCTTAGGATGAAGCAACGTCCCGCTGCAATCTGGTGTGGCTCCTAGTAACAGGTCTCCAGGAAATATGAGGCATCTATTGATCTACAAATTGTCTTCCTGGATCAAGATAAGGTTTTAATCGTAGAACATGGACGAACTCCATACCTTCTACTTCATATGTTACGTCAGGGGCCGGGATGGCCTGGTTGGTAGAGCGTTGGACTCGTACTCCTTAGGCTACGGGTTCGACGCTCTCCGGCCAAAATATTCCCCGAGTGTGTGGCGATTGGAGCTCGTTAAATCTGTTCGTGATCGCAAAGTCCTCCATATCGAGAGTAATATCACTGGGGGTACTGGGCCAGGGGTGATCGTTCCCTGTTCCAGGTCTAAATTACGATCTGGGATAAATGAATGAATTTGCATGAATGTAGTCCGCCCCCTAAAAAGGGTTGTGACTTGTGTGTAGCTAAGTCGTACTCTTGGCCCTAGATGGCGCTACTTGTAAAACAAGAGACGTATATTTCCGGCTTAAAATCTGCTGATGTATCAGCGGGGCTTGTCCATGGCAAGTGCTATAAGTAACAACAACAATGTTACGTCAGATAGTCGTCGTGTTACTCGATGAGGTCCGAAGTAGCGCCTTAAGGGCTTTTCGGATAATCCCACCTCCCAGACTAAATTCCCTATATTGTAGCCGGTAGGTTGATGTCCCTCATCATATCATCGCTTATCTCCAACCTGTGCTTCAAGGATGTGTAATTTTGCAAGCTGGCCAGCTTTTTCAGCCTTTTAATCAGACGATGCCCATAACTGTCGTTGGAAGTTTCGGCATTAGATGGGAAATTTACGTCAAGAGGGTTCTGGATTTCTCTACCATAAGCAAGAAAGAATGGGCTAAATCCGTGGTGTCTTATTTTGTTGAATTGTATGCAAAAGTCACAAAAGGTAAAATGATATCCCAATTTCATTACTCAACGTCTACGTACACAGATAGCATGTCTGCTACTGCTCTGTTGAATCTTTCTGTCAACCCATTGGTCTGTGGATGGTAGGCGATTATCAGAAGATGTGATGTCTGGCATAACTGATTGATGTCTAACAATCTAGCCAAAAAGCTATTTTCTCGATCACTTATCATTTCCTTGAAAGCCCAGTGTTTCATTACAATTTCTTCAGCTATGAATTTAGCAACTTCGGTGGGCTCATCAGTTGACACTGACTTTGTGGCTGCAAATCTTGTCAGGTAATCCGTGCAAACGATAATCCATCGATTCCCATTTCGGGTAACTGAAAAGCGTCTAAGTAGATCTATTCCAATTTTGGTAAACGGTATATCAGGGGATTTTATTGGATGTAGTTGCCCCGGTGGAAGTTGTGGGGATGATTTCCGTCTTTGGCATTCTCGACAGTGTAATACATATTGATGTTTGCTCTTATATAATCCTAGCCAAAAGTATTACCTTTATATTCTGTCATACTTTTTGGCAAAACCGAGATGACTGGCGATAGGAGCAGAGTGAAGACTTTTTAGGGCATCACTACGAAGCTGCTTTGGCACCACCAAAAGCCATTGCTGTCCCATCGGATCATAGTTTCTTTTATGCAGTACATCACTTCTCATTTGATAACTTTGGTACGCGATAGCTGCAAGAAAAGGAATTTCGTCATTGCTCTCAGTTGTTGTTTCAACGAGGGGCTTCCTTGACAGATAATCCGCATCAGAATGTTTGCGACCGCTTCTATACATAATATTGATATAGTATTCTTGTAACCTTAATGCCCACCGAGCCAGTCTTCCCGACGGATCCTTAACTTTTCCCAACCAACACAAAGAGTGGTGATCCGTAACTACTGTGAAAGGTTTTCCATTGAGATACGGCCTGAATTTTCTGATCGCCCAGATCACGGCAAGGTATTCCTTTTCGGTTGTAGAATAGTTTCTTTTGGCTGCAGTGAGGGAGTGGATGCATCGGCTATGGGTCTTTATGTGCCATCCTGGATCTTCACCAGCATTGCGCCGAATCCATACCTACTAGCCTCCGACTGTATCCTTGTTTCTGCATCAGGAAAAAAACGTCCCAGAACAGAGCCACCGATCAGTAATATTTTGAGTGTTGAGAAAGATTCCCTCTGTGATTGATTCCAAGCAAATCTTGCGTCCTTCTTCAACAAGTCATGCAGGGGGTTCGCGATGTCATCAAAATTTTTGATGAATCGTAGATAGTATGAGAGCATAGGCCAAGAAAGCTTCGGACATCGGCGATATTTTCTGGGGTCGGAAACTTTTTTACGGCTACTATTTTCTGTGGATCGGGATAGATTCCATGTTGATAAACTCGAAGTTGGTATTTTGAAGCTATTACAAAACAAATGTGTTTACTATCAAGATTTTGATTTTTTTTTTTTGACGATAAGTATTTTTTTTTCATATCGGCTGCTCCAGTCTCTTGGGTGCAGAGCAAAAGTTAGAGCATGTGATACCTCCAGCATCTGTTGAAGGCACCGGGCAGAATTTTCTAACTTAAAAAGGCATCCTACGGCTTCGCTAGCACTTTGAACATAAGGACTGTGTGGATAACAGAAACAGGGCTTAATCAAAAGAGAAAGAACAGAGGAAGAAGCAATCAAACCATTTTCCATACGAAATTTCAAACAAGCGTTATTTCCTAAATTCATCAGCTTGCAAATATATATATATATATATTCCACTCACCTTTCATCCATTCGATTCGAAATACTATCTTCCATTCCACTATTCTTGCACTATTACTGGCATAAATAATTATCAAGGGAAAAGAATTATCAGAACAACGAAGTTCCATTACATCTGACTGAAACTAAGAATGCAGACGATTTCAAAAAATACGAATTCTGACGATTTTTTAAAGCGCATATTAACAATTAAAAATTGCAAAAGAATGAAGTTCGTTAATTCGTGTTCACATAAAAAATAAAATTGCAGTGCCTTAATAGTTGTAAAAAAGCTTTTAATTATAATAAAGAACAAAATTAAAATCTTTCATCGATATTTTTTATTACTTTTAAATCTAACATTTTTCTTAAAATAGTCGTAATTCATGTTCAAATCAACTATTGTTAAAAGTAGTAAACAAAACAGCATTAGGGTTGCTAGAAGAGCGTTCCGTTGGGTTGCCATATTGGCGACAAACTCGGGGGCACGCTAATGATCTTTTTAACCGCGAATTCAAACAGACACTAGCGTGAACTTTAGCTATCCAAGTGCTCAGGTAACGCCCCCTCCCGAAGTCCTAAATCTTCAAGCGTAATATCGATCCTGACTCCGAGGAGAGCTTTAATGAGATACATTCAAGTGTAAAGACCTACCCTACTGCTGAAAAACACCCAATTTGGTGGATTAAGGAGTTTGATTTGCCGAATTGATTGATTGGTTGGTTTCAGTTCTTGAGACTTATGGCTGCTTCGGCCTTTGTCCCCTAGTATCCAAAGACCTGAAGATCCATTTAATTTCTAAGTGAAGGCGCTGAAAATGTTTAATCTCAAGAATTTAACGCTAGAGATTTGCAGTGACCGGCGAAAAGTTGATGTATCTAATATTGGACAATAACGGAAAATGTACAAATGTTTAGAAAAATTTTCTTTGACGAGAGGATTCTCCTCCAGAACTGCTGCCAAGACTGTGCGTTACAAAAGTAGCAAACGACCAAGACAAATCTTATTAAAAAAGATATTTGAAACTTATCTTACTTTGGACCTTAAAAAGTGTCAATGCCTGTATTTAGTAAATATCAAAACATTTGAGTATTTAAATAAAAATACGTAAATGGGTCTTTGAAGAGCAAATTGAAGATTAAAAGATGAAAACTTTTGATAATTCGGAGCAAGCTTTTGGCTTAAGACTAATCTATGATGATTGTATTTAATACATTAGAGAAAGATATGTTCCAGGGAATTATCTTGATGGCATGTGGTACAGAGCGGATTTTCATGAAGACCAAATCTATTTAGAAGAGCTGATGTTATGATTGTCCGTGTTAGAATGAGAGCAACTATGTCTTCTCTCCTGTTTTTTAGCCACGGTATGAGCGTTTGAATGGTGGGAATGTCCCCAAGTTCTTCTTGATATTTGCTGTTTTCGAAATTTAGACTGCGTCCCAACAGAGAATTATGTTTCATTTGGGTGACAATATCTTCCATTGCAACCCATTCAATCTTAGGATCAGATTCGGTGACATTTTTGGTTAATAAGTCTACTCTTTCATTCCACGTGATTCCGGAATGACCTGGGGTTCACAATAAGACGATTTTTTGATCAAATTTGTTTGGAATATAAATCTTATGTGCAAGTTGAAGAATTATTCTTGGTGATCTGATATATATGATATTAAGACTCTGAAGTACTGAAAGATTATCTGTTAAGATGAGAATGTTATTTTCAGTGCCAACAAGATCATCCAGAGCCTGGCAAATGGCCAGAGCTTCCGCTGTAAAAATGGTGTTAATAGGGTGAGCCTGGTACGAAAATGAATCTCTTTTTGTTATTCCAGCGATGGAGGTAATTGACCGTGATTTTGAAGTATCCGTAGCTATAATACAAAAGTATTTGAAGGTCGTGTTTAAAGTATCTTCAAAAAGCGATCTTATTAAGTCACTGGGTAAATTTTTGTTTTGAAAATCAAATGTATGAAGATAAATGTCACAGATGCCCTTCATTCGGAAACCTAGATTATACGGAATTTGAATAATAAGCTCCGATTTAATGCTTAAATTAGTAAGTATTTCTTGAAGCGAATAAGAGTCTGCTTTCGTTTAATGAATTAGCCGATTCTCTTGAGAATGTGATAGGGTTTAGTGGCAACCATAAGCTAAATGCTTCAAAAAATTTGATGAGAGAGTCTTTTGATTTTATCCGAAAGAATTTCTTGTCCCGATATCTTTAACAAAACTATGTTTGGAGCCCAGATTGGCAATCCCAGTGAAACTCTAAGAGATATTGTTTGAGTGGTGTCTATTATTTTTAAATGTGACTGGGCAAGTTTATTGAAAACAGGACAAAAGTAGAAAAAAAACTACTGATACTGTTGTCAGCAATTTCGACAAGTTGTTGAATGAATTAGCACCCAACCCCCTCCGGATTCTCCTGGTCTTCTGCTACACCTGAAAATAAAGAAAAAACAGTTAACAATAATAATTATTATACCATACTGTCCCAGGGGTTTTCGATGGAGAAATGAGATGTAATGAGATAATTTTAGGGGATGGTAGCAATCGTTAGGGCTCAACAAAATATAATAAGATGATAAAAAACAAATAACAGTAAAAATACATACCATTCTGTAAGTAACTCTCGGAAGTTATTAATTAAATTAACTAAATACTCAATACCATAAAGCTAATCTTCCAATATCACTCCTGCAGTTCTGTAATAAAACTATTATTTACAGCAAACACCAATATCAGATATAATTAACATAATATCAGCATAACAAGCATCAATATAACAACGCTATAAATCAAATTATACCATCCCTCACTCAGACACCGCTTAATCAATCCTCTTTTTAGTGAGTACACCCTAACGGGCCTTCCTCCACCTCCACGACCCGCCTCTTTTTAGTGTTATATGGGTCTTTCTTAAAAATAAAAATTAGTACAGTTGCCCAGTGGCGGGGCAAAGTACACTACTCCCCAGTTTACTGAGTTGAGCCATGTAAATGATATATACTCTGTACAACCTAAATAGTGCGATTAATTACTGCCCCTGTTCCTGGGCAATGTTTGCATACCAATAATTAAATAAATCTGTTCCGGAGGCTGGCCTGGCCTGGGGAACAATCGGTGTGCTGGGTTGGATTTCCTCCCCGCACCTCCTGTATATGGTTTTACACTCAACTCGGGTAAACCGGGAGGTTTCGTGGGCATCTATCTTGATCAACCAGGTGTCCTAGTATCGTTAGTTTATTTTTGCCAAATGAGCATTTCTTCGAATTCAGTGTCAGACCCGCTCCCTGGATACACTTCAGAACTTTTCTCAAGCATATTTGATGCTCTTGGAAATTCGGTGCGTATACGATGATATCGTCTAGATAGCAAAGACAAATGTTCCACTTTAGGCCCCTCAATACTGTGTTCATCATCCATTTGAAAGTAACAGGGGCATTGCATAGCCCAAATGGTATAACTTTAAATTTATAAAGACCATCTGATGTTACGAAGTTTTCTTGACATATGTTCACTCAATTTTAATTTGACCATTTTTCCATTCTTTAATCTGATCTCTCATAAATTCTTCTTTTTCATGACTCTCTGTTTGGTTTTTATCAAAAGTACTGTGTTTTGGGAAGCAGGAGCTGTAAAATCTCCATTTTCTCTGAGAAACTCATGAAAGGACCACTACTTGAATGAAGCTCGTACTAAACATTTTCTATCGAAATTGTTTAGTACGAATTGTTTGTTGTACAATAAAGGGGAAAGTCTTTGTTCCTGGCAGATATTTGGATAATGGAGACAATCCCTTTATTATTATAGTAGCCCCATGAATTAAAACTGTCTTCTTTGTCGGAATCATCACCTGTAAACGTCCACGTACAATCCAGTTCATGTATCATGTTTGAAGGTTTTTCCATTAATGTAATATTTACTGGTAATGGTTTCGAAATTCAGTGTATACCTTTTAACTAACTCTGCATCTACTCAGACTCGACTACTCTACGTTGTTAGGCAATTTCTGAAACTGAAAAGCAGCATTTAACTGTATTTCCATCATCTGATGTTGAAAAGCCTTGCTACCGAAGATCAAGAAGCAGTCCTATTTCTTTTTTGAACTTTCTTTGAGTGTTCACAGTTCTCCGACATCCCCCTCATACATTTTCACCTCCATCTTGCTATTTCTGAATTGGGATTTCTTAAGATAATTGATGTTCTGACTAAAAGATTCATATTCATGTATACAAAGTTAAACACCAAATTTCAAAGCATCAGTATTTCTGAAACATTTTATTTTATTTATTTAATCCTTTTAGGGCCATCATTGATGTTATTCCTGTTGCAGGCTTTTCCGCAGAAGCGACGGTTGAGGTTTATCGAAGGGATGTGGGGGAGGGGCAGACAAATTCGACAGGTGAGAAGCTCTTTAATTTAGCTTCAAAATAACTCATAATAATTGTACATTTAATTAAAACCAATTAAATATTAATTAGTTCAGTAAAATTCTTCGCCTTCTTAAAATTTGATTCTATTCAGATGCTGACCCTAATTTTTCTCTCATTGTTGCTAGATTTTTTGCAAAAATCTGTTCTCAGTTTCTTTAACTGGCCAACAAAATATTGCCAATATTTTTAATTGCACTAAGATTTAATTCCGCCAACTAAGATTCAATTTCCCTAAGATCTGATTCTGGAAAATGATTATACTTCACTCTATATTTTAGTATGTACAGTGGCACAAATAATTGAGGATACACCTTACTTTTACTTGATAAATCCAATTTTCAATCGAAATAACACACTAACTAGAAGTGCAAACGTGTTTTTATTTTCACACGTAACAAAAAGGTTAATTTACAGTAAAAATAACGAAAATCAACAAAAAATATCTAAAATTAAATATTTCACAAGCATTTGAAATAAATATAGGTAAATTTTTACCTCAAAAATTTAAGGATACACCAATAAAATTTATGTGACATATCGCATACAAAGACAGTGTCAATATTTAGTTGCATGTCCATTGGCTTTTATAATGTCCTCCAAACGTCTTGGTACCGATTTGACCAATTTTTTGGTGGTATGTGGAGATATTCTATTCCATTCTTCTTGTAACACTTGCTTTAAATGGACTTTGTTCCTAATTTGGTGTTTTTGGACCGCTTTTTCGAGTGTGGCCCACAAATTTTCTATGATATTGATGCCAGAGGACTGTGGTGGTGTGTGCAATTGATGTTTACAATGAAAAAGGCATCACATTTTGAAATTACGTGCCGTATGTTTGGGGTCGTTGTCTTGCTGGAAAATAAAATTTCCATTTAAACCCAATTCTTTCCACTTTCTTTAAGATTGTAGTTGAGTATATCTATATAAAGCTTATGATCCATTATGCCATCTATAAAAACTAAATTTTCTACCCTATTTGAAGCCATACAATCCCAAACCATGACGGAGCCACCACCATGTTTAACTGTAGGAAGTATATTTTTTGGATCCAAAGCGATGTTCGGCTTTCTCGAAACGGTGCGACTGCCATCACTTCCAAAAAATGTTGAATTTACTTTCATCACTAAATATAACTTTCTTTCAAAAGTTATCTGTCTTCAATTGATGAGTTTTTGTAAGCTCCAAACACTTTTTCTGATTTTGTAAGCTTATGAAAGGTTTCTTTCTAGCTACTCGACTGCTATATCCAGCATATCTAATCACATTTCTCACAGCTTCAGCACTTCCACTTCCACCCATTATTCGAGAAGTTTCTGCAGCTAGTTTGACTGCACTTAGTTTAGGATCAATCTTGATATCTTTCAAAATTTTCCTTTTGGCTACATCACTCAGAAATACTTTTCCTTCTTCTTCCACTTTTATTTTCAATTAATCAATCGCTTTTAAATTTTCCAATGAATTTCTGGACACACGAGTGGCTTCTACCGACGATTTCAGCTATTTCACGATAAGATTTTCCTTTCTGAAATAACCTTAATATAAATTTTCTTACTTCAACGCTGGTCTCTCTTCGAAGACCCATTTTCCATTTAAAATTGCGACTTTAAATTGACATAATGAATTTCAAAAGACAAAAGTAGAAGTCGAAAAGGTGTAACATAAAATTGGCCAAACTTAGGCTATTACAGTAGCAAGCAGAAAAAAATCTAGTGGTAGTTATACAAAAATTTTATTGATATATCCTTAATTTTTTGAGGTAAAAATCTGCCTATGTTTATTTCAAATATTGGTGAAATTTTTAATTTTAGATAATTTTTTTTGTTGATTTTCATTATATTTTCTGTAAATTAACCCTTTTGTTACGTGTGAAAATAAAAACACGTTTGCACTTCTAATTAATGTGTTATTTCGATTGAAACTTGGATTTATCAAGTAAAAGTAAGGTGTATCCTCAATTGTTTGGGCCACTGTAGATCAAAACATAGTAATACACGTTAGTAATAAAACACATTAAATCATTTAAATGTATAGTAGCAGGATCAAATATTTAATCCGATTTTAATGATGAATACATTTTGATTTTTTTTTCACAAATTTAATAGAATTCTTTGATTTTTTTATAATATTTAAAAGGTATTAAAGTTGCAGACAAAAATGAATAATCGATGCATATGCATGCGTAATAAAACTTAACAAGATGAAGTAATTAAATTTAAAAACTTATAAATTTTCTTTCTTAATTTTCTTGAAAACTGACAATTCTTCAACCATATATATTTATGCGAAAAGAAATATTGCATAAAACACTTTCAATGCAAGGAAAAACACGAAATAAATACAATGTATGTTTATTGTTATAAACTCCTTCCGATTAATAAATTTATCTTTGAGAAGGAAGAGATTCCATCGTATTCAATCTTAGAACGTCCGATGAAATAATTTCGCTAATATTCTTCTTTTTCTTTATTTTCGCTGCTAAGATCGAAGTTACCCGATTTTGTTTCTCAGGATGCTTCATACTCGTGTGCTTTTGAACTAAATCAGTGTGAATGCATTCTTGAACAAATATTTAAGTTTATATCGACTTCGCCTGGATTACATCTCATGCTAAATGAACATATGCATGAACGCATAAAGCAGGCTATATAAAATGAAAGTAGAAACTAAAATCAAATGGTTTTATAAAGGAAATTTTTCAGAATTAGTAATTAAAAAGTATTCGATATTTTCACCAAAAATCGGTTTTCTATTGCAGGAGATTAAAAATCAATTTTTAGTCACCTGACTAAATAAAAAAAAAATTCTAAGGATTGCAACAACGAGCAGGAATTCAGATGTGTTCTGTCTGATGCGATTAAACGCTAGAGTGCAAGCAATGGCGAATTGGCCAGGCTCTCTGTTTGACCGATGGCAAGTGAGCCCCTTCCAATTACAGTATTATCAGCTCCTAAGATGTGTATATTTGGACAAAAGTTCTTCCGGCCGAATTTTTAGAAGTTCTTTTTCTAGCAGTGTAAATTTGGTGATCGTAACGAAAAAAAACTGTTCAGACAAGTCTTGGACATGAATATTAAGGAGTGCTGCAATCAAATCCAAATGTGTATTAGATGCAGGTATCATTTCTGAAGTTTTGAACTATGGGGTAGTTTATAAGTCTTAGTTGTGTCAGAGTACATTTTAAAGTTTAGGGAATAATCTAACATCATTTTGATGAGATTGCCTTCATATATAATTAAGAATAAAATAATTGTAATCCCACATTCTTATATCTAAATTATTTCTAAAATCCGCATTCATCAGAAATTTATGGAATTTTGGATGATAGGAATTTTTTGAATTATTTAATCTTACACATATGTTTGAGGTATTATTTGCCCAATGAATATGATAAGTGTTTAATTATCCCAATAAATGATAAAAGACCTCTTCATATTTATTTAGTTAATAGTACTAATAATGTTTCAGATGCTTTCTCTGTAATATAAACAACTATGCTCGTTTTTGTTCTTCCATTCAGAAATTGCTATTTTTGTGAATCCTGATAAGACCTTTGTCAATTGAAAATACTAAAATAAAAAAATAAAGTTTTAGTCTTTAAAAATATTTAAACCCATTTTTGAGGTATAATAACTATTAAAAAACTTAAAAACTATAACTTTTATGATTTGAAAAGTTCAGTTGTTGAAAAGATGATTTGAAAAGTTCAGTTGTTGAACTTTTCATTCTTTTTCCTCAAATTTCCTAATTTTATATTTATTTTTACAATTTAGTATTACTTGTTTTCAGTTCATATATTATGATTCCACATTGTACAATTAATTTTTGCTTAAATTAGTTGTAGACTAAGAATTATTCTTTAAAAACATTAATGAAGTTCTTAGAGAATTTGATTAGAAGTTTTTAAAAATTATCTTATTGTGAAATTTGATTTGTTGTCTTGGCATTAAATTCGTACATTTTTATCAAATTTTGAACGAACTCCATTGATAGAAATTTTTTCTTTCCCAGTGCAAAAGAAAATTACTCCAAAATAAATGTAACTAAATAAGTAAAATTTAGTACACAGATTTAGCATCAACTATTTCTTTGTATCAAATTTGAAACAAATCCAAACAGGAGTGACCAAATGTCCTTTCAGAAGCATGTGATTAGGATTCCTCAAAAATTCAAGGACCTAGGTGAGTGAAATTCGGTATGCGATTTCAGTATCTAAAGGGAAGGTCTTCGGCAAACCTGACTCAAAATTTGTCAAAGAGTCTATTGCTTGTCAGTGTAATTTTGAATACATGTAAACATAATAATTCAAACACGCAATGATTTGAATAAATGAAAAAAAAATGTAGTTCTGTGTCAAATTTCGGCTTCACTCGGTAGAAAAATGAGCACAAAAGGCGTATTCGGATCTTTTGAGCTTCGTAGAAAATGTTTTTAAAAAAACCTCACACTTTCGGAAATTCCAAAAAAAATTAATCTATGAACACTTGTGACGTTTACGGCTTTATCTGTGGTCTATAATTTTAGGCAAAAATGATTTATTGTTGAAAAAATTATATTTTCAGGAAGAAATATAATTTTTGCAACAATAGATGAACAATTTTAATATTTTTGAAATTTTCTTCTATTCATTACAGAAAAAAGGAATGATATCGTTGCGTGTGGCAGTTGGCTTCTATTTTCTCTTGGCATTTAATATTTTCAGGTCCAATCCGCCACAGAGTACACGGGAAATATTTACTATTTTCTGGACAACGAACAATATAGAATTTTGGAAAACACTCGATGTTTTTATGGATGCGGGGGAAAATTATTTTGTAAATATGTGTACAAAATTAAACATTTATTTGATGTTTAATAATATATGAAAAATACACATGTCAAGATCTTACTTGTTAAACATTAAACATGTCCTTACTTATATGTGTATATTGTTACGAAAAATTCGATCGTGGATTCGCTTTTTTATGGAGGGCGTATTTTTGAAAAGACACAATCAGCAGGCCTCAGAGAACAAGCAACATCGACATTTATTTACACTCGAAGACGAGACAGATACATATATTTGTCTCGACAGAATTTACAGCCAAGACAAACACAGGACAACACACAGTAGACCGCAAGTAGTAAACGACCACAGTTCTCAAAGCACGTCCAGAATACGGCAGGAGAGAGTTCCTCGAAACTTCCCTCTGTGGTCTCTCCAAATGGCTCACCTTATCACTGTCTCGTCACTTTAGCTGTCGTCTCACCACCATACACTGGCTACTCCACGCACTATACGTCATTGCTCCCACAGTAGACAACATGCCTCGGTACACAGCAGTCCAGCACTCTCTTGAACTACAAATACAACGCTGGCACTTCGCTATCCTCTCGAAGACTCGTTACTTGTCTTCTATTCCATCTCCACTGCCGTCTCAATTCAATTCTCTCTCACACACATCGCAGATCAAGTATCTGGGACTTTAACAGTTCCCAGGAGGCTCAGCCTAGAATCTTTTAGGCCAATCAGGGCACATCTCGGTTTCTATTGGACGAATTAGGAAAATTCTTGAATTTTCCAATATTATCCAATTTGGCGTCAAACGATCTCCAAGCCTTGGCATCACTAATGCGGCACCAACTCAGCACACAACAGTGCTGATCGTTAAACGATCTTTCTTACGATTGCACTGTAGTGCAGGGAAGCAAAATTACAGGTTTGTAACATTTCTCCCATATATATATACATATATATATATATATATATATATATATATAATGAAAAACACATTTAAATGATTTGCTGAGAATAAATAGCAGAGTCGTGGCCGAAATCATGGAGAATACAGGTTGAATTTTTAGTTCTTTTTATTTCATCACGGGAGCAGGCATTATTTACAAGCGAAGGCGACGTGCACAACACAGAACGACACAACACGGAATTCACGAAAAATCTAAGTGTAAAAAGGGACGAGAAATCATTATCCTTGGTCTTAAATACCAAGACTTAGATAGGGATAAATATTTTTTATAGAGCTTATGAACTTGGATTTCAGTGGGGACTTCCAATTCTCACATATAGGGGGTAAGGGAAACACAGAGATCTTTTTAAAAGTATTTTGTTTAGGTCAGCAATTTTCATCTCTCCCACAGAGTGTGGGAAAGTAACAGGCGTTTAGCTGTTTCAGCAATTTTACACAGCTTCTCTTGAATTAATTAACTAGAGCGAGAGGAATGGATCATGAAATAAGAGAATATTTTAGAATAATATTACTATGGGCTAAATTAAGATAGGGCTTTGGAAATTAATTAGGATTCAAATTAAGAGTTTTAAAATATCATTATAATTTTCCCCACACCGCAAGACGTGGAAGTGCATCGGAGCCCTCGACACACAACCATACTTTACAGTGGTGTCTGAGTGACAAAATATTTGAAAGAACCGTGAACTACTGTTGGATTAAATTATTTTACAAGATCAGACGGATCTCAGACGAACGACGATCTTCTTTAAAAGAAAAAGGGGTATGTACTGATTTCTTTATTTTGTTCAAAATGATTTTGAATGACATTAAAGTAGTAAACATTGCATTGAAGAATTGCCGCGCAGAAAAAATAAAAATACTCCATAAATTGCTGTTTGGAACTGATGGCGACCGAGGAAATCGAAAGCAATTGAGGGATTTCAGCGGAATTGTATTTAAGATAGACAGAGAAGAATTTAATAAGAAGCTAGAAAATATTAACGAAACATTTTCTTTGAATGAACTGATTACTGTTTGTAATTTGCTCTATTTTTCATTTGATGGTTCGAAAGAAGAGATTTCAAAAAGAATTCTTTCTCTACTCTGCGACCTTGATGGTCTTGCAAAGCAATGTTCTAACGAAGTTTCGTCTGATGAGTCATATAGCGATCAAAATTTAACGGAAGGGAATTCATTGAATAAAAATAATAATATTCAGCTCGAAACAGGAAATGAAAAAAACAAACGATTCTTCCATGCAATGTGCTGATATAAGAAATTATACATCTGCTGCAAGTAATATAAAAAAGAGTTATGATGTTGAATGCATTAGTAATTCTAGTAGAAGAGGTAGTAACATTGATAGAAATCATGTTATTTTTAACTCGGGTATAAATTATGCTGACATTGAAAATACAATAAACAAATTTAGAACAGAACCACATGAAAATGTAACTGTGTGGGTAAATAATTTTGAAGATATTTCTGAATTGTTTGGTTTGTTGGGGTTACAAACATTTCTTTTTGCTAAGCGTTCTCTTGGAGGAACGGCGGAATTGTTTGTTCGTACAGAACCAGACTTAAATTCGTGGTTAAAACTAAAACAAGCCTTGCTTGATGAATTTTCTTTTGAGATAAATTCATCTTATTTGCATGAGATGTTAAGTAAAAGGAAAATGAGGGATTCTGAATCTGCTTTAGGATACTTTTTGAAAATGAAAGAAATTAGCAGTTCGGGTAAAATTGAAGATTCTGCTTTAATGCATTATTTAATTAAAGGTATTAATGATAGGCATGAAAGTAAAACTATTTTATATGGTTGTAAAAGTTTATCGGAATTTAAAGAAAAGCTTAAGGTTTATGAATTAATAAAGAGTGATTCTGTTAAAAGTAAAAGTACCATTGTTTTCGATAAAACAAAAGCAAAATATGATTCTAATTATAGATTTACTTCTTCGGATAGTATAAAACCAAAGCATGAGTATAATGAGCGATTTAATGGTAGAAACGAAAACAAAGTAAAATTTAATGGTGGTTCTGAAAGAATGAAGTATAATGATTTTGAAAATCGTAAGAATAAAGTATGTTATAACTGTGGGGATCCAACAATTTTATTAAGATTTTGTGTTCATGAGGGCAGGGGTTTTAAATGTTTTCGGTACGGAGAATTTGGTCATAAAGCTACTGAATGTCCAAAAGCAAATCCGAAACCAGAAGTTACAAATTTAAATGTTAACTTCAAACCAAAACTTAACAATAAGGTAACGATTAATAATGTGAATGTTAACCCACTTATCGATACAGGAAGCCGAGCGACATTGCTTCGAAAATCAGTGTTTGATAAATTAAACATAAAAACATTGTATCCATTAAACTCTACTTTAAGTGGATTTGGTAAATGCAAAGTAAATACATTAGGTTATTTTAAAGGAAACATTCAAATTGATGATTTCAAGTGTAATGCTGAGGAATGTGTTGTTGAAAATGATATTATGTCTTATGATGTTATTGTTGGACTTAATGTGCTAATGAAAGGTAAAACACTAATAAATGAAGACGGAATTACGATTAAAAATAAATTTCAGTGTGTAGAAGAAAGTGATACATTATCCGTCCTATCAATTGATGTAAACTCTAACGAATTTGAATTCAAATTATAAACTGCATAAAACTGAAATGACAGGTTTGAACTAAATATTTTGGTAAAAAGTAATGAATCTATATTTCATCAGCCTCGTAGATTACCATTTCCAGAAAAAGAAATTGTCCGTGCTCAGGTATATGAATGGTTAGAAAACAGAATTGTTGAACCTAGTTCTTCAGAATACAGTAGCTAATTGTTAGAAAAAAGGATGGAACTTCCCGCATTTGTATCGACTATAGAAGATTAAACAAACAAATTGTGAAGGACAGATTTCCCCTTCCCTTAATCGAAGATATTTTAGACATATTGCAAGGATCACGCTTCTTTAGAACTATCGATCTCAAAAATGCTTTCTTTCATGTTGATGTTAATAAAGATAGTAGAAAATTTACATCATTCGTCACAAGTGGAGGTCAATATCAATTTCTTAAGGTTCCCTTTGGACTTTGCAATTCCCCAGCTGTGTTTCAGAGATACATTAACACTATTCTTCGACCTTTGATCAGTGATGGTATTATGCTGCCCTATGTGGATGACATCATAATTTTGACTTCCTCTTACGAAGAAGGTATCGAACGCTTCAAACGAGTTCTAAGTATTGCCAGTGAATATGGATTAGAGATTAACTTTAAGAAATCACATTTCTAGAAGAAGCAAATTGAATTTTTAGGCCATGTCGTTGAAGAAGGTAAAATTTTCCCTTATACCCTAAAAACAAAAGCTGTACTTAATTTTCCAGAGTCAATCAATTTAAAACAAGTTCAAAGTTTTCTAGGACTTACAGGTTACTTTCGAAAATTCATTCCAAATTATTCTATTATTGCTAGACCATTAAGTGATCTATTAAAAAAGGACTGTAAATTTAAATTCGGCGAAAAGGAAGTGAGCTCTTTTAATCAATTTAAATCATTGTTAGCTGAGAAACCTTTATTAAGAACATACAACACCAATTATGAAACAGAACTGCATACTGATGCCAGTTTAGAAGGTTATGGTGCTATCCTAATGCAAAAATCTCCTAACGATCAATATTTTCACCCTACTTATTACATAAGTTAGAAAACTACAGATGCTGAGAAAAAATACTGCAGTTATGAACTGGAAGCACTTGCCGTCATAACAGCCGTTAAAATATTTCGTGTATATTTATTAGGAATTCGATTTAAAATCATTACTGACTGTTCCTCTCTAGAAAACACAATGCAGAAGAAAGATTTGTCAACTCGTGTAGCTCGTTGGGCTTTGCTCCTACAGGAATTTGATTACACTATTGAACATCGTTCAGGTACCCGTATGGCTCATGTTGATGCTTTAAGTAGATCTCCCATAAACGTATGTTGTATCTCAGTTGATAACATCTTACCAAGGTTGAAGACAGCGCAAGACAATGATGATGCAGTAAAAGCAATTAAAAAATTGTTAAGAGTCTTTAACTATGAAGATTATTGTGATAGAAATGGAATCCTATACAAATTTATTGAGGGTAAAGACTTGGTAGTTGTACCCGATAGCATGCAGACAGAAATCATAAGGAATGTGCATGAGAAGGGTCACACTGGAATCAAATATACAGAGAAGTATATTCAGGAATATTATTTCATTCCCAAACTGAGACAAAAAGTTGAGAATATCATATCAAATTGTATCCATTGCATTCTTGTGAATGACAAAAGAGGAAAGAAGGAAGGTTTGCTACATCTATTACATAAAGAAGACATGCCGTTACATACGTATCACATTGATCATCTAGGACCGTTGCAGAGTACTCATAAAAATTATAAGCATGTTTTAGCAATCATTGACGTATTTACAAAGTTTGTGCGGATATATCATACGAAAAGTACAACATCTACAAAAGTGATATCAAAGTTAGAAATTCAGAAGTCTGTGTTTGGAAGTCCTTCTCAAATAATCTTGGATAGAGGAGCAGCTTTTAGCTCTAATGAGTTTGCCGAATATTGTGCTAGAGAGAATATAAAACATCATTTAATTACTACTGGTTTCCCGAGAGCAAATGGGCAAGTCGAACGCTTAAATCAGACGATCATCTCTGTTCTCTCTAAGTTATCACTAGAAGAACCTGCAAAGTGGTATAAGTTCACTAACGAACTGCAACAGACTATAAATTCCACCTATCAACGAAGCATTGATACTACACCTTTTGAATTGTTGGAGGACTTGACAAGCTTAAAGAAATGGTCGAAGCCGAATTTCAAGCCAATTTTGAAGTTCAAAGAGAGGAGTTGAGAAAACACGCTAAACAACAAATCTTCAAGATCCAGGACGAATACCGGAAGACGTACAACTTAAGAAGAAGAGAGTCGAAAAAATTTTATAGAACTGGAGATCTTGTCGCCATCAAGCGAACACAGTTTGGACCAGGCTTGAAGCTAAAACCGAAATATCTGGGACCCTACCGGATCTCTAAAGCAAAAGGCGGAAACACGTATGACGTCACCAAAGAAGGAAGTAACGAAGGACCCATCTGTACTACAACGTGTGCTGAATATCTGGAACCCTGGTGTTGCTGAACATTAACTCGTCATCGTAGTCCAGCAGAATGATGAATCTAAATTCCTAAAAATTTGTTTTTCAGAACTTTGTCAATTTTCGATTTTTCTGTTTCTTTGTTGTTGTTTTTTAAATTTCAGTGTCGTCTGGAGGACCAGCCGCGACCAGGACGGCCGAGAATGTGGTGCCGCCATGATAGCGCGCCAAAACCAGCGCCTCTAGCTGCTAAAGGGCTATGGCAGTTAGTTCAGACGATGCTACCAGAAAAGACGGTGTCAACAGAAGACGTCCGTTGATCAAAAGACGAAAGAAGAAGCTAAATTACTTTCAATGTTTTATGTCATACCTGTGCCGTTTATCATCATGTATACGCCCGTTCATCATCTGTAACCTCATTACCAGAATACATAAGTTTATAATCTACTGGCCTACTTTATAACTATTTATTAGAACACCCACAAACAAGCCCCCACATATATATAAATATGATTAATTACAAAATTGACACTATGAATGTGTTCACCTTTTTCCCCCATGCATGATACAATGAAATAATAAAAATATTAAATATAAATGAATTCGGTTAATTTTTTATATAGATAAATGTACTGATGATTAAATTTAAAATCATTGTTAGATTATTTTAATGTTTATTTTTTTCTCAAAAAGCAGTAAAAAAGGATCCATTTTGTCATTTGAAAATTGTATAGAATAAGAATATGGTAAAATATGCGTTATAACAATAGCTGAAAGTTGAAAAAATTAAAAAAGTTAAAATAAAAATCATGGAAAACGGCATTTTATCAAAAGCAAAATTTCTTACAAAGTTTAAATTTATAAAAATAAATAACTAATAGAATTATTTATAAGCAAAAAAGGAAAATCAACTACGCAATATTTATTTTCAGTCATTTGGCAAAATTGTGAATGTATTATAGTTTTAAATATTGTAACAGTAGTTTATAGAGTTTAAAAATACTGAATAATCAATTAACGAATATTAATAAAAATAATAAAAATGGATAAAAATAATGGAAATTAATTAAGATTTAAATTAAGACATAAAATTAAACAATCATAAACACATATATAAGGTAAATTACAACAATCTAACTTGTATGAGTATTGCATATCTAATATTTTAAGTCACTTTGCCTTCAACTTGACATACACACTAAAAAAAATTAAATTGAATTACGATAGAGACGAAATTTTGGCCCTCTTAACTAAAGTTGCTTTTGGTAAAATAAATAAATAAATATAAAAAAAGTTTTCTGCGAATGCGAATTTATGGAAAGTGATCTGATAGCTTCCGAGTTTGATGGGGTGGAAACTGGGGCAGTGGAATATTGAAGACAACTCGTGCCGATTGGCTGAGCAAGAGGAGTTATTCTGCATACTGTGCCTTTTTTTATCATTCCAGTTTAGGTAAAGTCATTCATATCAGTCTCCGAATTCTATGTCGCAATTTAAAATCCATATTGTTCCCCCAAAACTCTGAACTTCATTCCTTCTATTTACTCAATATAGGCTAATGGCATTCATTTCAGTCTCCAAGTTCCATCCACAAGTTGAAGACCAAACCTTGTTCCCAGGTTGTTACTCGGCAGTATTTTGGAAATCTTTCTATCGCGTGCAAAAAAAAAAAAAAAATAAATAAATAATGCTGTCTCCTTCCTCAAAAATTCGCGTAAGCACTTATAAAAATACTCCAATTCCGTCCATTCAGACCTTTTTAAGTTGAAGCCAGCCAAAAATTAATGGAAGGATGAATGGAAGAAGTAGACAAAAGGTTAAAAAAAATGTTTTTCCCAATACTGTGTAATAATTTCAACCATTTCTTCAGTTTCTAGATGTCCAAATGTCAGGATCAATAACCCTGAGCGATGTTCCAAACTACTCCTACACAGCGAGAGTTCAAATTAATGAGGGACCAGTGGCATAAGATATCCTCCGAAGAGAATTTACAGAAGTAAAAATAACAAATTTCAAACGCCAAAAGGGGAGAATTTTTCACTCTTACAAGTGCATCTTAAAAATCGAGATCAGACTTACAAGTTATTCTTGCAGGTTAACTTTTTCTCTTAAAAGATTCCAAGACGATACTCGTAAACAGGTTCAATAGTGAAGTTTTGACTACAGAAAATTTGTCCAGATGTAAATTTAAGAAGAAAATACCAAATAAGGACTAAATAATTAAAGTATAATAAAGGTGATTTTTATCAATTAAAAATTAATTTCTATTATATTTTGCCAATGCAATAAATATCACAATGCACTGTATCATTTCATTAGTCCTTTTGTTTGATATACTTGACGCTATTTTGGCTATTTAAAACATAAGGTAAAAAAATTTAATTTCAATTATAATTCATGCAGACAAAACAAAACAAAAACTTTCTTAGTTGCGTGAATTGATTATTTTAAATGTGTTATTTATAAATATTCTATTTATAAATATTTTAATTATGGCTTTATTAAGACACCTTTATCCAAAATCTATGCAGAACCTAGAACGACTTACAATTATGTATTTTTTTATCGTAAAGAATAACTGAACGAAAATTGTTTGATACTAATTTATTAAAAAGTTTTAAAACATACTTGAATAAGCTGTTTTATTATAGCTAAAAGGCTGTAATATATATGAGTTGTTGATGGTTGCAGTAGTTGATATTTCATGAGTGAAATAATTGTAGCCTAATAAATTAGATTGTTAAAGAGTAATATTTTTCTGTTAAATAAACAATTTACGGTTGCACAATTCAATTGATACAATTCGGAAACAACAAATCAACTCTTCATCACATGCATACTGCAAATGAGATTTTTCAAAAGTTGCCATTGTTTTATTAAACTTATTTTAATATTAATCAGCTTTTAGTCAAAAATTTATCATAATGAAATAAGCACAATAGATTAGAAATACTTGCAACTTCATAGCCAAGCAGTGGCGGATTTCGGCAATATGAAACCATGGGTACAGAAATATTTTGATGCCCCTTTCTTTGTAAACTCTCTTTATGTCAAAAAAGGAACATTAACTAAACTTGTTTGAGTTTTTGACCTTTTCTTCAAGCATATTTTATAATATGGTTGTTTTATTTTAAAGGCAAATTCTATATATTATTTAATGCATCTTTAACTTTTATTTATCGTCATTTGTACAAATAATATATTTTTTATTGACAGAATTGTAATACTATGTCTTTTTAATGGTTTTACACCATTGAATTATTCTAAAGAAATAACAGTCGTGGAATTGACTGGCGATTTTTATTCTTCATAATTTCAAAGAAATGTTTCGATTGAAACATTTCTTTGATCCAGTTTTTGGTTACTTTATCCAAGCCTCGGTGGGCCCGTTGTCGCTTACGAATAGGAATGCAGAAAATAGGGAAGACAGGTCATGAGAAAGTATTCTGACTTTATGTAGTTTTAGAAAAGAATTTTTCAACGCAGCGTTTAGATTTTATGGAAAAAATAAGAATCAACACAACTCAGAAGTTAAATATGCAATGATGTCAGAGCCCGTCCGATTAAGAAATTGTTTTTAGAGCATAGAGTAATTATAAATTACATATGTATATATAGTGTATAGTGTTGTTCCACATCTTTCATCTGTTGTAAATAATTTTCTTTCTAATCCCAATCTTTGTGTTGGTACTCTCCAAACAATGCTATATGGTTATATCGAGGAGTTGCTTCATTAGGGAGAGGGTTTTATTAATGTAAGTTCCATTTGTACAAGAAAAAAATTTATGTGTATTTTAGACATATGTTTTTTCGCTTAGTTCGCTTTCAAAGGTTTTATAACTGAAACTGATGGCTTTTCTAATCATATCATCATCCTTCAAACTTATGACTAATTGGAAGGCATTTAAAATAAATACCATAATATTATATGCTGAAAATTCTTTTCCTCAGAATTAAGCTTCTAGCTCTTCATAACTCTACAATTAGTTATTTTCTTCAAAATATTTCAATGCAAATTCAAAATTTAGATATTTTTTTATGTACAAAAATTTTATTTTATTCAGTCGTTGCATTAATCTTTTCAATTGGAATTTATATTCGTAC
The DNA here is from genome assembly GCA_026289955.1 of Argiope argentata. Taxonomy (NCBI): domain Eukaryota; kingdom Metazoa; phylum Arthropoda; class Arachnida; order Araneae; family Araneidae; genus Argiope; species Argiope argentata. The sequence continues at coordinate 456,786 of JAOUZG010006627.1, forward strand.
ATTTTTTATGTTCAGAAATCAAACTCATATCTTATTTTCCAACGTTTCCAAAAATAAGTCGATCACTTAAAATCTGTTAATGAGAAATAGACTTCCAATGAACTCTATTAAAATAGATTTTTCTGTTAATTCTTGATATTGAAAGTTCTACTAAATGTTTATTATCTGATATAAATTTTTCTGATAATTCTTGATAAGCTGAAATGTTCTGTTAGTTGGCTTTATTTTGAAATTCTCAACATTTTCTGATAATTTCTGATGTTGACAAATTGACTTCCAATCAACTTCAGGTTTTAATTATCTAATCCAACTTTCACTCAGACCAGGAGTTATAGAAACTTCTTTCATTTGTCATCGCACATTTATAAGAGAAAAAATTTTATTTTTCAATGTGAGATAATTTCTCAGTATGAAAGTAAGGTCTCAGTTCGGATGTCCTTGGGGGCAGTGGAGGGTATAAGGTATTGTAAATTTATATTCACGTTTACCTTATTCAACAATGATAATAGTATTTGCTTCATTTACTTTCCTCTTATGCCGGTGTCCTGGCACAGAGATACCGTTTCTTCCTCGTGATCTGGGCGTTCCAGTCAGGGTTGTTCTTCTGTGTGCTATCTGTGAGGCGTGTGAATGTGCCCCACCTGTAAAAAGGGGCTGTGTAAGCGAGTGTGATGAGTGTGTAGCTAAAGTAGTACTAGGCCCTAGTTGGCGCTCCTTCAAACAAGAGACGCTTAAATCCGCTGGTGCATCAGCGGGCTTGTCCATGGCAAGTGCCGTTAGTCACAACATAACATCAACACTTTCCTCTTATGCATCAAATCATCTTCTTTATCTTGACCGGGATAGATAGGTATTAAAGGATTATATTATTTTTTAACGATTTCATTAAAAACAGAGTGTATATTTTATTGACGCCTTCTTTTTGAGTCGCATTTCAGGAGTTGATAAAATAGGACTGAATACATTAAAATCTACAATACAATCATCTTGACTATAGTCATAAAAGCTTTCTAGAATAGTTGTAAAAAAATATTTTATAATAATGGAACATATAATTCATTATAATTTCTCATTTAAAGATTATCAGAGTTTTTATCATTTATTTTCACTTTTATTGATCTATTATTTAGGAAGAGCATCATTTTTATCTTTCGAATTTGAAAGATATTTTAATGGAATACTTTTCAATCATAAAGTTCTTCATTAAAAATCAAAGATATCTTTTTCAAAGGTGGTTAGCTTTCTTTGTCAATATTGTTTATTGAAGACATTCAAGTTATTCACTGGATCTTTAACATTTCCTATAACTTACCTCTTGCATTGAAATCACCATGCTCTGAATGAATAAGACTTCTTTTTTTGTAATGCAAGCATTTCATATTTTAAATAAATTTGAACTGAATCAACATAGAGGCCAAGTCGCGTATATCGTTTGGATCTTGAACATTTTAAATTGTTTTTTCCCTAATCATTATTATCATGATTTGTCAAAGTAAAAACTTTTGTTGGAAGATCCAAAGGTACTTTTTTCATCCAAGTCATTACCGTAGAATACCACATCATTTATTAAGGATAAAAATCCTTCGTATTTTAAGGCAATACCCTTTCAGCTAAGCCGAAACTGCTATTCTACGTATTTTAAGGATGAATTATTCTATTGAGCTGGAACATTCAAAAATTCTATTATAAATTTTTATTCTTAATTTTTTTTCTTTGAAAATAAAGCAAAATTCGAAAAATTTTACTGGAATATTTTTTAAATGCGAAGTAAATTCAATATTTAAATTGTTCGCACTCTTATCAAGAGAATGATTAGATAATTCAAAATAATTGAAAGGATAGAAATTTCGATATTCATCATAGTTAACCAAACCGCCGATTTCAGTATTGTTTGTATTTAAACCAAATATTAAAAAATCTAAATTCAGTTCACTTAAGATAACTGCAGACTTACCTTAGGAATATTCACTTTATATTGGGCATTGTTCTCATCGAAAAATAACATGCTATTTATAAATTCATTTATTTTAAATTCAAATTTAACGTTAATACCAAAATTTATTTTCTGAAATTATTTAAAAAATCCAGTATCCATATTTTAACTAAGTCACTATTTTTTATTAATTTTTTTCTTATTAAAACTGTTGTTATTCTTTTCATTCAGTTTATAATTTTTTAGCTAAATTATTCATTTCTTCATTATCTACATGAATTCCTCCAAAACTTGAAAAAATATTACTGTCTGATATGTCTTTACAGAAAAGCATATTGGTTGCTTCAGATTATTCATAATTCTTAGTAAGGACTGCTTGTCCATTAAACAGATGAACAAGATGCGAGTTTTGAATGTCTTCAATGGCTGGTTCCAAAATATGTGTAATAAGATTCTGGAGAATAAATTTGCATTATTTACTTAATTAACATTATCATCAGCAAATAACGTACTATCTGCCTTGTTAGTTACATATTCATACAAATGTAGCCAATTGAAAATAAACTAGTATCATTTACATCTTTTGTAGCAAGTGAGTAGACTGAAGAGTCATTCTGCCGAACAGTGACTCTGTTGTCTTTATGTTCTTTTGACACAAATATTCAATATCATTCCCCTAAAAATTATATATTGTAGATAAATCCTAAATTCTTTCTATTTTTATAGTCAAAAATTAGGCCTTCTTTAATCAGATGCTTACATCTGTTTAACTTATTTCTTATGATTGTTCGTGATTTATTTTTAATAATTGGAAGAGTTACTTTAGCTAGTATCTGTAAATTCTTCCCAATTTTCTTCAAAGCATCTGTAAATATAGCCCTCCCGTAGTAATTTTTACCTCTCGATTGCAGTCTAAGTTCATTAAAATGTATTATTTATTGAGGATAAAATGTAATGATAAAATTAATCAATATATTATTATTTGTTTGTTTAAATCTATGATATTACCATCTTAATTAGTATTCAAATCTTGATACTACGTATGATTTCTACTCACATCAATAAATATGAGATGGATTTCGTCAATTTTTATCAAACTACCCGGAGGAATTTGTGGAGTAAACAAATAAAATATATTAGCTACTTTATCGTAATATATTTATTCCTTAAATATTGATCATATGATGTAAATTACAAAGTTACGTAAGAAAAGGTGCAAAATGTTATGAAATTGATTCAAATTTTCAAGAAATTAAGCTTAAGGAATATAAAATATCAATTTTTATACGGATCCCGTACAAAAAATTCCCAATGAGTAAAATAAGCCCTATCCTCTAATAAAGTCATGTACAAAATTTCAGAATTTTATCATGAAAACCCTCAAAGATTTGTTAAAACAAAGTCAGAGAAGGGTCAATCACAAAATGCAAATGTTTACAGCTTCAGTGCAGATGATGCGACGCAGGAATGCATCATAAAGAAATAAAATATGCTTCATAGTTTTACTTTTAAATACAAATTTTAAAATATATGCTTCCTGAAAAATACTTTAAATTTTTTAATCATGAGTTACAGAATATAATTTAAAAATAGCAAAGTAAATGAACTTGTAAGAAAAAAACTTAGAAATGTTTGCATACGCAAATATATGCTTCTGATTGGTGCGTCCCAAAATCTCAACAGAAGCATCATTATGTTATGTTAATTGTGCTCTGTCATTGATCAATCGTATAGCTTACGTAAGCATAACTCGCACATAACTATTTCACACTTCTGCTGGATTTTGAGAGTGCAATGAGCCTGTACAAACACTATAACACAATACAGCAATAAAGAATTTTTTGAAGGCTTAATACTTTACAGTTTATGCAATCGCAATGCTAACGAAATTGCACGGGAAATTTGGCGTAAATATCCAAATTCCCAACATCCATTCTGGGAGATTTTTTTCTCGATCAGTGTAACGAATGCGTGAAAGCGGAAGCGTATATTCTATAGATGGACCAGGGAGGCCCATACTTCACTCAACTGATGAAGAAATTAATATTTTGGTTTATTTTTGCAGCCATCCATTTAGTAGTGCTCGTACTGCTGCTTCAGGAATGAACCTATCGCTTGCAGCAGTGTGGAGATACTGAAGCGAAACAGATGCAATCCTTTTAGCATTCATGGTGTGCAAGAACAGGAGCCAACAGAGTATCAACTTCGTCTACATTTTTGTAATTGGACTCTTAATCAGGAAGATGCTGTTTCTTCTTTCCTGAAAAGCATAATTTGGACAAACGAATACTGATTTAAACCAGATGGGTGCATAAATCCTTAAAAGGAGCACTTTTGGTCAGAGGCAAAGCCATTCGTGGTATATGTTATTCATCATCAGAAGCAATTTTCTGTAAATGCATGGTGTGGTATTTTTAAAAACCATTTGCTTGGACCCATACTCTATGATGATAAGTTGGTAAGAGACACGTTATATTAATAAGATTCTGAATGGGGATATTCCTTATTTTATGAAGAAATTTCCTCTAACAGTACTTCCACATGTTTGGTACCAACATGATGGATCTCCAGCTAACCATACTACAGTTGTGAAACACTGGTTAAATAACGAGTTTCTAGATAAGTGGATTGGCTTGCATGGTCGAGTCGAATTTCACCCGAGATCACCTGATTGAACGTCTATATTTTTTTTGGGGGGGGAGAGAGGGGTCGTTTACGTACAGCGGTTTATTTGTCACCTCCCTTAAATAAAGAAGAATTGCAATAACGAGTTTAGGGGTGTTGTCGTGACAGCACCGAAATTGATAGACTGTATATAAGTGAGATCAAATGAATGCAGCTCTGTATTGGCATGAATGGATAACATTTTGAACAAGTTATGTAATTAAGCTATTATTTCTACAAATTTTTGATACTTTTGAACCAATAAATAACAAAATTATTATTTATTTATTCATTCATTATTTTCTTTGTTATTTTGTGCATTACCCTTAAAATGCGAACATTCGATGTGATTAAGTCAGCATGTATTTAGTTTCATATCGTTGAGACTTTTTGTGATAAAATGCTGAAAATTTGTACTTGATTTTTTTTGGTTTGTGAGACACATTTTACAAATTGTTATTTTTTTTCGCCTATGGTCAATATTTAATGAATAAAAGTCGCAGTCAAGGCTTTTGAGACGCCTTATTTATCTATATAAACATGTTTGTTTATATATATTATATTTATATACATAAACAGGGTAGTAAAAAAACACTACCCCTATATATGAAACTTTAGCGGCCTCTCTGCTCAACCAATCAAATCAACATTTCAGACATGGTTGTTTGAGGGTGTGCACTGGAGATTGTGAAGGTTCTAAACAGCGCAGAGCTCACGCTTACGGTTACAGTGAGATAATTTCAAAATTTTTGAATGGCAACACCCATTTTTTCCTTGCGCAAATTAATCAGCATATTGAAAAACCATCAATGGCGTTGGAACGATTGGTGTGTGACGAAAATTTCAGGCGTAAAACATTTCCAAAGAAGAACTGAATAAAGGACCAATGACACCAAAGAGAGGAAGAGCTTTGATGTACTTTGCATCAATCACAGGGTTAGACAGTAGTAGCACCAATCTCAGAAAAACACGAGCAAAGCATTTTTGTGGAAAAAACTTTAAAAAGCAGTGTGGGAAGAATGTTTCTTCAGTCAGATGTTCGATGGTACCAACAAGATGACGCTTACAAAGAAACAACAGGATAAAGCTGTTTTATCTGAACGGGTAAAATATTGCCGAAGCAGTGCGCATTTACCGGCGAAATCACAGGCTAAGAAAAGGCCCATGTTCCGTAAGAAATGTATGTGATTTGGTAAGAAAATTCGAAGAAACAGAATGCACTTACGATCGATCCGGCGACCATCTGTTCCAGTTGAAGTTGTTCCGGAAGTGCATTACAATTACTGCAGGTCGATCGCATACTGCAAAAAGTGTTACTTGCAGTTTTTCACTTTGATTTCTAGTTCAGTTTACTTTGGTTGCTTTGATCTATGTTACACTATATCTTTAGCAATAGCAGCATGGACACTCACTAAATATATGTATTATTTGAATAATTTAAAAAAATATTTTGTAATATTTTCCTTGTAATAATTTGTAGTAAGTTTAGTGCCATAATAATCGAAATTTTCTTCTCTTAAAAGTTTTTAAAATTGATAGTAAAATTAAGTTCTAAAAATATTCTTTATTGTTTTTTTTATTTTTATATATATATATATGCGTGTGTGTGTGTATAAACTTACCTCAGCCTTACACTGTTTTTTTTTTCATTGTTCTTTGTACTTGCCTCAGTCTATACTTCACACATATAATAGTTATTTTTACAATTATATCGCTGGAAAATACAGCAATATTTAAAAGGGAGGCACTTTAAAAAATGTCCAACATTTCTTGATTTTGAAGTTAAACCTTATTTGTAAACAAAAAAAAGTTTATTTCAACCAGACTTAATATTGAAACCTACTCTACATGGAAAAATAAACCTAATCTTCAATCGATTTACAACGATAGAAAAAAAAGAAAGGATGAAATATTAGTATCAACATTACTAACGGTTTTGAGTTTCTTTTCAACATTGAAATATTCTATTACAAAATATGTTAAAATATTTTAAAAATTTATGGAATATAGAAAGAAAAATTATATAGTAAAAAATTTAGCATCATTAAACACACACACACACACATATATAGAATTCTATGCCGTAACATTTTAGAAAGTTATGATGAAAAACGCCAATATTTCACTTAATTTTTTATTAATTAAAATTCAAACTAAAAATTCATAAAATTGGTTTGAAACGCACATTTCTACCCTCCAAACTATATATTTTCCAAATTAGATAAGTATGAATCAAATGGTTTGGTTTGTACATAGTTAGTACATACATACGAAGACAAACAAACTGAAGCTTTTTAGTTGTGTTTAAGTATCAAAATTTAGCTAAAGTACACATACATCTTTTCGGAAAGCATTTTTATCGACAGCTAACAGGTTTTTAGCAAACCTAGACTAATCACACCCTAATCCCCTTTTCCAAAGAGTTACGAAGGCCTAATTGAACGTTTTACCCGTAAGGAAGTGTCCCAATACTTCTACCGTCTAGACGGTTAAGCGTTTTCATTACATGGAGAAAAAAATGGTTTTGAGCCCATTATCAAATCTAAGATCCTGAATTTTTATCATATTCAAAGCAAATAGAGTATGAAGCATTATGCATATCATTTCTAATATTTCTTATATTAACTTCAGAATTAAGATTTTCCAATGAAAACTAATGCATTCTCAGTTATCAATAAGTTTTCATTCTTACATAATAAAACATAATCAGCTAATTCAGACACGGTTAAAAATGAAGAAATAATTAAACATTGCTAAACATTGTAAGTATAAGTTTTAATAATTTCTTAACTTTTAACTGTAATTATTAACCTTGATTATAATTATTATATGTTTAAGACTATGATTCAGATTTGAACCCCAGGTTCATATTGAAAAAATAAGAAACCTTCTTTATATGCTCTGAAAAATGCTATAGCAGCCTATTTTGAACGAAACAGATGAAAATTCAATAGCTAGTAATTTATTGTTTTTTTAGGCTAAAAATACATCAAGAAATTACAGACGTGCTTTATAGAAAGACTTTATTAAGTTTTTAAAAGAAATAAAATATGAATCGAAAACTATAAATATATATTAAATGACACAGAACATTCTGATTTTTTTACAAATTGTACAGCTGCAGTTTTTAAAGCATTGTATAAATGAAGCATGACCTTTATTGAAGCTAATACATTCAAAGCTCTGATAACCTCATCAGCAAGATAATTCTTTAAAAGTTTGAATCTGTTATAATGTATTTTCATACCTCCAGTATGATTTCTTACTCTGCAATAAAAGTTTATGTAATTAAAGTCGTCAACAATTTCAAATACAACTTCTACACCTGAATTTCTCATAATTTCTTAAAATATTGATTCTTTGACCTTTTTTGGGTTCTCATAGCATCTTAAGGGTATCTTTTCATAGTTTTCTGAATAAGTATAAATACATGTCTTTCTGCTTCACTTATGGTTTTAGGAGAGATATTTTCTTCTAACTCTATATTTATTATTTATTTTCTTTTCCTAGATTAATACTTTCTTTTTTTTATTTGGGGGGGAGGGGTGTTGTTTCTTTTTTTATGTTTTTCATCAAATTTTTTACTGCAACATTTCGTTATATTATCATTAACTTTAACCGAAAGTTCAAAGAAAATTCAACATGCGATATTTTTAACAATACTTTTAAGCATAAATTCCTCTCCTTATATTATCATTTAACTCTTTCCAATTTCTTTTTTTAATCATTTTTCCAAGGTTTGGATTAGAACTCTGGAATTTTCATCTATGTATTGAATCATTTCTTGTGATTCTTTACACCATAACCAATTTTTAAATATTTCACCCAATTAATATAAAGCGTCATACAATTGTAAAACACAGTATTTGAATTCTAATCAATCAGAAATCTAAAAATAAAGCAAAGTAATAATTATCCTTGATTTTTTCAAATATATATATATATTAAAAAACCTATTTTTTCTATATTTATTAGTGGACCATTTTATTCAATAATTTGGGGGTCATCATTTACTGATTACTCATGTTGTACTTTACTTTACAGCACTTGTTTAGAAAAGTTATTGGTAAAAGTGGAGGAAAAGTCAAGGTGCGATCGTAGTTTAACCCCCTGCTTGGCGCGCTTTTCAAAAATCGCCAACCACGATCTAGGGTTGGTATAATAGGAATCTAGGGTTGGTATAATAGGAAAACCATAAAGTTGCCATCTTTGGCAAGTTATCGCCAACTTGGCAAAGAAGGGGGTTAAACTACTAATCACCCAAAGTCAATATCATTACTTACAAGCCAATGTTGGATAAAATCTTTCGTTCATTCATGATATCAACCTGTAATGCTTTTGAAAACTGCGTAGATATGTTGATCCCGAAAATAGATTAAAAAGATTTGGATATTACCGAGTCTGAATGCAATTCCCGATAATTGAATTATTTGGAGGGGGTAAATTTAAGAAAATACTCAAAGAAAGCGTTGGACTCAATAAAACGTGTGCATGCCAGATTAAAATTGACGATAATATCTGTTTACCTAGATTCATTATCACAGCTCTGGCTATAGTAAGTCCTGCTTTTTTACTTGAAAAACTGAATCACAAAAATTTAATAAAATTCAGATTTCATACATAAAAAAGGTAGAGTATTTCAAAAAATATTAACTGATCGATTACAAAAATTGTGAGATATTCCATAATAAATGTGCATAGTAGATGACGCAAAAGTATTTCGGGAATGTTTAGGAATTAAAATAGTTATATTTAATAAAAACAATTTAATAAAAAAAGTAAAATGGTAAGTATAAACCCATACTCATATAGACATAAAAATTGAAGTCAATACAATTGAAGGGGTTTAGGCAGAAGAAATAATTGCGATTATTATCAAATGAGTTACAAAAGAAATAATCAACACAAGTGCAAACTGAAATATGATAGATATTTTGTTACCAACAGTAAGTGCGAAAGTTAGCACTCCAATCAGATTACTGTTTTAGATCATTTAACGGTGATAAGTGAATCCCAAAGGAAAAATTTCAAAAGGTAAAAGCGTATGTATGGTAAAGTATAAATGTTTATAAGGTAAATTAAAAATATTGAAAGAGATTAAAAAAATCAGAAGACTACGTATGTGGTGGGAAATGGTAGGAAATGGGTTTTGAATGATCAACAGTGCTTCTTCTTCTGTATAGCCGACCACCAATGAACATAGCAGTATCGACAGAATTTATTGTGGTTGACTGTGAATTGTAGCAATGTGCATTCTTACATTGACCGAATCTGTCAAACTAATATTCTCTTCAAGATACTTGCCCCCAAAGTGGTCATAAACTGACCACTTCCTCCTCTACAAGCTTTCAAATAGCTAGTAAAAAACTGGCAATTTTAGACATCATGTCCTTCAGAGTCCTAAGATTACTTGGTACCATCAGTACTGAACTCAAGGCATTATTTTCAATTTGCAGATGTTTTCTATGATGGGAGATTTCTGAGCATTCCTTTAAATAGTGGTACCAAAGCGCATATTTGGTCATTTGAAAATCTGCACATCACTATTATGCCGGACGTACAATACAAGTTTAATGTTAACATCTTGGCAGGGATTCTCGATCTCTTATTGGGGCAATATCTTCTGCCCGAACGCCTCAGTTTGGTAATGTTCCTTGTTTCTTTGCAGCACATTCCTCTGGATTTACTGCAGAGAATACCGGCAATTGTATGTCAGAACATTTGGCAAATGCATGATGGTGTACCAGCACATTTTAGTTGCCATCGTGAAATCTGACGTTTTATTTGCGAATGTAGTTTAATGGCCATCAATTCTGCAATGCTCATTGATGAATACTTACTCACTGCTTTTATTTTCTTTGAACGCATGGAAAATTTGCATACAAGAAGGTTTCTTTGTATCAACTACCTTGTTCCTACTCCTTGCATTCATGAGACCATTCTCTTCGCCAGGCTTGTTGTCTTTTCGACATCTGTTTTTACGATTTTCACTGAATAAATGTCACACGCGACTCTTTGTTTTATGGTGATAGTTCCATCTCCTTAATGCCTACTCTCACCTCTTCAAATTGGATTTTCGAATTTGGCGTTACCCTCCTCTAACATCGGTCCTGTAGTTGCATGGATGTTTTCTGGTGCCCATTTTAATTTTTCTTGTATAATGCTTTTATCAATTTAAATAGTTTAAAATTGATTACATTGTCAAGCTTTAATTTTTCTTCAAGTTTTAATAATTTCAAGTTTGCACTTTAGGGTTCTAAACTGCTTTTTCGTTCTTGGTAATTTACTCCCCCCTGGATCATCTAATCGTCACGTTACTTACGTGAAAAATAGAACTTTTAAGAATGAGCTTTCTTTAAAAAAATTAATTATTGAAACATCATTTGTTATTTATTTATTAATTTTTTACAATTTCCAACAATTCTCGGATTCCCTATATTTTTGCAATATTCATTTACAAAGCGTCGTTTGGGACCTTATGTTGTGTGGTGGATTTTTATCCTCTTAATGCCTATTATCACTTCTGAATTTGTCGGTTGAATTCAGCTACAGTCTGTATATATGTGTGTACCTTAGAAATTAATGGAAATACGGGGTGGGGGATAAAATAGATTATATAACAGATTCCATTTCACTGATATTTCAAGTTTTGTTTGAGACAAAACTCATTTGTGATATCTTCGATTAATAAAGAGGTTTAAAAAATTTTTTGTACTAATTACAGGTTTCTATAGTATTAAATGCATGAAAAAAATACAAAGGCAACTTTTGATATGGGGATACTGCAATGTTCATTAGACTTTTCCAAAAAAGAATGACGTAAAAGATAAAAAATATTTTATGAAATTAATTGCTTTAATTTAATATTTTTGATTAAAGGAAAGAAATAAGTATAATAAATTTTCTTAAAAATATTTAAAATATTGTTTAATGAAAACAAATGGTTGTCCGTCATCTAAGAAATTGGCAGAGCTGCAAAAAATATTAATCAAGAAACTGCATTTTTAATAAATGCTACTATAGGCATAAGTTTTTAAATTTGAAAGTTAGATATGAAATTTGTAGTTTCGAAGCATTATCGCATACATTATATTTCTCCAACGCTTTTCAGAATTTTTATGCTTTAATTTTGGAAGGTGATGGTGTAAATCATTTACACCATCATTAGTTCAAGCATAGTTTTCACATAAAGTAAAGATGGGGATAAATAGTTTTTTTAAATTATTTTTTCTATTATATTTGTATAACCAAAACAGATTTAAAATAAATTTGTCTGAAATTTTCGCCGATACTAGGTTTTCTGAAGACTTAAATAATGCTTAAATGTGGCATAGAACGCCTTTTATAATAATTTTAAATTTTTTAACTCAATGTTTCGCCAGTTAAAGTTGCGAAAATGTTTTTTGAGCTTCCGTCATTTTTTAAGTCAAATAATTAATAATATGATTAATACTGACTAATAATTAATAATACGAATAATACAGTTTAATAATAAATAATAGGATCAATACCATCTAATGATTAACACTAAAGTTACCACGAGCGGGTCAAATGACCCGTTTCCAATGGCAATTCCAATGGATAGATGAATCGCCGGTAGGTTTAGTGTTAATAACATTTTTTAAAAATTTCTAAGTACTATTTTTTTTCTTCTAGAAGCGATTTTTTTTATAAAAGAAAATGGATATTCAATAAACCAAATATGTTTCTATCAAGGCTACAAGAAGTAAAACCGAAATTCATAAACAACTAATGCGAAAAATGGAGCGGATAACTCTGTCGGAAGCGTTTGGATGGAAGTGCGGAAAGTGCGGTCAGTTGCTTGCCTTTTAAGCTGTTCTGGTCAAATTGCAACACAGGCATCTCTAAAAGGACCATTTTGGTTTTTAAATCAATCATTCGGTTGTGTGTATATTGCTTTTTCATGATTTACCGAAGGACCAGTCTCGTGTTTGGCAATCTGGAAGCATGATAAAAGAATAAAAAACACATATTTGAAAAATTAATTAATGAAAAATATTAACACATAGTAAACCCTTAACATATTAATAATGTGTTGAATTGTGAAGCTAAATTAGCCATCGTCTCAAATGAAGGATTGCTTTCCTGCACTGCGAGGGAGCCTGATGCCACTGTTGCTTTGTTTTGCAATGAGCATAAACAAAGCTCTGAGCAATTGTGAAAGCATTTGGTGTAGATTTACATCAACCTTGTGTTTCGTCTAAGTAATTTTTCTTTGGTCGCTTAAAAATGAAAAATAACATTAATCGACATAAATTTGAACTACTAGGAAAAATTAAGATTATGTTTAATAAAGAAATATTACAATAAGACTACATCATTTATATCTGATTGAAAATGAAAGATGTTGGTATACTACCAAATAATACAGAAAAAACTGATCATATATCACTTGGTGGCTGTTTATAACAAAGAAAACAAGCTTCTAAAATGCTTATTTTTTGTGCTACGAGAAATTGGTATTAAAATAAGAATTTAACGTGAATAATCAGAATAAAATTCAGAGGTCTCATTAAGTATAGTTACCATCTAAAACTTAATACATTTTTAATATTAATCCATTTTAGTTTTGAATGAAAATATTGTTAACAAGTTTCAGGGTATAGTTATTCAAAGGGTTTCCACGAGGCTGCTATTCGTACACAAAATAAAATATTTATGAATGATTTAAATCATTAAAAAAACTTTTAAAAAATAGATAAATAACCAAAGAACCTGGCTATGATCTCGCTCAGCCATGAAAATTCGATTTCAATCTCGATAAAGAAATTCAAAAATATGTTTAAAAAAAGAAAGGAAAGGAAAATAGATTTTGTAGAACCTTTAATTCTAGTGGTACATCACCCGGAGGAAGGTTCGAAACGACCAAACTAAAATATGAATTTAAAGGAAAAGGTAAATATATAGATGTTCACTCTATTCAATGGTCAACAATCTTTCTAATTATCCAGTTGATCATCCCATAATGATAAAAGTTGGTTTCTAAAATATACAATTAGAAATAATACGGATTAATCAAATAAAAGATACTACCATCTCGAAAACTCTATAGCCCGGCTCTACCTTTTAAAGGTGAAAAGCTGTTATATTGTGTAACTCGTGTTCTAAAACCATAAGTGTAAACAAAACATAATGCTTGGTAAAGCTGGACCAGATATCAAAAAAAGAGATATCAAGAGTATTACGAAATCCCGAAATAAAGAATGTCAACATACAAAAAAAATGAAGGTGTGTTATCGACACTTGGACTACGGATAAAATGAAATTAGTTATTGCAAAAGTTTTGACATTCTAAAAATATATGAAGTATGGAATTTTGAAAATGAAACTGACATATTATTCAGAGATTATATGAAATTGTTTTTCAAAACAAAATTAGAAACAGATTATAAATGTTATGAAATTTTCAAAAATGAAGGATGTAGAGGGTATGGAAAAAATAAATTGGATATGAATTTATGAAAAATTTAGAAAAACTCTGGAATGAGATTTATAGATAAGATATGTTTAAATTCATTATGGAGTAAGTTTGACCAGCGAAGAAATAATTTTAGAATTGGAAGATTTTTTAAAAACTTATTGAATTATAAACTTAGATTTCTATAATGAATTAAAGACTTCGTAATTTATATCATTTGTATGCTGTTACGTATGCGCACGAGGGAGGAACAAAGGATAAAGATTTGCTAGAAGATATAAACTTATTTGACTTAAGTGTTTTTAATTTTCTAACGTGCTAAGATAATAGTGTCTGGTTGTTCTTTGAGAAATTGCATGCGTTACAGAAAAAAAATGTAATAAATGAAATCTTTCAGATATCATATAATTAAACTTTGCTATGATTATCATATTGTTGATGCAGTCACTTTAGCTACTTTGTGTTAATATTTATAAAGTATTCATATTCTGTACAATAGAAACTTTTAAAATATTTATTTTTTAATTGTGAAATATTTCGATACATTAGAGTTTATTATTGAATATGATGGAATTGGGAAAATGCAAAACAAATTATTCATAATCAAGAAAATTCACTTTAAAAAATGAAATATGGTAAATGAATGCCTTAAAAAAGTTGAATTCTTCGGGTTCTGTTGAAACAAAACCCTTTAAAAAACGAAATCAGTATGAAATTAGTTTGAAATATTCCGTAAATGTAATGAAACAAATTTCCAGGAGAAATTATGCAAAATTAATTTTAGAATTAATAGACGAAGAATTTTACTGAATTTCTACTCAAATGTTGTAACAATAAAATAATTGAGAAAGGAACGAAACAACCCAATAAATTTTCTCAATTAAATTTTATATATAAGGGGAGAAAAGACTGTGGTGAAGGAAATGATACAAACTTGTTTGAAATTGCAATTTAACAAATTTTTATAAAGAAATGAAACATTATTTAAGTGAATTGATTATGTATGTGATATACCAGAAATGAAAGAAGTAAAAAGAAAACTTCATGCCCGTTTTGTAAAGTATGATAATAATAGAATTGAAAATATAATTTCAGAATACTAAATAAAATATATATGTAGCAGCCACTATTAACTTAACCGGATTAACTGAG
Organism: Argiope argentata; assembly: GCA_026289955.1. NCBI lineage: Eukaryota > Metazoa > Arthropoda > Arachnida > Araneae > Araneidae > Argiope > Argiope argentata. Next base: position 471,974 of record JAOUZG010006627.1, read on the forward strand.
AAAACAATGGATATGACATTAGCCGATGGACATATTCGAAACACTGAAATACTCACAACCATTGTGAATATTATTGTAAAAGGGAAAAATATTCCAACAGAGATTATAGTGCTAAAACATGCCAAAGGAAACCGAACTCTTCTCGGTGTTGATTTTTGAAGTGCTGCAGGTATCGTCCTAGATATCCAGAAGAAACATTGGTACTTCTTTGAAACCCCTCAAAAGAAGTATGATTCCATAGAAACGCCTCCTAATATAAATGCTCTCCTAACAGTACCCACTGTGCCTCAACCTTGTCAACTTCGTAAACATGAAGGTACAAATCTTTCTCCTAAACAGTGGCAACATTTTAATTCCTTACTGAAAAAGTAAGAGACATGCTTCCAGACAGGGGAAGCGCCAACGCCTTTTATCCAACACAGAATCAATACCCGTGACCACCTTCCAATTGCAGTGCCACCTTATATAATGAGTCCGGCAAAGGAAGAAATCTTAAGACAAGAAATTAATAAGCTCTTGGAAGAAGAAATGATCGTAGAATGTGAATCATCATATGCTTCTCCAGTGGTATTGGTACCAAAACCTAATGGTACAATGCGTCTGAGCATCGATTGCAGAAAGCTGAACTCCATTTCAATTCCTGATTCCTACCCACTTCCACGAATGAATGGTTTTCTGCATGACGCAAAGCCTACTTCTTTCATGTCAACCATCGATCTTCGAGCAGGATATCACCAAGTTGAAGTTCATCCAGACGATCAAGACAAAACTGCATTTATGTGTCCCTTTGGAACATACAAGTTCTTACGAATCCCATTTGGTTTAAGGAAAGCCCCTACAACTTTTCAAAGGTTAATAGACAATTTCCGAAATGGTCTTGATGATATTCTCACTCTCACATATCTCGATGACATCATCATTTTGTCAGAATTATTCGAGAAACACCTCTCTGATTTATAAGCTGTTTTCGAAAGACTTACTTTTTTAATTGAAACAAATAGAGATAAATTCAAAATTGATCAGGAAAAAGTTTCCTCCATTCAGAAAATGCCACCTTCAAAAAATGTTAAAGAAGTACAATCCTTCCTTCAAGCATGTTCCTGGTTCCACAAATATATTCCTGGCTTTTCAGAAATATCACGACCTCTTAGTGATCTTACAAAGAAAAAAGCTTCATGGGAATGGGATTTCACCCAGAAAAAGGCCTTTGATACCTTAACAACTTGTCTCATAACACCTCCCGTGTTGAAGCAAGCTGATGGAAATAAACCATACGTTCTTCGGACAGACGCTTGTCATTATGCCCTTGGTGCTTGTTTACTTCAAGTCTCAGGCTCTGAAGAACTCCCTATTGAATATGCTAGCAGATTGCTTTCTCAAGCAGTGCGCAACTATTCAACTACAGAACGGGAAGCTATGGCTGTCGTATGGGCCCTCAAAAAGTTCCGTGGCTACTTAGAAGGTTCAGAAGTAACAGTGGCATCTGACCATCAACCTTTGAAATGGTTTTTGACTCTTAAGTCCCCAACAGGAATATTTATTCGATGAGCTTTAGAAATTCAATCGTTCAACTTGAAAGTTCAATATGTACCTGGAAAAGCAAACGTAATTGTGGATATGCTTTCACATTCAGTTCGCAGAGAAGAAATTTCCTCTCGTGAAATTTGTAATATTGTTATAGCAGACATGCCTGCGAGAATTTCAAAGGAAATGCGTGATTCTCAATTGAAAGATGCTAATTTGCGTCCAATTGAAAGATTTGAATCAACACCAACAAGATGAAAATTTTGTAAACTGGACCAGAAGAGGATATTTGATGAACCAAGGAGTCCTCTATCGCTTTGTTCCTGATTTGGATACAGAAGAGGCCCAGCTTGTAGTTCCATCTCATGAAATTTCAAAACGTAACGTACCATACTTGATCCTCACCCAGAAGTCTCCTACTTCACATGAGATACCCAGCCTCGACAAGCCATCTTAACCGATAGCGACCTACCATACATCTGCTCTTTCGCCCTTCAGAGATGTGGATACTTCTACAGTTGTCTCTCTTAGAAAAAGAGGTAGACCACCAAAACCCGTTGTGCCACCACGCACTACTACTCAACAAGCTCCTTGTGTGCCCGAGTCATCTACATCAAATCACCTTGCCCAGAAACTCAAAAAGCCACAACAGATAACACAGACTGCCAAAAGACCTCCCAATACTTTTAGTCCTGTCTCTTTGTCAGGATGTCATCAGAGACAGAGGGGGAGATTGTAGCAGCCACTCTTATCTTAACCGGATTAACTGTAACCGGAACTGCTGCGGCACCTAGAATGGTGAGCGAAAACGGCGAAAACGCCAATGAAGCCCAAGCAACGGACATGAACTCATCTCTAACTTTTCTTTGTGTGTGTGTTAATTTTTAAAATTATCTTGTGTTGTGTGTAACGTAACTTTTTCTAATAAATAATTGTTACACAAAAACCTATTTTATTAGAGCGCCCGAACACCCCACCACATACATAAAATGATGAAAGGAACTGGTGAAATTACTAAGAAGCAAGTTTTACAATTTGATATAATTTAGATAAAAAAAAACATGTGAACTTTCAAAGAGATTTTCTCTAAGAAATTATTGAGGAATTTTTAGGAGAAAATAAGCACGTCTCCCGTATATGAGAGGTTTCTCCTTCCCCTCTCCCTTCGAATTAAAACAAAACAATAAAAACATCATATTCAGTTTAAAAAGTTGCATAATTATACTTTTTTTCCCTCTATAGGTTTTTTTTCCATTTTGGGGTCGCTTGACATTTTTGCTTAAAGCATCAACAAAAACTCCAAAATAACTTCAAAATGATAAAAACACTGGTAAAAGTCATAGTATATGAGTACTATGTTACAACAATTTGCGATAGCAACATTGATTTGGAATTTTTTAAGTGCTAAAGACTGGCTAAAAGTAGCAGAATATCGGGACAACTTTCGAATAATCTGCAGTTTCAAATTATCCCAGAGTATTTCCCATAAACTACTTACTGAATAGCAGTGATTTTTTTTGTAATAAACTCATTTTTAAACTGAAACCTGTCATAAATTATTGTGAAAAATTCTTCATAAACGAAAATTATCTATGATATTTGCAATCATACTTAGATTTTCGAAGGTTTTTATTTATTGGTTCGTGACTGATTCAATTTATACTTCCTCGTAGTCTTTAAATTTGATGTCCACAATTCCAATTACCATCCAGAATTAAAAGCCGCATGCTGCTAATTACACGAAAATCTCATTTTTCGTTATAAAATGCTGAACCTTGATTTGGAATTACATCGTTATTTTCATTTTCCCTTCACAACTGTTGATGCCAAACGGAGTTAACTTTGTCAGGAGCGGTTACATTGATGAACAGCACCAAAACAAGCCCATAAACTTAATTATATTTCCTAGTTTTCGATTAATATTAAATATATAAAAGATAAAAATAATATTGGAGCCAATAATGACTTTTTATTATTGTTATTAATGAAGTTCCATTAACTTGTGCTGTCTTTACGAATGTCCTCGAACTACTCCGGATGCTTTGGTAGGACGGGGTCATCTGCAGTATGGCTGGATTGGATGAAGCGAGGGCATTTCATTTTTTTATATAGCCAGAAGTCGACAAATGCATTGAGATAAATAAATAATAAAATACTTTAGCTTGGTGGCAAGTTCTTCTTTTTCTCTTTTGTTAGAGACATTTTCTACAAAAGCATACGTTAAAGAACTTGGAAACTCTTCAGAATGAAACAAAACGCAACATTAATAATATACTATGTTTGTATGCAATAGCGATATTTAAAAGGATCCTCAACTGGCATCTTTCAATGAATTTCATAAAAATCTTTTTAAAAAGTTATTTTGATAAGCTGGTCATTAATAATAATGAAACAAGAGTAATGAACAGTTATATTCTCTACCATTTTAAGAACAAAAGATCAAATATACATTGTAATATATAGCTCTCCTAAGACTTAAATCTCCTAAACACCGACGTGACTCCTGAGTTGACTTTACGTATTGTATTCTAATTAAAAGGGCGCATCCAGATTTATGAAATAAGTTTTTCTGCTGTGATATTTTTTGTAGAAATAATAATGTCTGGAGGTAAAGAACCTTTGAGTGGAATAAGAAAGCATTTATTCTAGCATTATATTTACTAATTTTATAGAGAGAATATTTTTCTAAATAAAGCCACATCTCTCAAAAAATTTAAATTATTTTTCTACCTTTCACTTAAATTACGAATCAGATAATTTAATCCCAGGAAACTTTTGGTGAAGAACCGGGCGGTATTCATTACGATACCATTAAAAAATCTAACAAATTCATAATTTTTAGTTTAGCTCTCTTCAACTGTTAAAAATTTATAATTTGGGTATTCATAATAAAAAATCAGCTTGGTAGTAATTGCTAAAGTATATTTGAAAAAGCAACAAGACTTCCTCCTGTAGTTATTAAAATCGGTTTTATAATAAACATTCATATTCAAATCCGGTCCACAGCACATTGTCTAGAGTAATACAAAACGTCCTCAAGAGAGTCAGTAACGAAAATGGAAGCAGCGCAATATAATTTTTGAAGTGCAGAGATAAAAAGCAATAAGTATTTGTTTTGTTGAAAGATCAATAAATCTATAGATAAAGTACCAAAATTCTCTTTTTTTCAAACGACATCTTAACCTACTAAGTTCAAGTTAGTTCTTTTATTTTTTTTTTAAATCCAGACAGAAGCTCAGAGAAAAATGGAGATGATTACACATTCCACACAAGTTTTGTATTGAATAATATCTAGGAATATATATGTTTGTAAATTTAAAAATACGGCATTTTTGTGCATGAGCCTGATTTCAAAATCTATTAAGGTGAAAACTAAAATTCAATACCTTTTAAAGTACTTGCTATGTAGCCTATACATTAAAAAACAGACATTTAGTTTAAAACATTGAATGTATTGTTACAAGTGTATTAGGATAAAATTTATAATTTTGCATCGCTTAAAGAACATTTAATAACCTCCAGACACAAACTATTGGCATTATAAAATTGCTATTTGTTTAAAGGCATTGAAAGACAAATATCTTAAAAATCCTTTCTTTATTTACTCATTTCTCATTTCATTTACCTAACATAAAAATATTTAAAAGCATTCAATAAAATATCTACTGATAAATGTCACTCATCTTTCTCAAATTATAAATAATTATAAAGCAAGCTTGTAAATTTCCTTTCAGAATACCCTTTAAACATTACAGCCAAATCCTAACATCATGCAGTATATGTTCGCCAGATACGTCATTCACAGTATAATGTACTTGGGCACTTTATTTATCTCTTCCGCATCTGTTGTATTTATTTCAGAGTAGTATTGTAAGGTATCATGAGTGTTTTCAGAATCTTCCAAACAGTCTTCAAATATTGGGGGATACATAGTGTATCGCGATTGTAAAGAAGAACGCGCTCGGTTATTTCTTTTGAATGGAACAGTTGAATGTCCATTATGAAGATATAAATTTGAAGGCGTTGAACTAGGGACTGAATAGGCAACAGAACTACATGGCGAAAGAGTGATTGGTGAATAAGGAATTCTGGGTGCTTTATCTAGTGGCGAAGGTATTTTGAGCATCTCTACTGCTGATTTCCGAGGACCAAGGGTTTGGTTGTTGCTTCTTGCTTGTAATAGCAACATTTTAAAATCATGCATACTCGTTGGCTTAGTTGGACCAAATCTGTCGCTGGCTAAAGATTTCCGTTCAGATGTTGCACTGTTTGTTGACCTGAAATCTGCCCAACTTCTTCTGTCTCTAGAACAGTCGAAACTCGATGTATTTCTTGGTGAAAGAAAACCTGTTTCAGCTAATGCGCCTTTAGATGGTGCTGGACGAAGGTAGGATGGGGAACATGAACGAGATGAAAATGCGATTGAAATATCAGAATCTGTTTTAATATTCATTCGCTTCTTGCAATTATGTATTACAGCAAATAAATCTTCAGTGGACATAGTGTTATGATGCGATTTATTTACATATCCTTGAGGGCATATTTGAGAATAATTGTTCTTTGTTAATGTATGATTATTTTCTTCGCGCTGAGTATCACAAAGCTGCTCCATTCGTTTTGAATGCAAGTCAGTATTATGTTTAGTAAGAGTATTTTCATTTAATGGAAGTCCTGAAATGTTAGGATCTGGAATTATTACTTTTGGAGTTTTCTGTATTGAATTCGTACTAACTCTTTCATTTGTATTATTCTGATTGTAAATATGCTCAGTAAACGGTACCCTTATCAAGTTTGTATCAATGGAAGCTCTAGAACTTACACTTCCTGCAACATTTCTTTGCAGAGGTATCTGATATTTATGATATCCTCTTTCTATTTCTAGCTCTTTTGAATGGTATCTTTCAACATGCGCAGCAGTAATAGAATCAGGCACACTGCTTGTGATGAAGTGAGGATCCTTGAGCCTCTGAGTTGTATTTAAAGAAATTATATGGTGCTGAATTTGATTAGTGTATAGATCCTTAGTTGTTTCTTCTGTTTTTGTAATTACTCGTTTAGCAGCCCAGTTATTAGATTTGCTGTTATTTATATTGTTTACATAGCTTTTTTGAGGAATCTGATATAACTTGCGATCTAAAGAGTTAGTACAATGTATTACTCTTCCTTCTGGATCCAAAAGAACTCGTGCTGCTTGTTTCGGTTCACTAGAATGTACAGTCACGGGACTCTGGGATTTAGATTTTCCCTTGTAAAAGAATTCTCTATCACGTTTTTCATCGTAAAATAATTCACTATTATTTAAGTCTGATAAATATTCTCTATTTGATGCATATTTAAAATATTTACTGAATTCAGTAGTTAGTTTCTGATCACTGTCTCCCTTAAACAAGGTTTTCTTACACGAATCTAAAGAATTATTACGCTCATTCATTGTTCGTCTTTGGATTGGAGTAACAGTAACTTTATGTGCATATTTAAGAGGTATTTCTATTTTATTCATATACGAATCTTTTATGTCATATGTATTTGAATGAGTTTTGTACATCGAAGTATCACTTTTTACCTGACTTGGGAACTCTTGATCTTCAAATATAAACTTGTTTTCGAGTTGAATTTCACCCTTTAATTTTGTTTGATTAGAGGAAAAAGATTGCAAAAAATTCTTTGATTCGTTATCTTTTATTGGTGATATATTTTCTTTTAAAAATAAAGGTAAAGGTTTGACATTTTTAGGAGAACTATTACCATACATATTAATATGAGGATGACTTTGCAGTTTATTTTGTCTGTTATGAGAATTCTTAAATTTATTTTCTTCTTTTGTTCTTGATTTTATATTTATTAGGGTACTAAAAATGTTCCTTGGATTCTCTGCTGAATGCTTAAACGAATCAGCTTTCTCTGTTTTCCGAGATTTTGAAGATTTCTGTTGAGGCTTATTTTTTTTACTTAATTCTGGTTTGATTCTTGGTTTATTTGTTTCTTTTCGAATATTTTTCGAATAATGTTCTACTTGTTTCCGTATGCTACAGTCACTATCTAAAGCTACTGGTAGATCAATATTTTTGGCCCCATCTTTTATTGTAGCGGCGATTGTTGCTGGCGGTGGAGGTGAGGATTCAAATCCTATGCTTGTTAAAGTCCCAGAGCTTGAAGTGATTTCTGTGCCAGTCTGAGAGAGAAGGCTATTTAAACTACCGTCACTTATTGTGTAGACAGATAGTGATGATCCATAATTATTCTGAAATATAATATCCGAAGAATCATCGCTTTCATCACTACTTATAAGAAAAATGTCATTTTCTGCTGATGGGCCATTAGAGGTTTCATAATTATGTGTAGCATTATTTTTTGAGGCCGTATAATTTGATATTTCTTGTTCTTTATTTTCTTTGACCATATTGGTATCAGATTCCTCTGATTTAATGAACTTTGATTTAAACCTGAAACATAAGATAAATATAAATTAATAGATAATAGAGATAAGTATAAATTATTATGGTACAGAGCTTTATTTTTATATTATCACTTCATGCATTTCTTACTTTTCCTTTTACCTGAAATATAATTTTTGAATTTCGTCTAGTTAATTGTTCATTTTGTCAAAGAACTAATTTCTGCTAAATATTGCCTCAAAGTCGTTTATTTTTTATACAATAAGACTTTTTATTACAAGTAAAGATTCGAGTTAAATTTTCTTCCAATATTTAAGATTTGATGATTTTTTTTCTTATATTTATATACAAGTTCAATGAACTATGAAATGTTTTCGAGATTATCATTAAGGTTTGAAGAAAAGTAAATGTCGGAAAATTAGCAGAATATATTTGTAAAAACTCAACACAAAGAAATTATCAAAACTAAGCAAAGTGTATTAACACAATTTATAGCTTCTGATAATTACATTTTTTTAATTGCAATACTTATAGGATTTGGAATGAAAATAGCTAATGGAAAATCAAGAATCCCAATTGAAAGCTTGTGTCCTTTATTGTAAAAATTACCTGTTATTAGCCTTGTTATTTGAAATTGAAGAATCAACATTTTTCATATCAGTATCTTTTGTTGCATATCTCTTGTTCTCATTAGAATTAGTCTTATTCTCAGAATCCGACGAATTGATATCGCTGCTGCAGCTCCAGTTTCCACTCGAAGATTGATCCTCTGTCTTTCTGTCACTGTTCAGTTGTCTCATTTCAACTGCGACATTCATGGCAGCTGAAACTGTTGAGATTGGAATATGACTTTTTAGTCTTCTTTTGCTCATGGCTGATGATTTATTAAAGTCTAATGATTGATACTTTGAATCCAATTTCACCTTTTCATTTATCTTATTTTGCCCTTCAGATCTAACTGCTTGTGTAATGGAATCTCTGAAGTTTTGAAACGGAGAAATATTTGAATCTGAAGAATTATTATTTCTTTCTTTGGGAATAATCCTATTTGTTCTTTTATTATTATTTTGCCGTTCTGAATATCCATCACTTTCAAACGTAGAAATATTTTTCTCAAAAGTCCGTGTTGACATGACTGCACGTTGGCATTCCTCATTGATGATGTTATGTAGCACATCTTTCAGCTCTTTGGTGTCTCCTTCTGCTACTGTATTCCTCCTTTTATCTTTTTTTTTCTTTCTTCGAATAAAAAAGTCCACCTAATGTAGAAAATACAAATATATTAATTACTATTGAGATGATTTGATTGTTCACGTGCGCAGATAATTAATTTATATCCCGATGGTGTAGAGAAGAATTTATTAAAATATTTACAGCGATTTATTTTTTCGAAGTTTTCAATATTTGTGAGCGTAACCCAAGAACACTTCTACAATTAAGTCATTTCATAAAATATACATATTTTTAAATGAATATATTTAGTTAAATTTCTTTTTGTACATCATTAAATAATTGCTACAGGTCTCCTTCCTTTTTTCTACATAAAATATACTTTGGACTTTGGGGATCGATATCTAGTTTATTAGGGGTTTTTTTTGCATTAATAAGGGGGAAAATTAGAAAGGTCTTTTTAACCCAAAAGAGAATTTAAAAAAAGAGTTTGCGAAGTTACTTTATATATTGAATCCTAAATAATTCTCCAGTACATTTGAAAAATCTGTTAGATTCAGAAATAAAGCCATTAGGTATGTAACTGAATCTGAAACCTAATGAATATTATGAAAAAATTTATACTGAGAAGCTTTTTAAGTAGCTTTAGAAGATCCTATAGAGTTAATTCATGTATTGTGCTCATAATCATGTTCACATTCATGTTAAACATCTGTGGCAGCCCTTTCGCCTCTCATTGTGACACCTCTCAATTTGCCAAAAGAATGTCAAATGAAAATCTGAGAATGCCTTCACAATGCACTAAAAATTTGCGTGCGCAGACTCTTGAATATACTATATGTATAGGTAGTTGTGGTATAACCACCAGGCAGCTAAAGGACGGGGAACAGCAATAATTAACAAGATAAAAAAAGATCGTTGAGTTGTTTTGGAAAGTCTAAATTTTTTAAAAAAAAAACTATGATGGTTTATTTAGTTAATTGATAATAATTAAATTGCATTTCAGCATTAATTCCTTTACTAATTACTTATTTAATGTAGCGTAAGTAACAATAGATGAAATGCGGATATTGTATCAAAAGAAGAAGAAAAATAAAGAATTCGACTTCTCGTTTGGTTCTTACTTATGTTGATCTAAAAATAATAACTCCTGGTAGAACCAAAAAATGACAAAAAGTCTCTTCAACGATATTTTTGTAAAAAAATATATATTAATGGAGTTTAATAAATTAAGATTACATTCGTTATCCCAATAAATGAAAATAAATGTTTATTATAAATCACTGTAAATAAGAATATTATTTTATCATTGAAGATAATGACTGATACATCACAATACTAATACATGTATCTAATATTTTTAGAGGACAACAGTTATTGATGCCTTATAGGTATAATCGAGCAAGGGATTCTAAGCCTCCTTCGCTTAAAATATACTAATTAAATCGCCATAAGATATAACTAAAAATGAACGAAAATGCATAAAATATAACTGTTTAAGCAAATAAAATAAGTAGTTAATCAGCATACATGAATAAGAGACCGTCTAAAAGTTGCCATCCTATTGAAAGGTTGACCACTAACATCTATAGGCACTGGAGTGGATGACACTTGATTGGTTGTCATGTCGTTTTGGATATTAGTCGACTTTTCTGAATTGTTATTATGAAGACAGTTGAACAAATGACGCACCTGAAAAATATAAATACATAAATAAAAAAAAATATATAAGCAAATTTTTAATTTTTGATGTGTAACGATTTTTAAATTTTTTACTGGTGCGTGAACAAATTTGGCTCTAATTATTAGCTTCAGGAATATGGTTGAAAGTAAATTATAAAAACAACAAAATAATAGAGAAAGAGAAAAAAGAAATAGTTAAAAAAATCTCTTAATTTGAAATGTCATATTATTTGGAATCATAGGACAGTGAGGAATTAGGACTTTTGAAAGGTTTGCTCCTGCGAAGTGTCCCGTTAATATTTTTACTGCAGGCTGTTGGCTAATACTAAGCTTTGGCTGGTTGATATTTTGCAACTTAGTAATCGGTACACCCATTTTCAAATTCATTACGTGTGGTGGCATCCCAGGTAGATCAAGCAAATTCAAAAATTTTGTTGTATAACTAACCGATTTATCTGCTGTCAAAGGACTGATATGTAATTACCTTACTTTGAATGAAAGGCTGAATAATTTTGTTAAGTTCACAGAGGCTTTGTTCTTGACTTCTAACATAGATCGTTCACTTAGTCAACTGTTTTTCTCATAATTGATTTGAATATTGAAAAATACTTTTTCAAATAATTCTTCTTTTGGCGTCACTAAATTACGGAAGTTATGAGGCTATGAAGTTCATCCTGAGATCAGATCTGTTCTCAATTTTCAGCAATGAGTGTGAGAATAACTCAATTGATCGATTGTTTTTGTTGCTGGATACGCAATATTTGTAGATAATTTCATTAACTTTAAGTGTCGTCACAAAGTAAAGTATTTTAGACAAGTATTTGTTTCGTCCGCTGGTGTCAATCGAGGAGTTAACAGGAAATGTTTGCCAAAAATTTCTTGCAAATTATATTAATACGTTTTCAAATGGTCTGATATTTCCATACAAAAGAACCTGAAGCGCTTTTGTGTGCTATCGTGAATCTATTCTAAAAATTTCTTCAATACTTTCTTCTTCTGGATATTTTGGAAATGTTGCAAGAGAGCATTGAATGAGCACGGGAAAATGGCATGTTCAATGGCAATTTCAAAGCAGTTCTTCCATCTGGTAGCAATGCCGTAGCTATTCCGGACGTCGAAAAAGGTAAGACTGTTATTTTGGAATGGAATTTCAGAACTGCAATAGGAACTTTTACCAGTTTCTCCTGGTGAATCTAAGATTTCTTCAACCTCATTATTGACATTTTGCATTATTTGATCGTAAAGGCCGTTTCCCTCAAACATTAATTCAGAAATGTTTGATAGCACATACGACAAAAGACCACCCGTTCTGTAATTTTGTTTACGGGGCAATTCTATTTCGAAGCAGCAGCAGATCGGGTCGGTGCTGGTATCAACGCTTCGTTGTAGATTTCTGCTGCGAAACCCATCTTTCTGTTTGAAATTTCCTTGCTTAAAATATGTGCTGCCATTTACGATTTGTATTTCTCATGTAACTCTGCTGGAGATGAAGGAGAGAAGGCGATCAATGTGATTACAAATAACGCAATAATATGGTTTGGATATGGCGTTTCTCTTTCTTATGCGTCATTAATGCATTCATCCCAGTGTCGGTTCATTCCTCAGTGAATTCAGAGCTAATTATTGCACTGCGGAAAATACCATGTGTAACACCGATTACAATTATTAGAAAGCTGCTGGAGCAGGCACCACTGCATTCATCTTTATTTGGATACACAGCATGCAGTATACATATCGCAGTTTCTTTGAATAGGCCAGGTCCTCCGTCGACTCACGCTTTTTTTTGCGCCATTTAAAGAATTTTCTACTCGCATTCGATATGTAATACGTAATTACTTTAGAATGTAACAAAGCTTTGAAACGGCTTAAATCATAATGAACATTTACCTTTCATTTATATAAATGTTATTCTTTCATAATTATTACTATTTTTTTAAAATCTTTAACCTTACTTAAGTATTAAAGTTTAATTCATTAACTCAAAAACTAATCAATCAGCATAGCTCCATTCCAAAGCAACCTTAAACGAAATATTTCAATTTACTCATATCAATCACTCCAGAGGGATTTATTTAACTATATAAGGTGAATTTAAATGAAAATTAATCGACACAACTTAATTTTACCACTATTTGCATTAACTGAACAAAATAAAGATTAAGAAAAATGAAAAGAAAAATAATGAAATAAAAAATAATAAACTACTCTCACGAAATGAATGTTATGGTAAACAACAAAGTTCAATTTTAAGACTACGTCCCACGAAATAATTAAATGAAAATGAAAATAAATCGAAACTATGAGAATTCAAAACTATAGAAAATATTGAAACTGAATCGCAAAATATTTAATACAGAATGTATTGCTTTTACATTCCACAGAGGGCATTGTTTCTTTAAAACAAGATTTAACCTGTCATAGGTGCGACTTCACATAATGTAACATTTAAAAATGAGTTTTTGCTTGTTTTTATTTTATGCGGTGCCGCACCGTTCATCCGATTGCAATAAAACTTTGTCAACTTATTGCTTGTACTTGTGAAAGGGTTATAGGCATAGTACAATTATTAACATTTGCTTTGAATGCAGTAAAACTTAACAACAAATCGTTTCATACGCTTCTATGACTCAATATTATTTTTAAATTGAATGTGGACAAAAGACAAACAGCAAGCGGCACATATCATTGGTAGTTAATCGCACATATCTTTACTTGCAATAAAGCTCAATGTGTGTGTGTGTTGGCTCTCTACAGGCCAGATCGTTCGACCTACAGCTACCAAATTTGGTACGTGTATACCTTGGGGGCCGGGAATGTGCACCAAAGAGCCCTTTTTTTGAATATTTAATTAAAATTTGAATTAAATAAAAAATAAGCGAAATTTTGATGTTTTTTCGCTATAACTTCCGATAATATCACAGCACAAAATTGATTTTTGCATCAAATTAAAGATAAAAAAATTAGCTTCTCAATGACACTCATGTTTGACCTATAAAGTAGAATTCTATTTTTCATGAATTTTTAAACATTTAATGTAATCGTATTTTTCAACAATTTATTTCGCATAAAATAAAAACAAAATTTTATCTTCACGAGGATCACACACACACACACAAAAAAAAATCAGCTTTTGATAAAATGTTGCCATCACATTTTCAGAAGTTCTGAATTAAAAAAAGTTAATTACTACCAAAAATAAAACAGAAAAATATAATTTTCGTCAAGTGATTATATGAAATGAAATAAAAAGGAAATGTGATATTTTTTTAACAATAAATGCAAGAGAAAATTTTTTTTGATCGTTTGCAATATCAAATTTATTAATTCAATTAAAAAATTAAAATAAATAAAAAAAAATAAAAAAAATATTACAAAAGGGGCGAAAGTTAAAGATGCAATAGAATTTTTAGAAAAGCGCCAAACGATAATCTTCTGAGAGCGAGATTAATTATTTAAAAGCAAGAAATCTTTAACGAACTTGAAAATGACGTCATTTCAAAGAAATGACGAACAAAAAGCAATTGATAATAAGTAGAAGTAAAGTATTTTTGCATTCTTTTTTTTAATTTTTAAAACAATAAAACATGTTTTGAATTGTTACTTTTACTTATGTGAAGAAGATATACTGTGCAAATCAAAGAATTCGCTTTCTTCATTGTAATTTATCTTGGCATTTTAATGAATCATATGAAATAAAAACGCATCTGCTTTCAACGAAGCATACGTAATATTAAAGCTATACTGGTAAAAGCAGGTCAACTATTTGAAAAAGTATCTTCTTTCAAACAAGCATACGTAATAATTAACAATGCAAAAGCATATAAAAATATTTTTTACACTCATATTTCGGAGATATCAAAACTTTCTAACCAAAACAATATCATGTTCACACATGAGAAAAAAATAAATCAATTATCATTCCAAATTAAAGATATAAAAATGTCATTTTCGGCACGGGTCTGCATAAAATGAAACAAATATGAAACATAATATTTTTGGAAAATAAATGCAATGAAACGTTTTCTATTATATTTTATAATACATATATGACTTATTCAATTAAACAGTTTTATTTAAGGCAAATATGGCTTAACATCTACCAGGCATCTTCTGTAATCGGAGCCTAGCATCTAATTTCTTAATTTTTTGGGGAGGGACATAAATCTCTTAACAAATGGTCTCAGTGAAATATATAATTAGTAGATTGAGGGAAAAAATGCCGATGATTTAAATTTTTCATATATCATCTGCTCTGTGAATCATATTTAACAAAATATTCTAGAGACAATATGTCCTTAAAATAAAAAAGTGGCACTCCAATCAACTAAATAAATCATCAAAACCGATCGATATATGAAAATTTCAACATAACTATTCGATATAAAAGCCATTGTAGCTATAAATCCCAATACCTTATATCTTTCATTTCGATATAAACTGGCCATTTTAGATCACATTATCAAGATGTCAAAGAAGCCAATCAGAGTTACTCTAGAATAATTGGTCTAGATTATGATAATGATGATTGTTCTAAACTTGCAATATTCAGAACTGAATAAATCAGCCATATTTGAAGAAGAAGATAGAAATGTTTATTTATTTATTTATTTAGAAGTTGAAATATTAAGAATATTTTACAAATATGAATCTACAAGACCAAAGGAATTTAAACCATAATTTTTGAAATATTTTTATAAACCTTAAAAAATGTTATTATTGAGAGCATTTATATACATCTAAAAATAAAATTAAAAACTGAATTATTTAATCTGTGAATTTTTTGCTGTATAATACCTTGAGATACTATAAATTATAAAAAAAGTATAATGTTTAAATTTATGTAGTGAAGATAAAACCTCAATGTCAGACTACTCTGCTTTCAGTTCTTAGTTTATTTTAAAGGCATGCTTGGAATGAGTAAAGAGGTCTTTGTATTAATTGATGTTTCATCATTTACACTTTAATTTAAAACTGAATTTTACATGCACTGATAGAAAATCAGAGAGAAATGTGTTCAAAGATAGGACTGCTTAATGCCTACATAATAGTATAAGTGAATTACATGATTATCGAAATGTGAACTTAAAAATATTTTTCTGAAAAACTTATTATGAGACCAAGTTATATATAAAAAAAATGATTGAACTCCTTAGTCGTTATTATTACTGGCCAACCGACTGGTCGCCAAAGGCGTCTAGTATAAAATAAAATAAAATAATTATCATTGATTCCAATCAATGTGAGTGAAATGAAATTGAAAATATTCAGTGTAAGGCTTAATTTTTTTTCGTTAGTGAATAGTGATCTACCCTATATACTGTCACATGCACTGCATTTTAGCTGAGGCGAAGAGAACTTATTATTCAGAATTTACCTCACATATGCAAAGTAGAATTATTATTATATCAATCAAAGTAAGTTATTTACAATGAAAGTTTTGCAGTACAAACAGTATTTTTTCTTTTTATTATTCAGTAAATTGGCAATACAATCGTATATCGTGTTAATTGTTTCGTCAAAAAATATGCTTCAAAAACGTTCGTCACTTAGTTGATCTACCAGCGCAGCATGTACAAATAAATGAATTCGAGGAAAGCATGATAAATAAATGAATTGAAACAAACAAGGAACGACAAGCGACTAATGAAGCTGATCGTTTACGAATTACAAATTCATGTGCTTCGAAATCTGAAGATACACAAACGGCAAGAATCGAAAGATAACCAATCAGGCGGATCGGAATCAGAAGACCAAAATGTGGCAAGGATCAAGGCAACTATTCTTAACGAAAATTTGAATGGAGAAAATATGCTTATTCAACGCATTCCTATTATTCTCTCTGATATGCCTTTTGATTTCAAGCGACTGCAGTTCCCCTTTCGATTTGCATTCTAGATGATCACCAAAAAGGCGCGTCGTCAATTGCTTCAAGTATGCGAATTGAACGTAGGAAATCCATGTCTTTTACATGGTCACATGTATGTTGGATGCTCATGAGTCGGACAGCCAAAAAATTTATTTGCTCTAGATGACGACGGGAAAACAAAAAAATATTGTCTAATATAAAGTACTTGAATAATAAAATTAATGAAAAATAGAATAAATATTATTTATACTTCTCCTTTATACCTAGTTTAATTTCAACGAATGCATTCATTGTCGACAAGAAAATAAATATTTTTTTCTATCATTTCTAATCAAACAAGATAGCTGTTTTAAATTTAAAACGATATTTCCAAAATTATTTCTTCTATGTCAGGAACACGCCGATGATAGCCACCTAATAGGTATATAAAAACACGTTCGTATTCAAACGTAGTGGTGTGTCAAAACTTAAAAAGCAAAAGCAATCTTTGCGCAATTTAGCAGGAAAAAAATATTTGTAATAATAAAAGTTCCTATATAGAAGCAACAGATCATTTTATAAAAAATCTAACTAACAATGAATTCCCAAGAAATCATTGTAATATTGAAATCTTAATTAAAGAAGGTTTAGATCTCTACGAAGCAACCGACTAACCTACTAGTCGGCATTTAAACTTTACCATAAATTAACAAAATGTTTTTTTAAAAGAAGAAAGTATTTCAATCCCCCAGGATCCGCTATGCACTAACCTCTGCACATAATAATTCGCTAACATATGCACCTCAACCCAATTTCAATAGGACCTTCCCGTACCTCCAGAAATCATAGTAAAGCACACATTGCCTTAATTAAATTAAAAATTTTCTCCCTATTTTTTCTTATTATCAATGATATTTTTAAACACGAAAAAACTGTAAATATTTAGACCTAAAAAAGCAAGATATTGACTTTGATGATCTCCTCGAAAAACCATAGACCCTGCCTCATGATACGTTGAAACTTTTAATTGGACAGGAAAACTTAGACCACAATCGCTACATATAGAAGTTGCTTTCTTCCCTGGATCATTCCCTTGGGCGGCTCCGGCCGGCACAGAAGCTTGTTCGCGTTCTCAAAGAAGATCTATTTATATTTGATGTGTAAAATCTACCACCTATGGTTATGTTCTTCACTTCTTATTTTTCTATTGCTAATATTTGATTATTTAATATTGTGAATAGTTTTTTGTCTTATTTATTATTTCTACTGTCTGGAAATTTAATATTTTGAGTCCTGTTTATAATTATCTTTTTTTTTTCTAATTGTTATTTGTTTTCATATTCTTAAAATATAATGCATCTCTTATATTTTGGGACGTGGAATTTTTCAGGTCACTTAAGGGTTAATTTTTTAGACTATAATCTAACCCTTTACAGAAAAAAATTTCACCTTTTATTGGAATCTCTGCCTGATGGTGACCATTGAGAAATTCGTCGTGCCGGATTTCTTTAGGATTATTGTTTTTTCCCCTCATATTTACTTCTGTTTTAGATTCATCTATCTATCTATCTATATCTATATCTATCTATATATATAAATATACACACCTTGACCAGAGAAAACAGGAATCGGTGAATTATTATTCATCCAAGGAATCCTCTAAAAGTATATTTGCACCAGTGATTTACTATCCATCTACTCGCACATGGAGTAATCAGTGACGCATTATCTTTATAATACCTCATTTGATTTATTAAATAAGAAAAGTGGAATGGTTTAGGAAATAGTAGAACATTTTAGAATGAAGTTTCTATGGACGAAATTAAGACAAAACTTGGGAAATTAATTAGCATTAAAATTAGAGTTTAAAATATCGTTACAATTTTCCCCACACCGCAAGACGTGGAAGTGCGTCGGGACCATTTGACTCAAAACCATACCTTACAGTGGTGTCTGAGTAAGAGTTTAATATTTAAAAGCATTTCAAAAAGTGATACCAAGAACCATTACATCATACAGAAATCTCATTCAAATAGTTATATCAGAAATATAAAAAGACAAAGAATCACATTTATGAAACTATTATATGAGCTTAAATAATCGACAAAAATATTAAAAATTAAATGATATAGTGCAAACATTGACCATTTTTCTGTAGAAACTTATAGAATTTAATATGACAAAGATAATAAACAGTACATTTGTTTATATTATATTCTTAAATGCTAGGAAGACTGACTCAACAAGATTAAATTAGAAATAAAATAATGGATTATTAAATAAAATATCAATATTTCTATAAATCCAAATGAAATATCAATATTTTTATGATTTAATCCAAATGAAATATCAATATTTTTAAGATTTTCAATAAAGTATCTAGAATTGAAAGCAATAAACTTGATACAACAATTTAAAATGAAAATAATAATTGCAATATTTCAAATAAAACACTTGTAAATGAATGTAACAGACATAAGATTCAAAATACTTGATCGTTTTAGAACAAATTAATAAACTTCTAAAAGTGAAAACAAGTTTTATTTTTAGTTTAGAAAAAGCTTTACAAAAACGCTGCGGTAGAGTGCGGCTTAAGCTACTGACATGACAGCCGTGGCCAAATATACAGGATGGCCATCACTAAACTTAAAGTGCTCACAGTGTTCTGTAGAGCTATCTATTTGCGAGAATGATGCCATATTTTGTAGGAAGATTAAATAATACGGGGGATGAAAGATTCCACGAAAAAAATAGTTCCAAAAGTCACCGCTAGGGGAATACATGTGGCACTGTGTAATAGAAAATAGAGTGTTAACAAATGCAAATCAATACAGAAATAAAATTACTTTTTATTTTGCACATTCAAATCATGTTCAATGTGGCTGTGGTGTTTGTGCACCACATATTGCATCCTGTGTACAGTATTCCCAACAGCAGAAAGTAACATGTCTGCAGGAATCTCCCGTACAGTCCGTGATATGTTATCTTTCAACTTAGCCAGGTCCTTGATAAGCCTTGGACTTAACGTAACCTCATATCCAGAAGTCGAATGCGGTAAGATCAGGGGACCTAGGCGGCCATGCAGTTAGAAAGCAGCGGATAATGGCTCTTTCTGTTGTGAATTTCTGTAGTAGTAGCTGTTGTACCCGCAAATCAACGTGTGTAGGGGCTCTATCTTGCATGAAAATGATTTCCCCCAGGCATTGTCTTTGCTGAAGTGTCGGAATGACAAAGCTGTACAACATGTGGCGATATTCCTCTAAGGTAACAGAACAGGTTACCGGTCCTGTCGGGGTAATGTTCTCATGGAAGAATGGACCTATGATAAATTCCGCTGTGAACTCACAACAAACACTTACCTTTGGTGAATGTAAGGAAATTGCTGTGACTGCATGTGGGGATGTGTCATCCCAAAATCAGCATTTCTGGGTATTCACAGTTCCATTCAGGTAAAAGTGAGCCCCGTCTCCCCATAAGATTTTCTATGGCCAAGCATCATCCACCTACATTATTTCAAGAAAAATGAGAGCAAAAGTCAATCGCTTATCATGGTCGGTGTCACGTAACTCTTGTACACGGTTGATCTTGTACGGAGAGAAGTGGATAATCTTTGTCATGTACTGTAAGGCACAACCATATTCCGAGCTATTCCACGAGAGCTAGAAGTGGCAGTAATATTGTCTTGTCCTCTGTCAAGAATCGCTGTGGCAACTACTTCGATTGTATCCTGTGGTGCAGGTTTCCGTTTTCTGACTGAACCTTCAGAGAACCTGTTTTCTGAAACATCGCAACCATTGCTTTTAGCCCATTAACTTACAAAGTACCGTTATCTTTACGCATTTTTTGAGCTTTCTAAATGCACGAAGAGTGGCTGACGCATTGCACTGGTTGAGGTAAAAGAATTTGACCAGTAACGCACGCTCGACTAAAGAAGGAGACATTGCACATAAACATTCAATCCGATTGTTTCGAAAAGTAACACATTGCCTTTTAAAGGCCAAGCAGCTGGCACTGTGCCAATGGATGTAATGTGAAATTTGAATAAAGAACTTCTTCTTTAGCTCAGCGTTCTCTGTTACCCAGTAAGTGAAATTGCAGATAAAGAGACTTTATCTGCTTTACGTAAATTTTTCGCCTTTTTAAAAGTGTTACCATATTCACTTGAACTATATCAGCAAATGTGCAAAATAAAAGGTAATTTTATTTCCGTATAGATTTCCATTTGTTAACACTCTATTTTCTATTAAACAGCTCCACATATTCCCCAAGCAGTGACTTTTGGAACTAATTTCTTTTCGCGGAATCCTACGTCCCTCGTCTTGTTTAATCTTCCTACAAAATGTGGCGTCATTTTCGCAAATAGATCGCGCTACAGAACATTGTGAGCACTGTCAGTTTAATTATGGCCACCCTGCATATATATTAATTGAACATTAAATTGGTTGTGTTGGCTGCTCAAAATTTGCCTTAGAGATTAAATGAAATAATGAGAGTTAATTAATATAAAAAAATTAGGTTTATTCAAGTTTCGAAAACGTACTCGTCAGTCATTAGTAGCGTACTCTAATAAGAATTCTAAAAATTACAACATAAACAAAAATACATCAAGCTGTTGCCACATGATAAAAAAAAAGTTGCAAATAAAATATGCTTACATTCGACCATCCTGACTTTTCAATTGTTCTCAATTGAATCAAATTTTAATAGAGATTACAATAGCAATAAAACATAAAAATTAAATCTCCTTTTTACACAAAACTACTGTTGTGAATACCAACTCATTTTCCAGAGGCGTCACTAGATGGCGCTAAGGGTTCTATAAGAGAACTTATGCTAGTGAATATATGCCATTTGTTTTTTGTCTTTCTTTTTGTTTTCAGTTATTGCTTATACCGAGTAGAATAAAGAGATGTTCGAAAAGTAAGCGTGTCTTTCTTTCTGAGGATTCCTTTTTAGATGGAGAATCAAAGGTATGTGGAATTTTCTTTTCCTCGGATAGGCAAAGGATGCGTTTTGATTTAGATAATGTATTTTAACAAGACATTTTACCTGCAGAAATTACGGGTAGTAATTATGAGTTATAACATTTAATGGCGTCCGCGACAGGACTCGGCATGTCTAGTTTCGTTTCGGTTCCGTTTCAGATATCTCTAAGTAGTTCTCTATGCATTACGGTTCGCTGAAAGTTTATTATTATTTTTTGTGTTTCTTATTATTAGTATGAATATCAGTTTTTTTTATCAGTGTATTTTTATTTGTACTAATTTAGGTTAGAATTATATTTTGTGAACTTTCAAAGAGCTGTAATGGAACCTATTAAGCTTAAAAGGGCGGGGCTTCGGGCCTCATTCACTAAAACGGCTAATTTTCTTAAAGCTGTGTTATTGAAAGAGGATTGCCATATAAATGAGATAAATGATAAATTTTGTAAATTACAGAATTTAAATGTTGAATTAAATTTATTAGATGAGAAATTTTTGGATTTTTTAGTTGACAAGCAGCCAATGAGGAAGAAGTTTTAAAAGAAATTGAAAGCCGTGAAGTTTATTCGGATGAATACATTACTCTATCTCGTCTAATTAATGTAAAGTTAGGTATTTCAAAGGGTTTAAATGATGAGATCGGATCAGTTGAGGGAAGTAATGTTTCATGTAGCAATAAAGTGAAGTCGTATAAACTTCCGAAAATTGAATTGAAGAAATTTGATGGCAATTTAATTAATTGGCTTCCATTCTGGTCTCAATTTGAAAAAATCCATAATGACGCTGACCTGCATGACAGTGATAAATTTTCCTATCTCGTGCAAAGTATGAAAGAGGGGTCACGTGCCAAGGAATTTATCAATAGTTATCCGGTAACATCGGCTAATTATGGCAGCGCTGTCGATGTTCTCAAAGAGCGTTTTGGCAAATCAGAATTGTTGATTGAAGTATACGTTAGAGAACTGATTAAACTAATTATTTCAAATGTTAAATCTGATAGTAGAGATAAGTTACCCCTTGACAAAATTTTTGATAAATTGGAAGCTCACTTGAGGGCGTTAGACTCTTTGGGCTTAAATTCAAATTCTAATTCCGCATGGTTATACCCAATGGTGGAATCTTGTCTTACCGAAGACGTGTTAAGGGCATGGCAGAGAAGTTTGTATTTTAACAAGAGTGAGGAATCAGAAACTTCTCGCCTTTCAAATCTTATTGAATTTTTAAAAGCGGAAGTACAGGGCGAGGAGAGACTGAAATTGGCACGTAGTGGATTTGAGGTTAATTTTCGAAAAGAAGCCTCTCAGTTCAAGGGAGAAATTAGAAATAAAATTAAATTTAGAAATCAGGCTAATATCCCAACTGCCAGTGGATTTCTCGCTACAAAGGACAACACTTGTATTTTTTGTAGTAAATCGCATGAAAGTAAAAATTGTTACGAGTCTCGCCTGTTAACACTCGAAGAAAAAATAGCGAAAATTAAGGATAAGAAGTGTTGTCTAAAGTGTTTGGCTCCAAATCACATAGCAAAATTTTGTAAGCAATTTATACGTTGCTATGCTTGTGGAAAGGCCCACTCAATAACTATATGTCCGGAAATGCAGAACAAATCTCAGCCGTCACCAGAAATCCCTAATATAACAGAAGTACAAACATCAACAGCAGGACAGACGTGCACTTCAGAGGTGGCCTTAATGACTTTAAAAGTGAAAGTTTTTGGTGCTAATAAATCTGAAATTTGTAGAATCATGCTAGATTGTGGTTCGCAAAAATGTTATATTTCGAAATCTTTAGCGGTTGATCTAGGGTTGCCTATTGTTTCCAAAGAGACTTTGTCTCACACTTTGTTTGGAGGAATGCATACTGACCCAAAGTCCCACAATAAGTATCGAGTGAAATTGTGTTCTATGAACAAAAATAATTGTGAGGAGTTCGAATTCGAGTTTTTGGATCAGGATGTCATTTGCGGTAATATACCATGTCTTCCTAAGGGTCTCATTTTAAGAGAATTAAAGCGTAATCGCATTTGGCTATCAGACATGGGACCAGACTGTCCCAAAATTGAAATGCTCCTTCGAAGTGACGTTTATGGCAGGATTCTTACAGGACAGGTGAAGCAATTGAATGAAGGATTAACTGCGGTTTGTACGAAATTGGGATGGATGGTTTGTGGTACTTTAGATGGTTTTACTGATAGTAAAACTACAAGCACGTCTCTTTTGTGTGCAAATTTAGCTGTCAGAGACATGCAAACCTCGAATCTTCGGAGTTTGGAGACAATTGGTATTTTAGATGATCAACAGAGTTTAACCAAAAGAGCCGAGGAAGAGATGGCTAGGCAGCAACTTTTGCATTCTCTCACAAGAAGTGATGACGGTCGATATTGCGTAGGCTTACCTTGGTTAGGGAAAAACATGGAATTACCGTCAAATCGTCATGTAGCAGAAAAGAGACTATTTAGTGTCACCAAAAAACTGGAGACTCTTAACAAGTATGAGGATTATAACAGAGTTTTTCAGGAATGGGAGAACGAGGGAGTTATCAAGGTGGTTCCAGATAAGGAGATAGAGTTAAAGGGACACTACCTGCCCCATCACCCCGTGTTTAAACCAGTAGTCTGACCACCAAAATAAGACCCGTTTTCGACGCGAGTTGCAAAGTTGGCAGATCTCCTTCGCTGAACGATTGTTTATTTAAAGGACCTAATTTGATTGAAGAGATTCCTTCAATTTTGTTGAGATTTCGAGAGAAGAGTTTAGGGTTTACGTCAGATATCAGACGTGCTTTCTTACAGATAAATATCAGAGAAGAAGATTTGAATTTTTTAAAATTCCTATGGTGGGAGATGCAAAATGTAATGAAAGTCTATCGCCATACTAAGGTTGTTTTTGGAATAACGTCTAGTCCATTTTTGTTGGGAGAGGTTATTTCATTTCACTTGTCCCAGGTACCAGATGAAGAAAAGGCAATTGCAGAAAAGTTAGCTCAGTCCTTATACGATGATAACTGTATAGCATCGGTTGATGATCTAGCAGAACTTGAGAACTTTATTGTAACCTCTACAGATATTCTATCTCGGGCAAAAATGGATTTAAGAATGTGGATGTGTGGTCCAATAGACGAGGTTGTTAATTCAAAGATTGAAGGATTGAATTCCGAAAGTTCAGAGGACCCAATTCCAGTTTTAGGGGTTTTATGGGATAGGAAAGATGACGCTCTCTCCATTAAGGTAAATATTGTACCACTTTCGGGAAATTTCACAAAAAGGAAAGTTTTGTCGTTGACACAAACTGTTTTTGATCCTTTGGGTTTCTTAATTCCTGTAATGTTACCCGAAAAGTTGTTATTGCAAGAAATTTGGGCGATTAAAGCAGATTGGGATGCCCCATTACCACAGGAGGTTAAGAATAAGTTTTTGAAATGGTACAATGAGTTAGAAAAACTCACCGATTTCAATTTGCCCAGACGAATAGGTTTTGGCATCAAAAGTGATTGGTCCCTTCATATTTTTTGTGATGCAAGTCAACACGCCTACGCGGTTGTAATATTTCTCAGATGCGAGGAAAATGGCGAAGTGTTTATAAATTTAGTAGCAGCCAAGTCAAGGGTAGCCCCGTTAAAAGGGCTTACCATTCCACGTTTAGAACTCATGGCTTGCGTCCTGGGTGCACGTTTGTCCAAGTATGTTACTGAATCTCTTTCATTAGAATGCAACCCAAAATATTTTTGGACTGATTCTACTACAGCTTTATGTTGGATCAAAAGAAATAACGTTTGGGGAACTTTTGTGGGCAATCGAGTGAGGGAAATTTGCACTGTCACAAACGGAAGCCAGTGGCATTATGTACCGACTAATTTGAATCCCGCAGATCTTCCTTCCCGCGGCTGCTCCCCTACTCGGTTTATCGAATCTGGTTGGTATTATGGACCTGTTTAGCTAAAAGGTCCTCGTGAAAGTTGGCCAATTGTAGTTGTAGAACCGGATGAAAGCTTAGTTTGTTCAGAAATGAAAAAAGGAGCAAACTCTAATTGTAATATTAATGTGAATAGTGAGCCCAAATGGTTCGAAAAATATTCTAAATTCTCTAAAATAGTGAAGATTTTAGGCTGGATAAAAAGATTTATCGCTGATTGCCGTAAATGAAATGTTATTAAAGAGCCATTTTTGAACGCGACTGAGATTCAGAAATCTAAGAACGCACTCCTTTTGCTCGTCCAGAGGAAGGGATTTCCAGTAGCTGGCGATTCGATTAACAGTCTCTCAACTGAGAAAGATGAAAGTGGTTTAATAAGAGTGAAAACCAAAATAGTTGAGAGAAATGATAAGTACGCTTTTCGTTATCCAATTTTGCTGCCATCAAAGCATTTTATCTTGGAGACGTTGGTTAGGGAGTATCACCTCAAAAACAGTCATGCTGGTGTTCAGGCCCTAACTACCATGCTACGAGAAGAGTACTGGATTTTGTCCGCCAGGCGAACTGTCAGATCCGTCGTGCGACGATGCGTTCGTTGCAAAAGGTTTACGTCTAAACCACCAGAAACTCTACCAATTCACTTGCCATTGGACAGAGTACGAGACGCTTACACCTTCGAAGTAACGGGGATTGACTTGTGTGGTCCGCTACTTCTTCGCAACAAGACCAAAACTTGGGTGGTTTTGTTCACCTGTGCGGTCTACAGATGCGTGCATTTGGAACTTGTGAGCTCAATAAGTACAGAGTACTTTATTCAGGCCCTTCGCCGATTTATAGCCAGAAGAGGAAGGCCATCAATTATTTACTCAGACAATGGCACAAATTTCGTTGGTACTTCCACAGCCTTACGGAAAGTGTACTGGGAAAGAGTTGTTTCCCATGACACATTACACCCCATCACCTGGAAGTTCATCCCTCCTAGTGCAGCTTGGTGGGGCGGATGGTGGGAGCGGTTGATTCGAACAACCAAAGAGCTCCTGGTCAGAGCCCTTGGTCGAGCATCAGTGAACTATGAGGAAATGCTTACCATCCTCTGTGATGCCGAAGCCGTGATCAACTCACGGCCCCTCACTTACGTTTCTAACGACCTCGAGGACTTATATCCATTGACTCCATCGATGTTTATGCAAGACATCAAAGTAGCCGGTACAGCGGACTTGGATGCCATCGATGGGAACAAGCTTCTTGTCCGTCAACGGATGTGCCAAGAACTTCGGGAGCAATTTCGAACGCGATTCCGTAAAGATTACTTGGCGTAACTTGTCCAGAGACACGGTCAGAGAAGCTGTGATGTTCAAGTAGGGGACATTGTGCTGGTTGGAGCAGAGAATACAAAGCGCATCAACTGGCCCATTGCTCGTGTTCAAGAAGTGTGTAAAAGCAGAGATGGACGTGTTAGAGTAGTGAAAGGGGAAACTCATCACGGTATTCTGACTCGTCTCTCTACCCCCTGGAATTGTGCTCATGTGACCTACCTGCCTAAAACCTAACTTTGGTTTTTAATTGTTAATTAAAAAGGTGGGAGTGTTGTGAATACCAACTCATTTTCCAGAGGCGTCACTAGATGGCGCTAAGGGTTCTATAAGAGAACTTATGCTAGTGAATATATGCCATTTGTTTTTTGTCTTTCTTTTTGTTTTCAGTTATTGCTTATACCGAGTAGAATAAAGAGATGTTCGAAAAGTAAGCGTGTCTTTCTTTCTGAGGATTCCTTTTTAGATGGAGAATCATAGGTATGTGGAATTTTCTTTTCCTCGGATAGGCAAAGGATGCGTTTTGATTTAGATAATGTATTTTAACAAGACATTTTACCTGCAGAAATTACGGGTAGTAATTATGAGTTATAACAACTACTTTAGTGGTTTATAAACTGCCACTAGGATCATTGTTGTTTTCATCATCATAATTTGCACTGGAGTTATCATCATCTTCGTCCCAACTTTTCCAAGCTTTTAGTTGACTGACATGAGCAGTGGTGGTGTAAAGACGGCCATTTCTATCCTCTAATTCTGAGAATCGAGAAGTATCACCAGGAAGTATTTCTGTGACAACCATGGGGCCTCGATAGCGTGGTTGAGTTTTTGTTGATTCACCGGTTGCTGTAGGATTTCTCCTTACTACTACTATTTCTCCTTTATCAAAAGATAATGTACCAGATTTCTTTTTGTCATAATACATTTTCATTTTTTCTTGTCTTTTTGAAATTTTTTTCTTTTGTTTCGATTTTTAATTTTTCTGGATCATTCCAAACTTCACAATCATCATCAGCAAATAACCTTAGAATTCCATCTTTAAATCTAGGCACATATCCATGAAGAATCTCAAAGGATGTTTTTCCAAGAGTTTTGTTCATAGTGTTGTTCAAGTTTCTTTCAACTTCTTTAATTTTTCTATCCCAATCTTTTTTATTAGTATTTTCAATTGATGTTATAATGGAAGGTAATATTGTTCTATGAAATCTTTCGACCATTCCATTTGCTTGTGGGTGTGATGTTAAGTTCAATGTGTGCAAAATTCTATTCTTATCACAGAATCTTTGAAGTTCGTGTGAAGTGAAACAGGAGCCTCTATCTGATATTATACGATTCGGTAAGCCAAAATCTTCAATAAAACTTTTCCACTGATTTAAGAACATTCTTAGATGATGTGTCTCTAACAGGATAGAGGCGTACAAATCTAGTCATATTATCAATAATGACAAGCAATTCCTTGTTGCTTTTGGTACTTGTTACAAAGGGTCCAAGGATGTAAAAAAAAAATGCATTCATGTAATTGTTCCAATCAGTCGTCAATTTTAGGTAATGGAAATTTATCTTTTTTTGTCTCATTATTAAGCTTTCTATAATCAATAACCAATATGTTTTCTCCTGTCTTCTTTTTAACCAATATGACAGGACTTGCATAAGGTGAACGTGTATCTGAAACAATTCCGTTTTTTCTCCATTCTTTTACAATTTCTTTAATAGCAATTCTTTCTGTGGCATTCGTTTTATATGGTTTCATACATATGGGTCTTGATCGTTCAACTTCATTAATATCCATTTGTGTTAAATTGGTGCACCCAAGCTCTGAAATATTTAACAGTCTCTATATTCGTTTAACAGTTGAACCAGTTCTTGCTTGCTTTCAATTTTAATACTTGAATCAATGTTGATCTCATTCAAGGTTATGGGAACTTTTTCCTTAAAATTGCTTAATTTTCTAGAGTAAATTGCAGTTTTCCAATAATTTCTGTATTTAAACATAACTTTACAATTTCAGCTCTTCCAACACATTGATTCTTGTAAAACTCAACATTTTGGTTTCCAATATTCCCCAAAGGGACAACTGTTTTTACATTTTTCACTTCCAATAAGCAACCAATGCCTTCGAAAGGATTTTCTATCATAATTAATCCATTGTCGACAGATTCTTCTTGACAATTGATTAGATTTTCTGTATTATCTTCTACTTTAGTTGCTTCAAGAGCTTTAAAGCAAACTTGATTTGTTTTTTCATCAAATAGAAAATTACTAGTTCATCTTATCGATATCCAATGTGAAATCTATTTCCTATTCTAGTGTAAGCAATATAAGGGAGATCAAGCATGTTCGTCCGATGATAAGATCAACTGGCTGTGCATCATGGGGGACAGCATATACACTTATGCCTTGGCCTTTCACATTATCAACTTCAATATCTGCTTCAATTTTTCCTATAGAGGTTACCGCAGGTACCTTTTGATTTCCAAAACCGTATAATTCATTGACAACAGGTTCGGGTCTTAGGTTAAATTTCTGAACAACTGAAATTCTTAAAAGACAGCATGAACTCACTATGTCAATTAAAGCCTGTACTTCACAGCTGTTAAGTTTTGTTTTCTTCAAATATGAAATGTTCTGTTCTGAATTTTCGTCAACTTGTCTAAACAAAGCAAAACAATTTTTAGCTTTATGCCCAGTTTTACTACATTTTCGGCAAATTAAAACCGGTTTCGGTTGCAAGCAGTCCTTTGAAATATGCCCAAAATTATTACAATTGAAGCATTTGGGTTCACCTTTTTCATTATGGGTAATACCGTAAATTTTTGTCTTTTCTTTCATCGTTACAAATGGCCCATCTTTAAAGTTGATCCGTTTATCGTAATTTCGATCCCTAAGAGGTTGCTTATCTTTGAATGTTGATCTTAAGGTATCATAATCGTCTAGTTTTTCAGCTAAATCAGTCGGCGAGATAAATCTGGACTAATCATCAATAAAATTGTCTTTTATTTCTGGAGAAACTTTACGTTTTATCTTATCCGTAATTATGAGGTCGCCCAGCTTAACTCCGTTTATCCATTCGTTAAAAAGAACTCTTAACTCGTACGCAAATTTTTTCCATTTGCTTCCTGCATTCTTATTATGAGTAAAAAACTTTTGGTGAAATTTTTCTAGCGTTAACATGTATCGCTTTAATAGGATATTTTTAACTTCTTTATAATCGTTGGCAATTTCATCCGCTTCTCTGGCGATTAATTGAGCAACGCCATACGGAAACAAATCAAGTAAACGAGTAACCCAAGCACTTTCTAACACATCAGCTTGTTTAGCTAAACGTTCAAACATAATTAAATATAAACTTATGTCATTTGCGCCGTGATTAAATTTTTGTATCAAATGATGAAGTTCTAACTTCGGCTTCTTCATTTGTGCGGCGCTAGCATCTTCATTGGCGATGGAACTGGTAAGCCTACTTTCGACTTCTAGGCGTAATTTTTGCAGCTCAAATTCCCGCACATTCTTACTTTCTTCTATTTCTTCTCTTCTTTCACGTTCTTCTATTCGATTAAATGAAATAGTAAGAGTTAATTAATATAAAAATTAGGTTTATTCAAGTTTCGAAAACGTACTCGTATGTCATCAGTAGCGTACTCTAATAAGAATTCTAAAAATTACAACATACACAAAAATACATCAAGCTGTTGCCACATGATGTATATATGCTTAAATTGATGATGTATATATGCTTAAATGCCACATGATGTATATATGCACAAATAAAATATGCTTACAGTTGCCAGATACAATAACATATATTTAAATGACAATAAAAGAACACAGAGGCAACACAGAGAAACAAAACAAAAGGAGCACGAGAAAAAAACTAATAAAAATTACAAATACATCCAACATACCCCCACCCTGTAAAGAATGATTTATTTTTGACACAACGACAAAAGTGATAGTTTTATAATAGGTCTTCTAAAATAACCATTAACAGTCCTCACTGTTTCCATTCTAACGTTACCTCCTTGCCTGGATGAATCTCAGAAATGAGACTTAATGGCCAAACACCAGGAGGCATGTTGTTCTCCTTGTATAATACAAGATCACCTATAGAAAAATTCGGAAACCTTTTTTTCCATTTATATCAAAGTTGTAAATAATTTGAATATTCCTAATAATACCTCTTCCAAAAACCTTGCTTCATTTGTTGTAACAGTTCCCATCGTTTTAAAACAGAGGACTTCACCTTGTTAATTGAGCCATTTTCAAGAAGACTAGTAATGACATCTCCAGTCAAGAAATGGGACGGAGTCAAGACATCTAAATTAGATACATCAGCATGATTAATTTTACACAAAGGCCAAGAATTTAAAACAGCCTAAATTGAGTCAAGAAAATAGTTAATTCTTCAAATGTTAACTTGGTTTCTCCAATCATTCTTTTCAGGTGAAATTTTATATATTTTATCCCAGATTCTGGCAAACCACCGAAGTAGGGAGAAGCAGGAGGAATCAATTTTCCATTTTATTGCGGTTTGAGCCAAATAATTTTCAATAATTTAATTACCATTAAATGAAACTAAAATATTATGAAACTCGGATAGCTTTCTTTTAGCACCCACAAAATTTGTGCCATTATCCGAGAATAAATTTTTAGGCGTACCCAGCCTGGATACAAATTGCCTGAAAGCTGCAATAAAGGAATCAGCCATTAAATCACTGACTGCCTCAATATAATAAGCTTTGGTTGCTAGACATACAAACAGCTATGTAACCTTTTGTGGTCCTCACGCGACGACCTTTGTAAAATTTTAAAATCACAGGTCCAGCATAATCAATACTTGTACTAAGAAATAGTCTTTCAATCGTTACTCTTTGTTTTGGCTGGTTTCCTATTAGTTGATTATTTGATGACAATTTATATCTGTGACAGACATTACATTTATGGATAAAAGAATGAATAAGTGTCTTACCCTTTACAATTCAATAGTTTTGTTTAAAAATATTAGCCAGTAAACTAGAACCGGCATGCATATGAGTTATATGATATTGCTTAACAGATAAAGAAGCAAATTTATGTTCTCCTGGAATAATTATAGGATTATTAACATTAAAAACCAAATCAGAATTTTGCAATCGACCTCCCACCCGTAAAATATTATCATTATCCAAAAAAGGAGAGAGTGAAATCAAAACACTTTTAGGATTTAAAGATGCACTGTTCCTAATCAATTTCAAATCATTCTGAAAACACACAAATTGAATCCACTTAATAATTATTTTCGTAGCTGCCTGCTGTTCATTTGTGGATGGAGGAACAAACGATGGACTTCGCAACATCTTTTCATCAGCTCAGACACAAAGAGATTACATTTACTATTTTAGATAAAATAGAACAGGTCTGAAATAAATTGTCCACATTGTCATTAGTTAACTGAACTGTAGTAAAAAATATAGATTTTGTCTTTTGTTCAGCAAAGAAAGTAGCATAATCATCAGTCTCATCATCGATAGAAGATTGCAGAGGCCAATTTGAAATGTTTAACTTCAAGAATGATGGCCCATGCCACCAAAGAAACGAGTTCTGGAGAAGTTTCGGATCAATACCTCTAGAAAGAATCTCAGCAGGATTCTCTTTTGATGGAATATAATTCCATTGTTGCCAAGGAGATCTGTTTGCCTCAAATAATTTCCATCTTCTAGCCAACTTAGTACCACTTTGGAGTCAGACCAGGCCTGGAAAGAAATGTAATAACTGGAAAAAACATCCCATACAATCTTGAAAATTCTGGCAAGTAGTAATGCACCTAGAAGTTCCAATTTGGGCAAAGACACTTGTTTAATGGGAGTTACTTTAGTTTTAGCAACCACCAAGTTCACTTTATTCCTTTCAGATGATATGGGTTCAACACAATAGATGACGGTAGCACAAGCAGACTGAGACGACACAAAAGCATTGCAGACAAATATTCTTCATAGTCGCATGAAGCCACCTGGTAATCTTAA
Organism: Argiope argentata; assembly: GCA_026289955.1. NCBI lineage: Eukaryota > Metazoa > Arthropoda > Arachnida > Araneae > Araneidae > Argiope > Argiope argentata. The sequence goes on from JAOUZG010006627.1 coordinate 504,796, forward strand.
AATCACTGAGAGTCCCAAGTTCCTCCTGAAATCGTAGCAACACGTCCATCCATTCCTCAAAAAGTGGAGCATCACCAAGTCCCTTTACGCAAGTACGAGTAATTTTTCTGTGGATATTTAATTGACAAACAAATGATTCACCCGTAAAAGAAGCTTCACTTCCGCTAGCAAAAAGAACGCAGCACTCGTGATCTTTACCGAGTGAATCACGCACCTTCATTGCAGCGGTTAGTAAAAATAAAATACTCTGACCCTGCACAGAAAAGTTGGAAATGTTAATTGCTTCATTAGCGTTATGAATTTGTTCATTCGACGGAGTTACATTTGAAAATATTATATTATTATTTCTTATTTCCTCATGCAATAAAGTATGATGTTTTCCTTTATAAACATGACACGAAGATTGTGATGGGCAGAATTTTACTTGGTGAAATGCCAAACAGTTGAAACGTAAGGAATTCCTACGGATGACAGTTTCTCTGGTTGAAATGTCTGCACTTTTAAATTTATAACATTTTGACAAAAAATGACAGCCATTGCAGTAATTACATTTACGAATGGAATGTTTATTAAGGTTTGAAACAGTCTTAACATCACAATAATTTTCATGAACTACTCGCTTTACAAAATTATGATCATTTAGCATTTAGAGGGACATGCATCTTGAGTTTAAGAACTCCAAAAAAGATTCAAAAGTAGGAAATTCTTCTTCGCTAATCTTTTGTGACCATAAACCGCGTTTCAGAATCTATGGCACGTTTCCATGGCGCGTTTCAGAATCTAACTTTTCTTATAATAAAGAATCAACCAAACATTTTTATACGACGCTTTTTCGACAAGAGATTTTAATCCGTTAATAACTTCATCTGAAGTATCAGCTAGTTTTCTTAAATTAATATAATCAGCGTTTATTACATTGGGTTGTTCTAGGAATGTTCTTACAAGAGATGTAGCTATTTGATTTTTTCGATCGTACCGGGATAATAATTTACTCCAAGTCTCATATGTTGTTTCTGAAATCGGATAAGCTTAATGATATTAGCTGGCTCGTCCTTTAAAAGTCCTATCAAATATTGAAATTTCTGAATATTAGATTATTAGGCATCGTCGCAATATACAAATCTTTAAAATTGAATCAATCAGTATATTTACCACTGAAACTAGAAATGTTTAAACGCGGCAATTTGAAGTTTACTCCAATTGGCGTACGATTAATATTCGGAGCACTTCCGTTTAGTGCCTCAATGGCAGATTGATATATCACTTTCGTTTCGAAATATCTTGTTTCGAATTCGGCGATTTTCGAATCTTGTTCAGGTAAAGCTGTGTCGTATTCATCGAATTATTTATATGTTTGCTCAATTTTCTCCAACCACGCCTTTAATTCAGTAAGGCTTAATTGAATAATAAAGCCATTTTGTAAACGGTTAGAGCTGTTTTAGTTCGCCCTCTGAACTTCTTAATGTCTGCTTCGCTCAATACACTCATTACGAAACTGAAATTTAAATAAACTAAATATCAGCAAGTCTTTTCTACATAAATTTCATAAGAGCTTGAAATATGAGGAGTTTTTACATATCTGTGAGAACAGCATCTGAAGTCTCAAAATGACAGTTAAGGCAAATTCCACTAGACTTCCTCACCTGGGGAACTAAATGATCGTTTCAGATCAAATTAATAAACTTCTAAAAGTGAAAACATGTTTTATTTCAATTTTAGAAAAAGCTTTACAAAAACGCCTGCAGCAGCGTGCAGCTCAAGTTACTGATATAACAGCCATATATATATATATATATATTTGAGTCTTCAGATACATATATATAGC
>JAOUZG010006627.1:521739-539693 GCA_026289955.1 Argiope argentata
ATATATATATATATATATATATATATATATATATATATAATATATATAATATATAATATAAAAGAAAGAACATCATTTTTTTCTTTGGGATTTGGGAGAGGTTTTAAAGGAATAATTTTTACAACAAAATATTTTCATTTAAAATTAAAGCCTTTTTCTCTAAATATTGTTTATTAAAAACCTTCTTGTCCTGAAATGAGTATTTAAAAATTTCCAACAATTTTACCTCTTGTATTAAAACCATCTTTTCCTGAAAGATCAAAATACCTTTTTCTGCAATTCAATAACTGTAGATTTCAAATGTACTGGAATTGAATCAACATATGATCTAGTAGATAAATCACTTATGTTAGCATGTTTTCTTAAATTTTAATTGCTTTTTCTGTTAAATCATGTTTATCATTTGTTGATTTCAAACAAACTCCGGAAAGACCAATGAATTTTTGTTTTATTTCATATTCAAAAATTGGACTAACAGCAGACATTTACAGTAAAATCATTAGATAAAATAAATAATTTATTTCTTAAGATAAAAGATAATAAAAAGCATATCTTCAAGGTAAAAGCTCCTGTTTCCAATTAAATACTATTAAAGTTTTAGGCATTAAAAAAACGTTTTTAGATTTATTTCAAGATAAAATAAAATGTGTGGCGTTTTCGTGTACTTTTTTCAAGCTCGAATTGGATTGTAACGCCCATTTTTCCAAATAAGTAAAATTTTTATAATGTGATAGATCGAAACAGATAATTGGGTATAATTCTCCAAATTGCATATAATTAATGATATAACCTGTTTCTGCATTAATAGTATTCAAATCTTCTTTTAAAAGAGCAGTATATAGTTGATTATAATCTTTTTCAGATAAAATAATCTTTTAATGTCTGTCGGGATATTGCTGATCGTTTCTGATAATCTAACATTCAATCATATCGAAATGGTTAAATAGTAAATTAATTTTAGTAAAGCTTCATCGCTATCTATATATTGGGAAATAATATAAACAGCTGAAACTTTATTCGATTCTTTTGGAATTTGGCATGGATTTTTTGAAATTTCAATTGAACATTATATCTATCAGCTCTGAAATAATCCCATTTTATTTCAATTCATGAATTTAAAGCTTTTAAATCTTCAAATCCCACTGGTGCGGAATTTTCAGAAGCAGCACGAGATCAGAACAATGACCGTCCTCAAAATGAAATTTAAAAGTAAGATTAGGAACATCCGTTATTAACATATTCGTGCTTATATTTCTTTGAAATTCTAATATGATATAAAAACCTGACAATATATTTTATTAATTAAAAAAATATCAAAAATGTATTCAAGAGGAATCCATTTATGAACTGTTTAAAAAATGTTTTGTAAAGTGATATTTTTCAAATCTTTTATTATTGCTTTCATTTATTTTTAATTTGTTCAAAAACTATGTCATCTTAGTTTGTTCTGTTGAAACTCCATAAAAAAATCTAAAATATTTCATATGCCGTATAGGCTGTTTCTGAGGAAAAAAGAAACAAACCTAATTTCAGCATCTGAATAGGTACAGTCATTTGTAGAATAAGTATGTCTTAAAACATGGTCGAAAACTGAACAATAATAATGGATTCAATTGAATTACTTCTGATAATTAGTTTCTTGGCCTTAATTGAACCTTCTCTATTCAATTAAGTAATATTTTCATTTGTAATTTGATCATAATTTTTTCTCAATCAACAATTTTTAATTGTTGATGTAAATAACATTCAGAATTTAAAAAAATATGTACATCATCTTCACCACGAATATCAAACTTATAAACAGCATCATTTGAAGGATTGTAATTTTTATTTCTATTTCTATTTCAATATATTCAGATTTTTTACCTTCATTATTTTGAAAATAATAAGTATCTGTCAAATCGTAAATCTTTTCTATTTTTTAAGATACAATTTTTAACCCTTTACCTTTTTTCTCTTTCGGGGAAAATTTTTTAATCTACAAGAACAAATGTTTTTGCTTTATTTAGAAAAAAAATGAGAGGCGAAAGACTCCGTCTCAGACTGCAATAAGTTGTAAATTTTTGGAAGGATAATTCTCGCCTTCTTCGTCCACAGTGATGAAATTTTATTATATTCAATGGAACCATATAATGTAGGAAATAATAGACTTCCAGAATAGTTTGTATTGGTAAATGAATAACTAACGCGTGAATTTCAATTATTCATATATGTTTCGCCTACACTATCGCAATGAATATAAATGTTATCGTTCCCATGTGAAATATTTGTAATTTTTTGACATTAAATAATATTAATAATTTGGTGATAAAATAATTTGGCTTCAAAATTAAACAGTTTGCACAAGTTAGTAATTATTAAAATGTATTCGTTAATTTTTTTCCAATTTAATTGAAATTTTTTGTCTCTCATCAATAATATGAAATAAAAATAGGCGGAACTTTTTCAAATGATTTAATCATGAATCCATTTAAAACTTTAAAAGTGCAATCACTCTCGTGAATCGTACTAATTTTTTCATCTTTCCCCTCAATTAGTTTAAGTTTATTATTATTATATTTTTCACTAATATTTTCCAGCCATTCCATCTATTCCGGCGAAAATGGTTGCAAAGTTAATATTTTAAACTTTATGTGAGGAGGAAATTCCATCATAAATTCTTCGGATTTTTCATAAGCATCCGATTTCAATTTTAAAGTTTTTACAATAATTTTAGTCCCAAAATTTTGGTTATAACTACTTGGTTATTGTGTTAAAGAATATAAATATCTAACGAGTCATTTCTATTTCTTTTTCTTATATATATCACACAAAATAAACCAAACTGTACTAAAGTCGATTGTTGTAAAATATTTAATTTGTGTCTAATTTAGTGCTCAGATGTTTTCAGATAATTTTCAATACATTTAAGAAAATACGCACACACACACACAGTCGAAAGTGTATAATCTTTCTTATTCTCATATTCATATTTCCCAAATAGATCAAAATATTTAAAAAAAATTATACGTGAATCATAAAGATAACAAAAAATGTGTATCTGAACCAATCAAAGGTATTTTTTTTAAACTGAAAAGCTATTATTTTTACTGATTAATCTTTTTTTGTTCTCCACCCAGGCGTTAATTAGAACGAGTTTAAATAATCTTTTTAAGAAAAAGGCTCCATGGCAATGAGCTGGCAAATGTTAGAAAACATTTGAACTATTTAAAAATGAGTTAATAGCTAAACCAGTGTAATAGTTATATAATTATAAATTAACTCGTCATGTTTTCTGTGATACATCTGAAGTAGCCATCGAAGATAATCTAAAGCAGCCTGGCACTTATAATAAATTTCATTCTATATCTTATCATTCCAGAAGGTAACGACCTAAGGAAAACAAAAAGTATGCATAACTTAGTTGAAATGTTTTACAATAGTAAATGTTCTTGGGAACTTTTAATACAATTTACAGAGGGAAAATATTTAAATATTCATATTGATTATGCTGCCTTTATTTGAGTTGAAAATTTTAAAAACTTAAGGGGGAAGTTATTTCTTAGGTCTTCAAAACAAAGCGTTTGATTGTGTAAAATTAAAATTTAAAAAGAACAACTAATGTTGAGACTGATATGTTTATCAAGGCACCCTGTTGTTCAATATCACCAAGATTCTGCACATTTATTGGAGCTGGACGAGATAAAACTCTAGACTAGCCATAACAATTAAATGCTAGCCAATGTTTAAAGTTTAGGCCATTTGGATAATACTAAATATAAAAATGTTAATGACGTGCTTAAAAAGGAAAATACGTTTAAAATAGTTGAATCTTTTCCTTTTAAGATAAAAGTAGTACAAATTGCCCATAAACAATTCCATGCACTCAAAAAATGATTTAACTAATTATTCCCCAATATTAGTGGCATTTTATTAATTTTGATTTAGATTTTTCCCTCTTTGTTAAACATTGTGACCTTTGTCAATTAAATAAAAAAAGTAAAGATTTGGCCCTTTATAGGTAGCACTCCTCACTTATTATACTTTTGATTATCCTTCTATTTATACGGTTGGAGAACTTAATTCTTATAACTCAATAGAAGAAAAATATTCATTTAGTAATTGATCATGTAACTACACTCATGTCCATAAATTAAGGATAATTCAGAGTCACGTGGAAATCGAACTATAAAATACATATATCACCCGTAAACTGAAAACACATCTTCATAAAACATATGAAAATTGCGGAAAGCCACCAGATGACATCTATAGTTCGTCAGAATGACTACAGTGTAAAAGAATGTTGTATAAGGAATACAAGCTAAGAAGTTAAATAATTCGCAAGTGCTTTAAGTCTTTCAGTGAAATAACCGCATAGTTATGACGCAAAGAACACATTTGGAAGGCCTTTTACTTGGTAGAATTATCGACCTCCTGGAATGTGGGCGTATCCAGTTGGAAGTATCCGAGGAACTTGGAATCGCTCACATTGTCATCTCCAGGCTTTGGCAGCGATTCGAAGATGATGGCAACGATGAAGAAGTTACAACCCTGCATGAGGACCGGTATTTGGCAGTAACTGCCAAAAGAAACAAATGGAGCACAGCATCAGACCTGTCTCGTCAGGTTTTTTTCAGCCGTTGATACGACAGTTTCATAGCAGACCGTGTGCAGACGCTTAGGGCAGACTGTTCAATATGCTCGTAGGTTTATCAGATGCGTTCCCTTACTGCAACTCACCGTTGTATGCAGTTAGCCTGGAGTAGAGAGCATGCATTGTGAACACCACAATAGTGGGCTTGTGTGATGTTTTCCAACGAGTCCAGATTTCACATGTAGTCTGATTCTTGAAGAACTTTCATATCGAAAGTGCCGTGTACCCGTTACCACTAAGATGACATCATTGAACGACCCCATTATGGTGGTATAGGATTGTTCGTTTGGGATAGAATTATTCTGGGTTCCAGAATTGATCTGCATGCTCAAATCGGAACCATTGACATGCCAAATCTTTCGAGACGTCATTCTGGAACAACATGTACGTTTGTTTCGGAGTACCATAGCCGCAGAATTCGTGTTTATGGATGACAACGTCCGTGAAAACATCATAAGCAATTGCCTTCCGATTGGAGGATATCACCCGTATGGACTGGACTGGATTCGCATCATCTTTGAGACGTACTTTGCATAAGTCATCATACCAACCATGTAATATTGGTTTTTGTAAATGTTTTTTAACTTGCTCCAAGGAGCAAAAAATCGCAATTTTTACAGGGGATATCAAACGTATTTCTTTTTTTGTTCTTTAACATTTAAATAAATTGGTTTTACAAATGTGTCACATTTGTTTTGTTTCTAATCTTTCTTTTGCTGAACTTGCATTATCCTTAATTTATGGACATGAGTGTTGATATGTTTCAGCTTTTCCTTATAAAAATGAAACTATTATTTATGAATTAAAATAGATTTTCCAAATTAAATCCCTTCCAACTTAATTAAATGAGAGAAATGGGGCCTTCACCTCACCTAAATTCAAGCTTTTCTGCAGAAATTACAATGTCAAATATCTGTTAACATTTCCCATATACAAATGAAAGGGAAATGTGAAAGAGTAAATCAGTCGATAAAAAAGAAATTAAAATGTAATGTCAATTCTTCTACGAAAATTCTACTATATATTGGTACGGGTGTCCCAATCCCGAGGTTGTCAGGGATCTTTATACGCTTTATTTTAATTTTTTCTACGTCTTCTTCTATCCCTCAACGACAAGCGAGGGAAATCTCCACGAGAAGCTGTCGCCGCTCTGTTTACTTCTTGCTTCTCATGGACAGCAAAACACCCCACGTTTTGGCCGTGCGTAGCAACACATTGGACGGGTGGTGCTCTGTAGTACCCGGTGTATCATTCGGCTTGTAGCTATCTACTCGAATTGTTAGTTTTCTAGGGATCAAGCGAAGGGGTTGCTCCTAGGGCTTGGCGTTATGGGTGGTCATTGTCCTCGGGGGTAACTCCAAGCGTATAGGTACCGGCAAGCGCCGAGGCTGGCAATGGTCAGAGCCGGTGGCTGCTTTCTCTAGTTAGACTCCGTGTTAGGCAGTGCCGTTGGATCCAAATATCCTTTTATGTCACATGGCTCCTTGCAACAAGGGTCATTTCAGTGGGCAGCATATTCCTCAAACCTTTAATGTTTATAACCATTTTGATAGATTTTATATAGTGAAACTTATTTCTGAAAAGCACGAGACATTTCAAACAGTATCTCCGTTTCTGATGCAAAAGACCATCATGCCACAATTGGTGAGCATAATACTATCCTTAAGAATGCTCTCGGATGATTTGCTGATAGAGATCACTTCTTGAAAGCGGGCTCAACAATTACAAAAAAAAAAAAAAAAGGCTCTGGCAATAATACTGATCCATGTTAACTCTCACCTATCATTAAACACTTCAAAAGGTGTCATAACTTGTGGTGAGTAATTAAATCTCCCGGTAGATTTAATTACTAAGGAGTTAAAATCCAAAAGTGTTACCCACGTCCGCAATTACAATTAGGCGCGACAGAGAGACAATTGAAACAAAGCATCACATTCTCAAACTTCTGTCAAAGAAAATTACCGGAGTTCATATACACTGAAGTGACAAAAGTCATGGGATGACTGTTAATATCGTGTCGGTCCTCCTTTTGCCCGGCGAAGTGCAACAACTCGACGTGTCATGGAGTCCAGAAGTCGTTGGAAGTCCTCTGCAGGAATATTGAGCCATGCTGTCTGTACAGACGTCCATAATGGTGAAAGTGTGGATGGTGCAGGAGTTTGGGCACGAACAGACCTTTCGATGATGTCCCATAAATGCTCGATAGGATTCATATCGGGCGATCTAGGTGGCCAGATCATGCACTGGAGTTGTCCGGAATGTTCTTCAAACCAATCGCGAACAGTTCTGGCCCGGTGACATGGCGCATTGTCATCCATAAAAATCCCATCGTTGTGTGGGTATGTGAAGTCCATGAATGGCTGCAAGTGATCTGCAAGTAGCTGAACATAACCATTTCCAGTCAACGATCGGTTCAGTTGCACCAGAGGACCGAGTCCATGCCATGTAAAAACAGCACACACCATTATGCAGCCACCACCAGCTTGAACAGTGCCTTGCTGACAGTTTGGGTCCATGGCTTCGTGGGGTCTGCGCCACACTCGAACTCTACCATCAGCTCGTAACAACTGAAATCGTAACTCATCTGACCACGCCACGGTTTCCACTGGTCTAGGGACCAGTCGATATGCTCACGAGCCCAGGAGAGTCGCTGCAGGCGATGTCGTGCTGTCAGTAAAGGCACTCGAGTCGGTCTTCTGCTGTCATAGCCCAAGGAAGACAAATTTCGTCGCACAGTCCTATCGGGCACGTCCCTCGTACGTCCCACATTGATTCCTGCAGTTATTTGACGAAGTGTTGCGTGTCTATTAACATCGACCATTCTACACAGACGTCGGCGGTCTCGTTCGTTAAGTGCAGGTGGTCGCCCACTGCGCTGTCCATGATGGGATGGGATGCCTGAAATTTCATAATCTCGGCACACTCTTGATACTGTGGATCTCGGAATGTTGAATTCACTAACGATATCCGCAATGGAATGACCCATGCGTCTAGCTCCAACTAACATTCCACGTTCAAAGTCTGTTAATTCTCGTCGTGCCGCCATAAATAACGAAAAACTTTTTCAAATAAATAACTTGAACACAAATGAAAGCTCTGTAAAACGAACTGCGCATTTATACTTTTTCGCTGCGATACTACTGCCATCTGTATATTTGCATATTGCTATCCCATGACTTTTGTCACTTCAGTGTATGTAGGGTACATTAAGCTTCCTGTCAGACCTTATATTTCGAACCCTTTGAGGTGCTTTAAGTGTCAACGCTTTGGACACTCAAAAGCAAATTGTCGTGGTACTGTAACTTGTGGCCGACATGAGGACATGAGAGCCAAGAGTGTTCTCCACAGGTGAAGTGAGTGAAGTACAAAGATGATGATACGTACTTCTAGCATTTGTGTCCTCGATGGCAACTTGGGAAAGTAATAATCACACTTAAAATTGAAGAAGAACTATTATAGAAGCCTGAAATAAAGTTCTTTCTGAAACACCTACGCCTGGAATTACCAACGCCTCCACTGTCCGTAAGAATTTTTGTGAAAACTGTGCATGTAAAAATTGTACTAAAAGTAAAAAGTCTTTACTATCTTCTAAAGCTTCATCTGAATCCGATACTGATAAATTTATTGTTAATGATCAGGACACAGAGAAGTCAGAAACAACTAGACTAAAACCATCAAATTCAAACAAATCATTAAAACTTAAACTTGCAAAATGTGGAGTCTCGAAGACACATCAAAGTTTAAGAATCAACTTCTAAAAATTCAGTTGCTTTGGGACTTGCTAATGAAGGTATAGCCCATAAAGTCTTAAAGTCTATTTTTGGTGGCATTCAAAATAGTTCCAATCTCAAATTCCATCCTTCAGGGAATGAATCTGAATTTGAAATGAGTTTCGAAGTTTCTTCAAATCCTTTCGTTCCGCCTAATAATTCTTCAACGGCATATCTCTCTTAATAGGTATCTTGGAACCTTTCTTGGAAGTGTTGCGGCATACAGTCCAAATTTCCTGACATCAAGATCATTATCAACACCTTCCATCCTGTTGGTTTTGGTGTTCTAGAAACCTTCCTGACACCCAACATCCCATTAAAACTATGTGGCTATAACTGTGTTCGGAAGGATACAGGCACTGGAGTGCATAATTCTGGAGGTGTCTGTATTCTGACTATTTTGGCATCAAATTTATACCCGAGCACACCTTTAAAGTTACATACACCTCTGAAGGCTGTGACAGTTTAAGTGCATACCAGAACACTGATTACAGTCAGTAGTATCTATTTGCCACCTCACGACGTCCTTAATCTACAAGCACTTAACAATTTGGTGGACCAGCTTCCAACAACATTTTTGATCAATAGTGATTTCAATGCACATATTTCCTTGCGGGATTCGGGAAATACAAATACTCGTGGGCGACAGATTGAACAGTTCTTAACTGATAACTGACTCTGTCTTCTCAATAAGGATTATAAAACGTACTTCCATGAACCCACACGTACTTTCCCCAATTTTGAGTTGGCCACATGTTCTCCAGAGCTGCTACCATTTTTAAATTTGAAAGTTGGAGATAATCTCTATAATAGTGATCATTTCCCTCTAATTGTCTCTCATGCTGATAGAGGCTGTGGAACCCGTTTGCCTCAGCATTATCTATTCCAGCGAGTGGACTGCGTTGCTTTAAAATAATTAGCAATAATTACTAAGTCTGTGATCATTACTAAATGTGTCACGGAAGCAGTACGGAACGTCATTGAATGTTTAAAAAGTGCCGCTGGCAAAACAATTCCTAAAACTTTACTACGTGTAATGAAATTCCGAAAACTCTGGCAGAAAAAGCTGTGAAACATCTTCCGAAGGTACCTCACCTCAGAAAATCTTGTCTCATTCAAACGTGCCAAAGATATTGCTCGTCACATTCGTCGTTGAAGTCAGAGGGAGTCTTGGATAAAATATGTATATTCAATTACATTTACAAGTTAACAGTTGGGAAAGAGGGTGAAGGCAGCAAATAAAGTCCATTAGGAATTTTCCATTCCTGTTCTTAAAACTGGAAGTGCGACTCATTCTGCTCCATTGGATGTAGTTAATATTCTTGAACAGACATTTGCATAAAATTCCGCTTTCGAGAGCTATAATTTATTATTCATAACAACTAATGATCACGCAGCAAAACATTCTTTGAACTTTCAGACTCTAAGAACTCTTCCGTACAATTTCGAGTTTAAAATTATGGAATTAATTGCAGCTTTATCACAAATTCATGATACTAGCCCTGATCCAGATGGAATCACGTATAATATGCTTCGCCACTTAAGTAAGGTGTCGCTCTCCAATCTTCTTTATCTGTTTAACAGTCTGGACTGACCAAAATTTCCCATACCCGTGGCAAGAAGCTCTCATGATTCCTATACTAAAACCGGTCCCTCTGCACTACAGACCAATTGCTCTAACTAGTGTCCTTTGAAAAAGCTTGAGCGTATGATCAATGCCCGACTTGTCTTTGAATTATAGAAAAAAGCTTGCATTCCGCCTCTACAAAGTGGTTTTCGTAAAGGATGTTCAACTATTGATAATATCGTCCAATTAGAAACCCAAATTAGCAATGCGTATGTTCGTAGAAATCCTCTCGACTGCATTTTCTTTGACATAGAAAAGCGTATGATCGCACATGGCGGTATCGTATTAAAAAAAAACTTTCTGACTTGGGTTTTAAAGGAAACCTTTCAAGTTTTGTCAAACGTTTTTGTAGACTCTTACGCTTCTAGTACGCCTGGAAAATGTTTATTCTGATGCTATTTTATTCAGACTGAAGGTATTCGGCAAGGGAGTGTCCTCAGCGTTACACTTTTTATACTTCATTTTAGAGAAATTTTAAATATTTTCTGTCTGTCAGATGAACTTTATATATCGATGACTTGCAGATCTCATGTCAAGAATGTTACATGCGCTTAATTGAGCGACCATTACAAAATGCTATTAACAAATTTTTTTGTTGGTGCGATGAGAATGTGCATAAACTTTCTGCAAAAAAGACTAAGTGTGGTCACTTAAGTAGAAAGAGGAGCATTTGCCTTGATCCTATCCTATCCATACGGAATATTACCATTCCCGTTATTGATGAAATGCGGTTCTTAGGAATAGTTTTCGACAAGAAGCTCACTTTCCTCCCTCACATCTTGCAACTGAGGAAGAAGTGTGAAAATACCTTAAATATTCTCAAGGCTCTCTCTTGTGCATACTGGGGTGTTTATCGCTCCTCGCTCCTTCGCATCTACAGTGCTGTTATTTTATCCCCGATTGATTATGCATGTATGGCATATGGCTCTGCCCGACCTTCTGTTCTACGCAGAATAACGCAGAATACATAATACGGCTTTAAGAATTTGTTCAGGTGCATTCCGCACTTCACCTGTAAAAAGCTTTTCTGTTTTATGTCATCAGTTACCGCTTGATTTACGAAGAAAGAAAATTTCCAATCAATACTATTTTCGAATACTTTGCGTCCCACAGCATCCGATTTCTCATATCCAGTTTCCTGATTCCCTTCGCCGAGTTTTTGTTTAGTCTTTACTGTTGAACTAACAGCCATTTCTTGTGCACTTCAGTAGATTGCATTTTCTACCCATCGGGAATTTTGTATTTATTCTGACAACATGAGTGCGTAGAAAACCCTTTCTAATTTTAACAACCGGATTCACCAATTCGTTTATGATATTTTAACCTCTTTACGTACCCCTCGCAATAAAGGTTTCAATATAATTTTCTGTTGGGTTCTGAGCAATACCGATGTTTTTGGAAATGAGCAGGCGGATAAATCTGCAAAAGAAGCTTCTTCATTTCTGCAGCGTCCTCTTATATATACAGATGCGAAGAGAACATTCTCTGACTTTGTTAACCAGTCATGGCAGAATGACTGGGATACACAGACTCATAATACATTTCATTCACCAAAAACTTCCGTCCATTTGTGGCCTCCTCTACCTATGCGAGAGATTGATGTAAAATTAACTCACCTTCGCATCGAACAGACCCATTTCACTCACAAACATTTGTTGCTTGGAAATGAAGCACCGATATGTCCGACATGCCATGTAGATTTTTCCGTTTTGCACATTTTAATACCATGTCCCGCTTTTACTTCTGATCGCAATGATTTGTTTTTTTTCGCCACCATCATTAACTCTTCTAGACTTAGTGGGTGAATATTCCCACAAAAATTTATTTCGTTTCTTGAAAATCATTGATTTCTATATTTCTATTCAGATTTTATTTTATTTTAAACAGTCCTTATTCCACTATCTTGTTTTACTGGTAATTTCTCGCATTGAATTTTTAAAAAAACATTGGAAAAATTACTGTTTTTTATGGGGGTTTTAAACTGCTATTGAAATGATTTTAGCCATTTGTCTGGAGCCGCTTTGCTCTTGCGCTAATAAAATCCAACCAACCACCGTACTTTCCTATTTCGCGGCGGGGAGAAAATTGTAATGATAACTTATTTAAATACAGATTAAGTTCCTATTTGTATCTCAAGTTATTCCATAGTACTTTAGTCTAAAACGTTCCATTGTTTCCCGATCCGAATCTCACATTTTTAATTCTTCTATCATGTGCTCAAGAAAGTTGATGATAATACAGCTTCAAAATTTTAAAAGTAAAGATAAGAAATCACTAATGCCCACTGAATTCCTTCCAAAGGTATTTAATATTCATTTTCCTAAACCGACACGTGTCAAAGAAATCCTTATTGGAATCTCTCAGTGAAAGCGCAAAAGCAAAAATTTTACAGATTTGTATTCTTGAGTCCTGGAGCGAATAAACATTTTCTAACTTAACCAATGTATGAATCATGCCCTTTTGTGGAAAATAAATTGAAGTTGATACCAAATTTTCCTTCTTGTCGACCATTCATCTGTAGAAATATGTTATAAACAGATAGAGAGAAGAGGGAAGTGGTGTTCCATAATATTTTACTTTCATTCAAGGCCACGGCAGTTCAATTTTGTCTTTTGGATCGTGTCATTATTTCTTAGTTTTTTAGTCTTTTTATAGAGTTTAAATGGTTTCTGTATAATTTAAATTTACCTTATTTTCTTCTAACACTTGAGAAAAATGTCCAGGTTTTGTGCTAATGACCCTGATTATTTTTGCTATGAGTGTGGCAAGCTAATTTTCAGATGAATCGATGTGCTTTTACGCCATTAATAAAGACTGCTTATAACTTATGTTTTGATAATAAGTAAGTGAACACGATGAACAATGGACACTTTATTTTTATTGTGCACTATGTATCAAAAGCCTCCATGAATGTGTGAAACGTACAAAAAAAAAGAGTTCGGCAATTGCTGACGTCATGAACCAAACCGAAGGATCAAGCAAACAACTTCTATGTTTGTATCACAAAAATTAAAAGATTCTTTGCAAAGAGTAAGAATCAAGCACCCGAAATTAATACAGTAACGTGATCTGTATCTCATAATGATGAATTACCATAACTGAAAATACTACACATGGTGATGAAATAGTGGGAATGGAGATTGATGAAACTGGAACTTCCTCTGAAATAATTAACGATTATGAAATAAATGAAAAACTACGTCAACTTACTCTAAATTAATGAAGTCTTATTAATTAAATAATTAGTCTAAATTAATTAAATGAAGTCTTAAAAAAGTCGCATAAAATTACCTGGATTAATATTGCAAGGTTGGAATCTTCTCCAAAAGAACATTAACCTATTCATTTCCCGAAATCGACGTAATAGATATTCGTTTTTTAATCATTTTTTCCCTCTGGAAAGTGCTTACGAATGACTGATGGATGATCGAAAATATTTCATAGCACGAAGTGTCACAATTTCATTGGTGTGTCACGGAGTAACCAAGAAAAGACGGCTTTAAAGGTGTCAAGAAAATATCTAATAATTTAATGTCTAAATAAGCAAATAAACTCTTACACCATAACTATACGTATGAAATTATGAATCCAGATGAAATCTATAAATGAAAAGCTGTTTTTCACAAGCGTCATTGTATTTTTGCATACCACCTTTACCTTTGCTAAAGCTTAAAAATGATTCTATTTTATTATCTTGAATGGCATGTTCTACATTATATGGGTTGGAAAAAAATTCTTAGAATACAGTGTCGAAGATAACACATTTCTGGCAAGAATATTTTGAGTGATAAGATGATTAAATTCGAATGTTTTAGCTTGTGGACCACTATCTTTGTTTTTTTAGAAACCAGTCAGGTCACAGAAGTGCATTCTAGAGAGACATGGAGCAAAAAATTATCAAAATGTTTATATTATAAAATAGGATTGGAGGGAATCATTAAGGGCACTAATTTATAAGATAACAACACTGAAAGACATAAAATTTGGTAACATCATTTTTTCAATAACTTCAATTACGTTTCATAAAATTCATATGAAATTCTCTCTTTTTCATCCTTTCAAAAAGTCTATATTCACTATTTTAACAAGAATGATTCAGTTTATTTTCGGTATTATGTATTGAGATCAAAATGCATTTCTTTGGCGAAAACATTTTAACTTTCTTACATGAGAATCAAAGAGAAGACTACATGATCACGTAATTACCATACGTTTATCGATGTTTCTCTAGCTTTATTGTACAAGTCATTAACCTCAGTTTGTTGGAAAAACTAAACATTAGCGTTTAAAAAGTCATACGTACCAAAGTTTTTTAATTTAAAATAGCATAGTTCAGTATCGTCTCTAGAACGTCATTATAATCTTAAATCAAAAATACACCATACATTTCTAAAGATCAGCAATTTTTATAAATTTTGATAAATGTCTTTATATATTTTCAATTTTAGACGAATAAAAACAATTCAGAAATTTGCAAGGTGATTTAATTAAATAGAAATAAATAATACATAGCATGATGCATTTAAATTTTTACGTAGTCTCCAAATTAGAAATCGAAATAGACGGCCTAGGTGAAAAATAAAAACAAACGTAGCCAACTAACGTGGCGAATAAGATCTGAAAAGAAGAAACACTTCCAAATTTTTTTTCTTTAGTTGACAAATTTTAGTCATCACTCAGCGATATTTGAAGGGAAAATAGAAAAAGATATTTTTCTCTGTAAGTCGATCACATGCAGATGAATATAACTAGAGTAAAGAGAGAGACAGTGAGTGAGCATTTTCTTCTAAAGTCGGTATTTTTGAGAAATAGGTGGTGAAATTTTTTGATATAATTTAGCTGTCGAAATTTCCCAACTTTAATTTACCTTTATCAGACTATCTAAACAATGCAATTAGTCGACAAATAACAATGTTAGTGACAAATAACTGAATGGAAACAAAGTATGAAAATTCATAATCATAAATTAGGAAACTGATTCTGATTGAAAAAAATTAGCAGATAAATTTTTGAATATATAACACGAATTTTTAGTAAACAAAAAACATTTTCATTGCCTTTAAGCTGTTCCAAGTTTTCGAATTGTAATTTGAACCAACTGATACACAAAAATAAGAAAAAAACTGAATTATTTTCGGTTCTTTAACTTTGAAAATAACAGAATTAACCAGGTTCTTTTGCAGGTAAATCAATCAAGCTTACAAGAAATATGAAGATTCTTGGGATTATTGTTGATGATAGACTTAATGGTATGGCTCATATAAATCATGTGGGAAGCAAGATGACTAAAATTCTAAATAGGCTAACAGTAGCCAAATACAATAGAGGAATATCTGGTAAAATTGTCAAAATTTTATATAAAAGAGCACTGGAAAGGATTTTGGTATGCGCAGTTGCAGCCTGGTGGAAGGGCACTAATAGACAAAGAGAAAAGATCAATAGTGTACAACGTAAAGCACTGTTAGCAATAACGGGCGCTTTTCGCACAACATCTACAGTTGCTCTACAAATTATTAGTGGACTTGAACCAGTAGATCTGATTTGTGACATTGAAACCGCTTGGTATTTTATAAAAAATCACCATAAAGACATCAATATTTTTGGCAAAACAATTGAGGGCTCTAAAATGATCCATTATGAAAACAGGTGGGTTCACCCCAGTAAGATTGAAAAGATACAGTGGGATGCTTCTATAGTGACAACTCGGTAATCTATCTTACAGATGGCTCAAAAATAAATGAACAAGTTGGTGCGGCGTTTTGTGTTTTTGAGGGCAAAGATAAAATTGAAGAGTTTCAGTATAAGCTTGAAAATCACTGTTCAGTTTTTCAAGCAGAACTTTTTGCTATATGGCAAGCATTAAATTGGAAAAATCGTAATAAACCTTATTTTCATTTTCATATTTTCACGGACAGCCTTAGTGTATTAAAGGCTCTTCAAAAATTCCACCCAAAAAATAATTTAGTAGAAGATGTCAAAAGTCTTGTAGATGGCGGTATCTCATTACACTGGGTTAAAGCACACATTGGCATCAAAGGCAACGAACTAGCTGACCTGGCTGCCAAAGCAGCTTCATTTAAACCTGCAATAGACTATCATCTTGGAGAATCTGAAAGAACAATTAAAACTCGTCTTCATAAAATTCTATTTGACGAATGGCAATCAAGATGGGAAAATAATGAAAAAGGACGCTTTACTTTCAATATCTTTTCTCAGGTTAAAATAAATAGATGTATTGACAATAAATTTCTAGCCCAATTAACTACAAATCATGGACTTTGCCCACATTATCTTAAAAGATTCCGTTTAAAAAATTGTAGCTGTAGATGTGGCAATGATCTTGATGACATTCCACACTATATTTTCCATTGCCCTATTCTTCAACATTTGAGAAAATTTATTAAACCTCAGATGAAGATTTCCCAAATTCTGTCAAACAATAAATGGAATTTAGAAGCTCAGAATATATTGGATTTTCTATATTGTAATGAAAATAGGATTTTCCAGGGTGAATAGTAATTTGTCCTGCTTTGTTTAGAACTGCTAAAAGTGAACAGCATATAGTGATTGTAAGAAGAAGGGGAAAAAAAAGGCAAAACGAACTCTATCAGGCCTTTGTTCTTAATGTTGGACTCTATCTTAGACTGAGCCACTGTATATATATATTTTCTATTATTTTTTCCATTTGTTTACTTATTTTTTTTCTCTTTTGTTTATTTACTTTTTTTCTTTTGTTTATTTCTTATATTTTTCTCTTTGTTTTTTTTTATTTGATTTTTCTTTTTTCAAGATTTAATTTCCTGTATTAAATAATTTTTTTATTTACTAATTATGCTCGAATGATACTGTGGATGTAGAATATTATGCAGACTCTTCTTTTCGTCTCCACTTTGTTCTTCTTTTGTTTGCTTCCTTTTTCTCTCACTCGCCTTTTATCTTTGGCTGTTTTAGCTTCTAATACTTAAGCGTATAAAAGTTTTTTTGAATGGCTAGTCCTTTGACAGCTATTTAAATTCTATATATTTATTTTTATCTTAATTATGAGTATTTTACCGGTGTAACGCCACATTCGGCACACACCTAATCATCATCAGAATACATCAGAATACTGCTCATCAAAACTATACTTGGTTGGCAACCAAATTCCCACTATTTTATTGTTATTTTTTATTTTTTAGAAGTCTATTTATCAATTAAAATTAACAACTAATTAATCAGTTGTTTACAACTTTATCCAAAATGCAACAAGCAAACTAGTGGAGGTTGTGACTCCTTGATTTTTTTTGACAGTAAAAGGATGGGGAGCTTATGCTCCATGCTTTTGGAGTTTTTTACATTGAGCGAAGATGCTTCTCTGTAGCACTATGGGAGTACTCCGTTTCTCTGAAGCGTGCACTCTCCATTTGAAGCGAGTTTTCGAGAAAAAGTTGGTATAATCACTCTCCATCCGACACATTCGAAATATCAGAACGAGGTGCGTCTTTGAGGTCAAAATTCTTACTTTTGAACTTTGGTCTACCAATCAGGACGGATACTTTCAGCTGTGGAATTCATACACAGGACAAATTCCGTTTGCAGCATTAGAACCTTGATGAAAAGCAGAAAGAAGATGTCGAAAATGCTCATTTCTCTCAACTTGACATTCCATTTTAACGATCAGAAAATTAAAGTAAATTCATTCGAATAGAGAAACAAAAAATAGACGCTGGTAGAACAAAACACCCTTTTTTGAATGATCTAAAACATTACGCAAAGAAAATGCAATGGCATGTCGAATGTTAAAATCAAAAGAAACAAAAAACATCGGGAACTCATTGTTCACCCAATAATTTTTATAAATATTTAATTTATAATTTTAATAATGTTTTCTGTATAGAAAAATCATGGGTGCCATTTTTTTAAATAAATATTTGAAGCAAAT
>JAOUZG010006627.1:540093-574368 GCA_026289955.1 Argiope argentata
TCAGAGTGAGGATGATCCTCTGTGTGCCTGATAATGATATGTATATATATTTATATATATATATATATAATTGTTAGCACTCTTCTGAAAAGGAGTATAAGACGTTCATTTCAAAATAACAATAATTAGGGCTGTTAGCCTTTTTCAATGGAAACTTCGTTTCATTATCAGGCACACAGAGGATCATCCTCACTCTGACATTAATTAATTACCAAATGTCGGATGTTATCAATAATCCTCTTAATACTTGAAAACATAGAACACTAGTTGATGAGAGCATAAATGCGGGTGAGCGCATCTGACTCCCCACCCTTTGAAGACACATTAGCGAAAAATGCTTATTTAATTATTTTAATTTCAACAAATGAAAATGTAATCGATACAATTATGCTATAATTTTAAAAAATTGCAGAGTATTTTTTAGTTCTCTTAAATTATTCAAAGGATTACGTTTATAGTAACACTTAGTTAATTAGAAAATTTTTAATCCAGATTTTAAAATGAAATTCCCGATAGATCGATTTCGTTTCCTGAAATCCTTTGAATTATTAAAAGAATATTTTTAAAAAAAATGTAATTCAATTATATTCGATATATGAAATGAAACTAGATTTCTGAACTACTGAAATTATTATTTTTATTTTTTAAATATATTCGTACATTAAGTCTTCAAGCATCGAAAGTATATAATTTTTAATTCCTTAAATAATTCGAAAATTCAGAAGAAGCTTTATTTGCTGTTAACAAAAACTAAAGTTGAATGATTAGGAATCCAATTTCTGTCAAATTTTAAAGTTTCAAATTATTCCTTTTAGGTTCTCAAAACTTTAATTTTTGAAAAAATAATAATTCAAATAGATCTGCAAAATCGATGTAGAATCTCATTTCAGATTATTATTATTATTTTATTTTTTTGCAGAAATATAAGACTATTTATCTTTAAAATTCAAATACAGATTCTAAATACAATTCAATAAAAATATTTACATTTTGAAGATATTTCAAAAGTATCATTTGAAAAAATGTCACAACTTAAATTTTAAATACTTTTCATATCGCTCTAACACGTTCTTGTGAAACATGATTTAGAGTTCTAAAGCTTGTTTCTATTCCTATCCAAATGAGCATATGCTATGAGTGTTTAAGTTAATTAATGTTATTCTTTTGTGTAAAAGTGATAGATTTGAAATTCATGCTGAAGTAAATGGTTTCGATTAACATGCTACAGATTAGATTAGTAGAGTAGTTCTGAAACCGAACCAAAAACAGAATGCGGTCAAAATTTATTTTGAAAGAAAAAATGATCTATTGAATAATACCTAAAAATAAGAGTGTATTATAACTTATAATTGAAGATTTTTCAAATTTTTAGATTATTAGTTTTACTGAATACTTTTCAAGCTTTATGCCTCACTATTCTCTTCTTACTTTTTTAATAAGCTGATCGTATATCATGCAGCAGTACACTTTGTCAGTCTTAGAATCTTAGTCCGATAATTTTCGATTAAAAAGAAAGTTGGTCAAGATTGACGTTATGCCTCACAATGCATAAACTGATGGTAAAATGAGATAACGTGAAAATATTTTATGTATAATTCGATTACATTCGCCTCCAGAGCTGGTATTTTTATTACTTCCCGTCCTCTCTGCTTCTTAGTGAGGTGCTCGTTTCGACTATAATTCTTTTGCGCAACTTCAAAATTGTACTTCCATAAAGGGTAGTAGACTACTAACATCAGCTGAGCGGGTCAATGTCCCTTTCCGCCGAAGTATAGAAAACAATGCCATAGTAAAAATTAAAAAGAGACTTACCGGGGGAGGCTGGCAGTAGATATGAGATGCGGTTGGGATAGAACTTGAAACCGAAAGAAGCTCCTCATCTGCTTCTGAGGTTACATTATGCGAGGGGATAAAGACTGGGGGTGAGGGACTGTTGGCCATCTGACGAATAGAATCCACTTCAGAGGGTCGAGAAAAAGGGCAAAAAGATGGCTCATCTTCCACTACTTGATTGCTCTTGTAAACGGAACAATGACCTCGGAGACTAGACAGTAAAGAAAGGGCTGAAAAGAATCCCGTTATTCTTTTAATCCCACAGAAAATTAAAAGGGATCACTAACTAGTGCAATCAAATGGAAAACATAAATTAAACAAGCGTCATGAAAAAATGTAGGCTTAAAGGCATTTACTACGCGAAAGTGCAAAACTAATAAGGTCTTTTTATACAAGTTAAATGGCCCAGTGTAAAATGTGACAGTATTAATTAATGAAATTCATTGATTAAATCATAATCGAAATTTGATGACCTTATATGGCAAAAACCAGAAAAGTGATGCATCTACACTTCGCGTGAAAAATGCAATCGCAACAATAATATTAAAATAAAACTTCAAATAATGCTTAAAAATCTTTTTTTATATATGCATAAATTATTTATTTATGCATAAAAAATTTATATATGCATAAAATTGAAATGTTAAAACCATGTCCGTATTATCTTTCATTTATTCCTAACCATGGATTTTAATAATAAAACGAAATTGTGACAGAAGTATGTCAGGAAATCATGCATGCATACATTAGCGGACTGTAAATAAAAATATTGACATATTATCAGTTCTAATTTTAAAAAAATAGATGAATAGAATTTGATAAAAAAATATATGAGTCGAAACAAAAAAGTTCTAATATAATTTTTGCAAGTATATATGTATAAAGAAAACAAGGACTTGCAGTTGATTTTTGAAAGAAAAATTTTAATTAAGCTCTTTGAACCAATAAAACAAAATAACAATCATATAGCTCATTTATAATAAAATGTAGGATAATATTTTCATCCAAATCGTCGTTATATGTGTTGACTAATAAGTAATATAATAAATGAAATCAATAAGTTGAAATTAATACTATCTATCCCTAATATAAAAATCTTCATCGATATTGATGTTTATAGTATGCATTTACTGTGTAAATTATCAGAAGTAAGAAATAACAAGTACAATTTTTATGATTGAATTTGAAATTTTTTTTCTGGATACATAAAAATTGTCATCTTGAGAATTCTTAATCAAACTGAAAATAATGTGGAAATTATACCAAATATTTAAGTGAATTCTTTCTAGTACATAACTCGTTATCTGTGAAAATCTTTTAAGATTAAAAAATATTGCATTTATTAGTTCTTATTCAAGTAGTCTTGTTTCCTATAACAAATGAAAGGAAGCTGTATAATAGCTATACCTTACCAAGTCATGGATAGATAATGATACGATTTCCCCTTCTGAACTATAAATTGTAATATGGGTTACTTAATTGTCCTTCTCTTTCTATTGCATGGACAATGGCATCTCAAAAACTTATTCAGCGTTTTCTGAAAGAGTGAAGCAGAATGAGAAAAGTCGTTATAATGGGAAAGATATAAACTATATTCACCAGACTTGGTCATTCAATTTCCCAGGTAAAGAAAGCACCTTAACAACTCAAATGCATCAGGTTTTCGAATTTGGGAATTCTGAAGTGGTACAATAACCTCCGAAAAATAACCATATATTCAAAATCATGCACAAAGCTTGATTAAAGGTAATGTGATTATGCGAGAATAAAACTTAATCATCAAAGAAATAGTGAGGGCTTGGAATTGCCAATCGAATAATTTATGTATGGGGGGGGTTAAGTAATCAGGCTCACGCGATACACACAAGCGAAGATATAACTTTAAATTACATTGAGAATCTTGCAAGAAAAAAAAACGAGCATGACATAAAGGAGCGAAATAATTAAAGAACATTGGTATAATCAATGTGGAGTAGGAAATGCTACTGCCCTGAGCTTCATAATCAAAATAATCGAATTGCAGCATTTAGAAGAAACAACAATTTGTTTTATTCAGAAAAAGATAGTTTTCTTTTAAATTCATACTCCCAATAATTTTTAAAAATGAAAATACCTCCAATTTCTACCGAAGAAAATACAAGCTATGATTCTTTTTACAGCCTCAAACAAAATCAAACTAGATTTTTCAAAAGAAATGAAAAGAAACAATTTTATGATCAGATATCGAATAGCCAAAGCCTCATCTATGAAAAAGACAGGTTTGCCTTTTCACATATTTTTGGCTCAGAGAGTGTGTGTGTGTGTTTGGGGGGGGGGGTTAGGATATATTTTGCTATCCCCCAGATCTTTTCATATAAGGTTAAGATATATCAGTTAACTTCTCTTGGGGTCTCAAGTATTTTCAGGATATGCATTAAGATAAGTTGTTACAGTTTCTATGTTGATTCTGATTGAATGCCTGCTTCTGTCAACTTCGTAACAAATTATTAAAGGAAAATATTGTTCTTGAATTTAGAGCTATACAAAACAGGGATAGAAATACTTTTGCTTGTTTTTTAAATGGAATCGATTAAAGTTATCATTATTTAGTCGCATGAATGTAATTTTTTCCATTGATAAGATGATTTTTTAAATAATATTTTATTTTAAGTACTAGTTCATATTTATTCATACATTTTTCTATTGTATCAAAATTTTCACCCGAATAACCATTTAATTTTTTTTTACTTTAGGCCATTTTAAATGCTTGAAATAATGATACATTTAATTTTCTGGAGAAGATGAGTAAAATTTCCTTAAAAATACTTGGAACGATTTTATAAAGTTTTAAAAAGTACTTTTGTGATGTATTCTTTGAAGCCATTTATACGAAAGAGCCCCCCATATTTAATTCCCTTTACATAGTTATCTCTACTAACATTGAAAGTGATTGTGTGTGTATTAAAAATAATTATTAAGTATAATGCAAAAGAACCATTAGAGAAATATATGATGTATACGGCCGGATGACTTTCCCAAAGGTCACCCTCAGGCAGGGATTTTTTCTGTGAGGGGTCTGACCCCCCCCCCCCAAAAAAAAAAACAAGCTAAGCTCTCGTGACCCAAAAATCTCAGGAAATCGGGGTTTGGAAGATAAAATTAGCCTCATAAAATTAAAAATAATAAATTGCGCATCAAGAAGCAAAATTATTTCCATTTTTTCTAAATCTAAGTAAGATCACAGCAAAACTGCTGAAAACCAAACAACAAAAGACCATAAAGCAGAAAACCAAAATCTTTAAAATATAAAAGCAAAGCACAGACTCGATGAAAGTACAACTTTTAAAAAACAGAGTGAAGCAAGTAAACCTATTCGTCCAATCACATTTCATTAAAATTAACTTAATTTTCCCGTACTTAAAGATTTCCCGTTTATTATATATAATTTGGTTAAGTTCATTTGAGTTTTAGTTGTAGCAGTATTAGTGCTCTCTAAATACAATGTATGTTTTATTATTTTGTTTAGGAAATATTTTTTAGGTAAACTTCATAATGATTGCTTTTGGATTGATAATTTCTTATTCCTGCATTTGCGCTTTTCCACTATATGCAAACTTTAAACATATTTTTAGGCTTCTTCTCTTTTGGATTTGATTCGAAGATTGCAGATTGTTGAGGCTAAAGAGGTTTCTTTTCTGTTTAGGTACTAATCGAATAAAACTATGCAAAGCACAATTAAAGAACTAGTCACAGGGATGTCACATCGTTCGCTTTACCAAGGCGCACTGTAGAAAGCTTTGTGCTTGGGGCATTCATTGATAAAAAGTTACTTGTACAACTGTTTTGTGAAAAATACTATAAAAATACAAAAAATATCGAGTCTACGGTAACAAAAAATGTAAAATTTGTTCACTGGCTGGTAAAGAACAAATTAAAAAGGAAATACCAAATTTGGAGATGTTTTGTAAAAACAAAAATCTTATTTATCTGTTGAATTGTAAAGAATGTAATTTCAATGATATAGAACAAACCCATACTGAACTTAATAAAAGAATAAAGGGTCACAGATCTACTATTACAAACTTTATTAAAGTGTGTCTTTTGACTATTAGATATTATTGACACTTTCGATGTCATAATTTTGATAATATTAATATTTCCATTCTGGAACATAATATTATTGACTTAAACATAAGACTAGATTTAGAAAATATTTATATTTGTATTTTAAAAACTTTGTCCCTTTATAAACTCAATAGTAAGTTAAATTGAGAAGGTTACGATGATTTAGATAAAATTTGCATACATAACAAATTGAAAATCTTTGAAGACTTTCTAGATACAGAAAACTATTTTAGAAGATTTAAGAGAGGTAAAAATAGGGGCAGCAATAATGACATTATATCTGAGGAATTTCAGAATTATTGTAACGTGGATCATAATAATAACATTCTTAAAATTAAGAAATACCTTTTTGACTTTAGGAAAAATAAAATAAAATTGTTTATTATTATTAAATTTGGTCATTTAAAGTTTGGATATTCTTTCGCTAAAATCATAATTCTAGATCCAATCAAATTCATGCTTAATATTAATAAAAACGATTGTTTCCTATTGCAATTGCAATTGTTTCAATAACATTTAATTATTTACAGCTTTAAGGAAACAAATTTGTAAGCATAATTATCATAGCACAAATTTAAATAAGATAAGCATAACAGATGGTACTTGTAACTAAGAAATTTATAAAGATTATATAGATACTGGCAAAGGACATATTATAACAGGAAATTTAAAAATTATACATTACAGATCTTTCCCCCTTCAAAAGGCCATTTTTATTTCTAATCATGGTATATTAAAATATTATTAAGATTGAGACTGGTTCAAGAAAAGTTATTCATTTAGCTTATTAAATAAACTTAATTCCCTTTATTAATTAATTTGGTTAATTAATAATTAAATAGAAAAAAGACCATAATTTCGTGTGAGACAAAAAACTGAAGCATCTACGTTTCTGACATATTGAAAAATGTGTCAGCACTTACACCAATCTACATTACATCATTCAAAGATTGATGAATTTGATCTGAAGCATACTTCCCATGGCCCTTGAAAGGATTAAGAAATCGAATAGAGAGGGGAACAAAATTTAGATTGAGTGAAAAAGTAAAAATTAAAAATTCTTAATTTCCATTGTAAATTTAATATTAAAGAAAATTACATTTTTAACGGAAATAATTTTTATTAACACATAAAGTGAATTCCAATAGGAACAGCTTTCTCAAGAACTTAAGAGAATATTTTCCTACATTATCATGAGAAAAAATAATGAAACACAATTTAATGAGTGGTTGGAGATATATTAATGCCTTTCTTTTGTTAAACTTGGACAATACTAATGCTGTTATTAATTGTAACCCGAAAGATTTAGTTTTAATTGAAACAAACGAAAATCCATTTAAAGCTTACTATATAGATTTAAATATAAAAATTTCTAATGGAAAAACTTTAACACTTTGACTGCCAAGCCAAAATTGCAAATGTTCACAACGGGGCCAATTTTTTTGTGTGTGTGTGTGTAATTTGTATTTTTTTCAACATAAAACTACATATAAAAGCAATATTTTTCAATCTGACTCCTTTTGCAACACATGGGGAGATTTTCACCCTGGCTACTAAAAATGATAGCCAAAGCACCACACGAAAGTTAGTGCGAATTCTTCAATGAGGGATCTGACGGGTGCTCCACAACATGGTGGGCCACAACACTAAGAAAAGGTGTTAAATGGTACAGAAAATTCAGGATTAGAATTGTTAGGAGTTGCAGTAGTTAACACTTGGGTTGCATATCGACATGTGGCAAACTAAAAAAGGAAAATTCGTAAGTTTAGGGAGAACTTGGTTTTTCATCTGCTTGGTATGGATATAAATTCCGATTTTGATGCTCAAAAAAGTAATACTAAAAAAAACCACTTGATTGATAGGGTCCATGAAAATGGTAAAAAGTTGCGGCGTAAATGTGATATATCTTATATCAACGTTTCTAAGATAGAGGGTCGTGAACTAGCCAGAAAAAAAGCAAAGCTAACTTACACATACTATGAAAATTGTCCTGACCAGCTTCAATTGTGTCGTAATTGCTTCAATGCCAAACACTTAATGTAACTGTAATTAAATATATATATTATAACAAACTGCATATATATTTATAACATACTCTCTCTATATATATATATATACATCTTTTTTGTTGCATGTTAAATATATTTTATTTTTCACAAAACTTAGTTCATAGAATCGGCACATATATTAATTTGCACAAACTACGTATACCTAACACATTGTAGAGGGCCCAACAATCAAACTCCAATACAATTTTAATTTAACTGATATCGTTTTTAATAGCCAAGATCTAAAGAATTGAAACACCATGGCTATCAGATATGATAGTCAGTGTTTTAATGGTAACATCACTGGCTATCACATATGATAACCATAGCAGTCAAAGTGTTAATATGTGTTTATAATAAAAAGGATGAATTTAACTTTAAAATAATTAAACTTAGTAAATGTCATTCTAATTTCAACTCTAAAATTTTCAGAAATTTGATAACCTCACAATTTAACAGGACTAAAAAAATTGTAATAACAAAATATCCTACATTGAAGCAACAAATAATCTCATTAAAAACTTAACTCCTTGTGAATTACCCTAAAACTTTTGCAATATATTAGTATTAATAAGAGAGGATTTATCTAATTTCCAACCTTTTCCGTCCTTTCACAACTAAAAATATGCCTATAAACCTTCCAGTTTATTCAATTTGAATTTAAACATTGGATGGTGCTTAGATCCTTTAATTATTCTTTATGATTACGATACACTATGACCAAGCGTGGTAGGCGTATATAGCTTTAAACGAAGGAAAATTAAACTTAGTTCAACGAAGTACGATTTCATTAATAGGTTTATTTGCTTAACACTATTTTTGGATGGACTTTCAATGGGTATGCGCTTTACTTTCATATTTTAATGGTTTTGGTTTTATGTTTTATGGTCTTTTGTTGTTTGGTTTTGAGAAACTTTACTATTATTTTGTGTAATTCGTATATTTTATTATTTTTAATTTCGCGAAACTAATTTTATCTCCAAAACCTCAATTTCCTTGGATTTTCGGGTGACAAGTTTTTTTTTTTTATGAAAGTCGGGCTTCTCACAGGAAAAAAAATCCCTGGTTTGAATCCCTACCTGAGGGTGACCTTTGAGTAAATCTTCAGGCCGAATTCATGATAATTTTCTTTTGGGTTCTTTTGCATTAGACTTAATATTTATTTTTAATTTGGTTAAGTTCATCTGTGTTTTAGTTGTAGCACTCTCTAAATACAATGTATGTTTTAGTATTTTGGTTCGGGAAATATTTTTTGGCGAATTTCAAAATGATTACTTTTGGATTGATGTTTCTTATTCTGTGTGTATGTCGTTTGTCTATATATTAGTGTATTATAGTACAAACGTGTGTGGCTAAATTATCTAACTTAGCATAAATATGCCTTTGCGAGTGGGAATATGTTTTTTAATTTTTTTTCAAAATTTTAATAAATTTCAGTTTATTAAAAAATCATCATGATTTTTTTTAATTTTTTTTCTGATACCTTCTGCGAATATTGCAGCAATTTTTTTAAAAAACCATTTATAAAAATAATTTTAATAAAAAATAATTATTTTTACTCAATTTTAAGATAGTTATAGTTTTCTTTGTAGACATTTAAAAAATCATTGTTTAATAAAAGATTTAAACCTGATTTTTCTTCTAGTTAAAAAAAATATTATTATACCTCAATAGATTTTCTTTTTATCAAGAATTAAATTTACTTTTAAGCTAAAAAAAAAGATAGTTATGGATTTTATAGTGTACAAATTTCTCCCTCTTTGTATGATTTTTTTAGACAATTTCATTTCAGGATTAGACATGCCAAGTGATTTCCCGTTCTGAAGGTTGTGTCTTTTAGAACTCATCCTGCTTAAGCGAAAGCCTGGATCAATTTAATCATATTGCATTTGATTAAACTTTCATACAATATTACTTTCTAACATATCGTACCATCACTATTAAAATTCATCTAGTAGTAGTTTTTCATCAGTTTTGGATATTTTCTTTCCTATTTAATTTTATCAAGAAATGGAAGGAACGGTAATTTCCTGTCTGTTGCGAGAGTATTAATTCTGATAGATACATATGAGATTACAATTTACGAGAATGAACAGTGTACTCCGAAAATGTATTGATTCATTTAGAGCAACTACTTCGAATATACACAAGAAAGATCGAGGTAACTCTCACCAATCTATCGCAGATGTTAAACACATGAAAGAATTCAATCTCAGTGAATTTTAGCACTCACTAAAAACTGACAATCCTTATCCAAGAGAAACTGCTGAATAATACCTTCTAAATAAAAAGCTACTTTATCTCTACAAAACCTGCTCAAGAACATAAAAAAATTCCATGAATAACCCAAAAGACTTCGTTTCCTACACCACAGAAACTGCTGAAAATACTTCAGTAATTATTTCTGAAATGCCAATTTTTGATATTTCAATGAATTTTGAAGAAGATTTTACCCTTGTTCCTAAAGAAAAAGTCCCTAAAAGAAGATTCTTTAACAGATTCTCCTACTCTTATACTTTAAAATAAATATAAAAAACTTGAAAATTCAGGAAACGACCCCAAGGAAGAAAACAAATTCAACTAAGAAAATATTTGCAATCAAATTAAAGTTACTGCAATGTAGGACACGAGATTATATAAAATAATTTCTGCTGCTCAGTTGACAAAAGCTGTAAATAGAGTTAGGGTTGTAAAAGAATAAAGTGATGTTTGGATATTTTTCAGTTTAATTTAATACCGACAAACTCATGCATTTTGGTGACGAAACATACTCGGATACGTCATACTAAACTTTTTTTATTTAAACTTTCGATACGAACCCCAATTATAATGTCAATAGTTAAAGAGAAATTTGATTTACTTAAACGTAAATGATCAACTATTCGAGCTGCCATTATGAAACTGACAACTGAACTGAATAATTCAACTAGTGAAGAAATTGATGTAGAATATAGCGTTGAACGCTTACAAGACAAAATAAACAAACTAACCTTGGCAGATGATAAAATCCGCGAATTTCTAAACGATGATGAATATAATGAATACAAAATAGAGAGCGAAAAATATACAGAAAGGGCTCATTTAGCAATGTTTACTTATAAAAAGAAAGCGAATACGAACGCCATTTCCCCCCTCCAAGATTGCCAAGATATAACTGTATAAGTGATACTCTACCGCTAATAGCTTTCGGTATACATTAAGCATCTGCGCCTGCAAACATTACAATAAAAACAAATGCGTTTTGAAAATTGCCTCTACAAAAATGAACGTTTATCATGTTTTTTTTTTTTTACTTTACGAGGATATTTAGATGGAGAGGCAAAACGTCTAGTTGATGTAATAAGTATAAGTGCCGATACATATACAACAGCAAAGGATATTTTGAAATAGAAATATGGCAATAAGGATAAAATAATATAAACTCATCTCGATTATTAAGAAAAGCACCTATTAAGGATTCATCTCCATCAGAATTAAATGAGTTATATATCAATTGTAATAGACGATTAAGAGCGTTGAATGGCTTAGGCGAAAATACACAATCATACGGAAGAATTTTGACTCCAAAAATACTCTGTGCTTTTCCACATGATATATGTCGCAATTGGGTTGTATACGCCTAACGTGAAAACTTGCCTGAAGGCGGCATCACAAAATTGATGAACTTCTTAGCCCAGGTAGTTGAGGGAGCAGTTTCTGCAAATAATATTAAAGGCTTACTAGTTTCAGAATATTCTATAAAATCCTCTTTAGAACATCTTAATGTGCGTTCTAAACCCGTTAAAATCACCTTTTTGCCCTTTCTGCGAAACTGCCGAGCATTGGCCTCAACATTACAACTCTGTGACAGATATAGACGCACGCATACAAAAGTTGAAGTCTACCAACAAATGTTTCCTGTGTACTAACCAGCCTCACACCTCAAAAAAATTGCTAGCGTAAAGACATATACTGCTGTACCAAAAGCAGCAGTCTGCGAATGCATCTACAAACAAAATTGATATACTTAAGAAGTTCAATTTTGTTCATTTGCAAACTGCGAGAGTTTTCATAATGGGCCCGACTGGGATTACAGAACTAACACGTAACCTTTTGGATGGTGGAAGTCAATGTAGTTTCGTCTCTTATGACTTTGTAAACAATTTAAAACTTCCAGTTATTTCAACCAGACCTTTGGATCTCCAAGTGTTCGAGTCCCCCCATCTAGTTTTAGCCAAACGTGATGACAAGTTCAATTTCAGTTATCAAGCATCTGGGACAAATCTAAAGTCATCACTACTGTATTCGAAAGTCTCAGTCAGTATACATCACATCAACCTCCAACAAATGACGTTTCAAGCTTCGCGAAAAACAAACGACTGAAGCTTGCGTATCCAGATGATTCACTGTAGAATTTGCTAATTGAAATTTTAATCGATGCAGATTTCTACTGAAATATCGTGAATTCTGAGCCTCTAGTTAAACTGCCAGGTTCTCTGACCTTGATCCCATCAATTTTTGGGTGTATACTTACTGGACCTCTATCCCATGCAACACTCTCCTTCATTACTACAATTCATAATATTAATGCATTTACTTTAACGAAAGCATTGGACAATGTGGTACGGGAATTCTGGAACTTAGAAAGCATTGGTACACAACCAATTCAAGAGAGAAAAAACAAATGCCAGTCTGAACTCTTGATAAACTTTCATCAATCCTTTTAAATCATCGATGGCAGACGAGTTGTAAAATTACCATGGAAACCAGAAGTTCAATTTTTATCAAAGAATGGTGAAATCACAATTTGACTTTTTAATTCTTTAACAAGAAAACTACACACAGACGCAGTTTTTAAACAAGAATATTCTGAACATATGCAAGATTACATAGATAAAAAAAAAAAGTTAAAATCGTATCACATGAAGCACGCAATAAAGAACGTTTATTTTATTTCCCTCATTATGCAGGAAAGAAGATTGTAAATGAAGAAACCAAGTCTTGTATAGTTTTCGACGCATATTCTCATTCGCCAGGTCATCCATTTTTAAACGACGCTCTTGAAATTGGACCAAATATACTTCCCGATATCATGGCTATGTTGTTGAGATTTCGCATTTCAAAAATAGCAATTACTTGAAACGGAAACAGAGCATTTTTACAGCTGATACTATCAGACGAAGACAGGGACACAACACGATTTCTTTGGTTCAAGACAACGTATACTCCTCATGGAGAACTCTGCATAGCAGATAAAATTGTAATTTATCTATTCACGCGTCTTCCCTTCACACTCACTGCAAGCCCACTTTTATTATCAATTTCTCTGTTTGAATTGGCTAAATGCACAAATAAACATATCCTACTGCAACTAAACACATTAAGAATAACATCTATGTGGATGATTTTGTCATGGGAACATCTACAGATACTGAAGCTACAATCCTATATCAAGAAATAAAGCAACTTACATGACATATTAATCTACCATTAGCTAAATGGACAACAAATTCTGAAATTTTGCAAAAGATGTGGAAACAAGAAAAATTTCCGTTTTAAAAATATTACGCAGATTTTAGGGGTTAAAATGGATACTGATAGATATGTTTTTGAAATTGATGTCGAGGAAAAGATTTTTCGAGCATCTAAAGAAACAGTAACAAATCGTTTACTTCTGAAGTTAGTTTCAAAGTTTTACAACCCTCTATGCCGATTCGCTCCAGTTACAATTATTGTGAAAATATTATTCCAAGATACGTGGCTTAGTGGGATTCTGTGGGATGAATTATTACCACCAGCTATAGCACAGAAATGGCACAGGTGGCTAGATGAGTTACAATGTCTGAACGATATACACATCCCTATATGGATTGATCCTCCACATGTCATTATCTTACATGTGTTTTGCGACTCCTCTGGCCGCGCATATGATGCTTGTTTGTACACTCGTCACACATTTGACAAATCTGCAGAAGTTAATCTCATTTGTAGCCGAACTAAATTGAAAATGCAGTTAAAAGGGTCGCTCTTCCACGACTTGAATTTTTAACCGCACTATTAGGAGCTCGCTTACTTCAATATTTTTATTGAGAAACGAACAAGAATTCTTACACAGCCATACTATGGAAGGATGCTACTGTAACTCTATGCTGGATAAAGGGAGATCCCGACTGTTAGAAAACATTCTTTTGCAACAGAACAACGAAAATCCTCCAACACACTACTCCAGCACAATGGCGTCACTGCCCTGGTATAGATCCCTGCGGATCATTTAACCCTTGTTACTTTCCCATCACAACTATCAGCTTTGGAGTCTTGGTGGCACGACCCAAAATGGCTGACACAGAATCCGGAAATTTTGCCTAACAACGAATTGTCATCATATACTCAGCCTTCAGTCGAAATCGAATTAAGAATACGACTTTTTCTACGTTGCAACTTTAGAACCCATTGTAGATATATCTCGTTATAGTTCTTAAACAAAACTGGTTCGTGTGGTTGCCTGTATTATACTTTTTATGCGAAAATGCAAGTTTCAGCCACATATTACTCATGAATTAAGTTGTAACGAAATAAAAAAAGGCCAAGGAATATTGCTTCCAAACTGCACAATATCAATGCTTCCTTTCTGAAATAGATGCGTTAAAAGGTGGACGATCCTGGCCAAAAAAAATCAAGAATTACCTGTTTTATTCCCTTTCTCAAAGAGGGCTCCTTGCTCCTTGGAGGATGACTTCAATTTTCTGACATTTCTTCTGATACTCGATATCCTTTACTACTTAATGGAAACTACCCTTTTGCCCATCTTTTGATCCAGCATACTCACATACGTCTCCATCATTTAGGTGTACGTATAGTCCTCTTCGAGTTACGCTCTACCTTTTGGATACTAAAAGGACTTCAAGCTATAAAGCAGGCTCTTCACAAATGCTTACCTTGCAAACTGTCCAATGCGAAATGTGGAAAACAAATTGAAGCTCCTCTCCCTTCTGAAAGAGTTCTGCCTACTACTTAATTTTGCTGCACTTGTGAATATCCAATGTTTGAAATCAAGAGATATAGCCTACATAGCACTTTTTACTTGTGCAACAACACTCGCATTACATATTGAACTAGTGTCAGATTTTACCTCTGATTTCTCCTAGCTCTTCAAAGATTTGTTGGCCAAAGAAGACTGCCACACACAATCTATAGCGACAATGCTACTTCTTTTCATGCAACAAATAAGGATGTGATCTTGTTATGCCAAACTTTGTCATCAGTTAAGATTCAACAATATTATGCCCAAAATATTATAATTTACAAATGTATCGGCCCACGAGAGGCTGGGGGGGGGAGGCTAGTGGGAGTGCCTGATAAGAATTCTCAAACAATGTCTGCTAAAGGTGCTCGGACGAGCACTTTTAGAAGAAGAAAATCTGACAACTGTCCTTGTTGGAATAGAAGCCGCTCGCAACAGATGAACATAGGTCCATGAAGAAGGGAAAGGTGACAGCTCCGCAACCCTAACACCAGCTCATTTCTCGACACGGCGGAAACTTGCGGCTATTCCATTCAGCCCTATTAATTACACAAAGCTTAAGAGAATCTACAAGCTGAAGAAAGACTTACTTGACTGTTTTTGGAAAAAATTGTCAAGGGAATATTTACTTCAACAGCGATCTTTTCATCAAGTTCGTAACCTGGACAATCTCATTAACTTCCGAGTTGGGGATATCGGGCTCTTACAAGAAGACATCCGACCACGGCATTTGTGCAAGATGACCGAAGGGGTGGACCTACACCAGGGACATGATGGAAAGACAAGATCATGAGAATTGTGGATAAATGGCCTAAAGATAACCCGCCCAGTATCTCTGGTCATCCCCCTCGAGGTTGACCAGGGTGGGGAGGATGATGACAAGAGATTATATGAAATAATTTCGGCTGCCCAGTTGGCAACGGCTGCAAATAGAGTTAACTTTGGGAAAGAATAAAGTGATTTTTTGATATTTTCAGTCTAATTTGATACCGATAAATCCAGACATGCACTAACACAAAAAATCTGTTGCGCGACAATTTTATACAGATTTTTTCAGAACCTGAAGATACTCTATTGGGAATGTATCAACTTTGAGACAACAAATAAAAAAGTAATATGTAGTTTAAGAAGTGTATGAAAATCGGTCCTTTAAAGCTATGGTCAAAGGGCCCTCACTAGACATGAACAAAGATGAAATGGCAAAAGAATCAAAACAAAAAAATCTTCCTATTAGAATTTCCCAACTCAGAAACTCCGAAGAAAAATCTTGTCCCCCGATCTTCTAAATAGAACTGAAAAAAGAGGGTAAATTTGAAGGCATCTACAATATAAAACCAAAAGCTTATTTAAAAATTTGAATTAAAGAAAAAACAAAGCAACAATGGGCTAAAATTTTGAAGGCTTTTTTTATAGCGCTAGAAAAGGCAGATAGACACCTCCATATTGGTATCTATTTTATTCTCTTATATCATCCATAATCAATCAATCGGTAAATGCTGTGCTGATTTTGTAAGGAAAAAACCGTTAATCACCAACCTGCCATCTCCCTCAAATCGAATTTCTGTTAAAAGTCAATTCTTAATTGATATTTCATTTTTTCAAGAGTTTCTATAATCATTTTGAGGAATTAAATCTCTTCTAAATGAGTTCCCAGATTTCTTGAAAACTGTTGTTAAGACGATAGTTGCCAAGTCGAAAGACGAGGTATAGTTGATTTTGATGAAAGTTTTGCTTGAGTAATCTAATATATATATTTTTAATCTTTTAGACTTGCTGTGTATTTGAACACTTTGCAATCTACACCTTCTGTTTCTTAGTTGATTTCTGACTAGATTAGAGAAACACTTCCATAGTCCTTTCACTGGTCATTGGTTCTGGTATTGCTTTTCTTTTCAAGTATGCGCTTTTAACTCTATGTTCCTCCTCCTAGTTTCTACTCTAAAGTTCTAATGTTTGATGTCGCAATTCCGGTGTTAATTCTGCTAAGTCTACTATATTTACCCCAATCTTTAACTATCAAGAGCTGTGGTTGAAAGTTTCAGCTAGTGGTCACTACACCACAATAACCCCTTGTCACTCTCCTGGGATGTATTTATTAAATGTGCATAAATTATTTAAGTGAATTTTATAACTTATAAAACTATAGACTATAACTATTTTAAGCGCGGATTTCATATGAAAAGAGTGAATTTCCTTGTTGTAAGAGTTCAGAAATTTGTTATTATTAAATTTTCTTATTCATTTATGCGATATAAATGGTGAATTAAATATATAAACTTCCAATTAACTACTAAATGCAATTATTGTTATCATGTGCGTTTTCAGTGGCTAAAAAATTGATATTTTTTATCAGATAGACATTTTTTTTCCACCATACCTTTAACCTTGTTATATATTTTCAAATTACAGATGTTACAGATAATTTTTATTTGCATATTAGGATCGTACGACAATTTAAATTTTAGAATAATATCAGGCATGCAATGTATTTGGTATGAAATGAATCATTTAGATGGCTATTTTCTAGCTATATTTGGTCGTGCTTTTCATTATAAGGCAGTTTTACTTGGTTTCAGATCAAAGATATTTGCAATAATAAATTTATTATTCGTTTTTTTTTTATAATTTGTTGAAATCAGAAGTCAATGATTAGCTAAATAAAGTGCGGTTACTGGAATTTAACATAAATTCATACCTTACTGAAATAAAAAATAATCGCAATTAAATCTCAAATCGATTAGATAGTCATTCTGTTTAGCGTCTATTCGACGATTAAACATAATGACTGAAATCCCTCCATTAGGAAAGGAACATAGTGTTAAGGTATTATGAACATTGACAATACGAAATAGAAATTACTTTGATGGTTGAACCAGCATACAACTAAATATGGTAAAATCACATTAGTTCACATTTTTTCACATGTTACGAAATTTACTTGCAATTTCAAAATGATAGTTTATTCTGGCATACAATTTCTGAAAGAGGAAGAATATATAGATTGCAACTGAAAAAGAAAAAAAAATTGATTTGTTTGGGGTTTTCTAGTGCAAGAACCATGATATTCGCTGTACTGCGCCAAACAATGGGTAAAATTATATCATTTTAAAACAGTCACCGAAAGGAAAAGGAGAAGAAGAAGGGTTGCTATTTATTCTGGGTGCCATTTTAATCGGGATGCCTCTGCTAAGGAAAACTGTCCAGTTCGGAAATATCCGGAAATCTGAACGATCAGTCGCTGCAAATAGGAAAAAGAAAGCTGGAATCTGCGCAAAATTAACTCTAAAATGGGTATCTCAACCGACTAGTTTTCATAAGTGGGTCATGGTGACATAAGTCACACGCATCAAAATTGAAACAATTATCCCATCAAGGAAATCGGAAACCTCAGTATTTATTCGGTAAAAAAACCCAACAACAAGTAATTAGATATTTGATGAAAAGAATGATTTCATTTTCCCATGGCTACTATATCAAGTGAATTGACGCCATTAGCTCCGATGAAGAAAATCAAGACATGTTTCTGAATGAGAGGTGGGAGGGGGACGTGTTCAAGTCTCTCTGCTTGTCTTACTTTACATTGAAAAAAAGTTTCGAGCATTTATTATCCAAAAAAGTTACACAGAAATTACTATATAATATAGCATACAGATGCTCAATAAAGCATTCCTCATTCCCCTAAATATTAGGAATTGACAGCTGGGACTTTAGTAGTGACGTTTAAGTAAGATGACAAATTATACTCGATTCAATAACATTATTTACAGTTTTTCCTTGAAAACAACAACAACAAGAGTTAGAGAATCAGTCGTGAAAATTGAATGGGATACAGGGATATTTTCAATTAGAAAATCAAGAGAGACATTTATTTAGCTTTGAGAAAGTACAGTTTCTTAAAACTAACAATTAACCCGAATTAACCTAACGTTTTCGATATTCACATATCCTAAACTTGCCTCAAGGAAACACTTACGGAGTTTTTATGAAATAGTGCACTATATCTTTAGAATACTAAATACCCTTGTCGTGATTCTAGTAGTCGACTTTTAAATTTAAGGCATTGAAAAAGTTCTTTTGTGAGCTCGCAACCTTCGCTAGTAAAAAATCCAAGTATATACAATACGAAGCAAAAATGTTATTAGCAAGTATAGTTCTAATCGGTTATTTTCCCACTTTAAAAAATCCTGTATAACTTATTTTTTGAAATGAATATTTCCAAACAAATGAATTCCCGATACATTTTTATAGCTACAAAGTGTTTATAATTCTGTTCTCTAAAATGTTTAGATATTCAAAATAAAAACTAAGAAAAATAGTTTTTTTAATAATTTTTCAGCCAACTTTAAGTCTTCTAATATACGGCCCTTTCATACATTACCGCAATATATATACTATGTTTGATGTACACAATTTGAAAAAAATGTAGTTTACAAAACAAGGACTTTCGAAAT
The DNA here is from genome assembly GCA_026289955.1 of Argiope argentata. Taxonomy (NCBI): domain Eukaryota; kingdom Metazoa; phylum Arthropoda; class Arachnida; order Araneae; family Araneidae; genus Argiope; species Argiope argentata. The sequence continues at coordinate 559,530 of JAOUZG010006627.1, forward strand.
ATTTAATATGCTCATATTTATGGAGATTTTTTGAAAAATGAAAATGAATTCGACTGTTTTGTGATCATTCAAGAAAAAAATTAAAATACAAGAAAATTAGTTTCATCGTTTATTTATTTATTTAATAATATGGGTCAAAATTAAAGTTTTCCTGAAGTATTATTACTTTTTTGATTTTAAAGTTTAAATTCTTATCTTATTTCTGTAATTTGAAAATGAAACAACGCAGCAAGTGGTAGTTAAGTAGATTTCAGATTTAAAAAGTGAAAAAAGAAGAAGAATCTAAGAAAACATTATTCCTATTTCATGATTGAACAGTTAACATCTGAACATTTCAAAGAAGACTTTTGGCTTCATATTTCACACGGTATGTTCATCGATTTTTTTAAACATATGAAGGCTTGAAATGCACACAAAAATAATCTGAAATATCAGATGAGGATTTTAAAGAAAGATAGGGAAAATATAACAAAAGAGAAAAATCGCAAAAAAAGAGCCTCATGAAAAGCTTGAATGAAATGCATTTCATGCATTTCCTAAAAAGTAGAATGATTACAATGTGACTCATTAAAACAATTTAAATGCATTTTTTACGATTCATTTAACGTAAGATTACTGCAAATTGAGCTAACCCTTTCATTTCTCAACGCTTTCTACTTCCCAACATCATTTTCTCTAATCGCTATAGCGGCTAAATAAATTTAAGTTATATTTCACCACATCAGAAACAGGGGAAATTACTATCGTTAGTTTTGTTAATATAAAAATAATGAAAGCTATTTTTTATTCATTAAAAACATTAGAAAAATAAAAAGAAGATGGTGAGATTTCACAACTTTATGAACAGGATAATTCCTTTCGTTAATTTATTGGCATCCAAGATGAATTCTTCTTGGTCCCCAAAATTCTCCAAATGTATAATGAAGTAGTGAAATTTCCTTTCGCCATTACTATTTGTACATAGTGACAAAAGAAAAAAGACGATGATTGAAAGAAAAAGAATGAAAAAATAACACATGTTTGATTAATAATATAAATAAAATAAGTAAGTAACAAAAATAAATAAAAACTACATATATCTATTCAGTAATCATTTAAAATATAATCATTCACCGGATGCTAAAACAAGTACGTTTTTGCTAGTTCAAATAATTGATTTTAGTAACAGGCGAGAAGACGAGTATTAATGCATAAAATCTGTAGGAACCTACTTCATCAACTTTATCTTTTAATATTGCCCCCTTCAACTATGTTTCGAATTTAAGGTTTTATCACAGCAAAAAATTGAACGAGAAATAGTATTGCTGCCTTAGAAATGTGTGTATAAGCCCAAATCAATGAAAGTCAATGAAATTTTTCATTCTCAAACAAGATCTAATATCATAGAGAAGGTAATGGTTAAGAAAAAAAGTTCGAAATGACAAAATGATGTAAAAAATACTTTGAAAATGCATCATTTATCCAATGTTTCTTATTTTGATGGAGAAAGGAAAGAAAATAACGTTATTTCAACAATAATATTGCCTTTGTCCTTCTGTTACTGTATTTACATGCTTCTATTTAGATACTTTCTTATTTGTAGGTATTGAAATTTATAAACGATTTTTAACACCTTTCCTGATGCTTTAGAGTTCTGATATTTTGCAAATTTCCGTACTCTGATGACAATGCGATATTTAAACATTTTTAGAACTTAATTATCAATTAATAGATTAATTTCAATTGAATTTTGATTCTGTGCAAAACATAACCTCTTGTTAGGGAATTAGGAAGAAAATTTAAAAAAAGATATTATAATAATGAATTACGCAATATGTTAAAGAGAAAAAAACAGAATATAATCATTCACATAAATTAAATTAATTAAAAATATGTTTTTATATCAATATTTTAAATGGTAAAAATACCTTTCTAATATAAAATCTGGTGATCAAACCAAAAATTTCAAAAGTTTGTTCTGAAAGCAATACGGCAAATGAATTAAACCACAATAACCATCGTAAGAAAAACAATACTGAACATGTATTACAAATTAAAATATATAATGAATTTGATTAAAAAATTGCAATTTACTTACAGTATTTATCTTACCGCCTCACAATTTTACAGTTTTGTTTTGATTATTCTTATTTTCGATATAAATATATGCATTTCTTAACATATTATTAAATATTTTTATTTTTAACTGGCCGCCTTTGGCGACCAGTCGGTTCGCCAGTATTAATGCTCACTAAAGTTTGCTCGCTAATATTTTATGTAGCTGTGTCTCATAACAGGTTTTTCACTAAAATATTCTTAAACCAAACAAATTTTGATAATCATATAATTTATTTATAGTATTAATTATTATTATTTTCTTCAGATGATCTGTTCACTGTACTACTCATCTTTCTCTTTCTATCCGAGCAATGATTGTCCCGGAATTGATATTTTACTTAAATGGTGGAGGGAAAGGTCTAAAATTCTGTTTTTATGGAATAATGATATTCAAATTTTCATAAATGTAAACAAACTAAACAAATAAAGACACAATTGGTTTTCAAGAGCTGCAAAAGCTTAAAAACAGCTCGGAAAATGCCTCGCACAGACGAAATAATAGTGACACACACACCCTTCTTTTCTTTTCTATGCTTTTTTTCTTCACTACTTTTCTTTCTACAAACCCTTTTTTCCGCTTTGTTATTCTTTAATTTCTTCCCTGTCCTGACTTTATTTTGAGCAGGCATAGATTAGATATCCATACAGACTAATAATAAAAACAACTATTTTCTTTTTTTAAACATCTCGTTATCTAAGAATGAAAACCAACTGACTTCGCGTATTTCTTTCTAAACAAATCATAATTTATTCCCTCCTGCTATCTGACTCAGTTGGTGTGGGGGAAAGAAATGCAGATTTTTGGCGGGAAAGTAAGAAAAGGGTCGTTTTAACTATTTTCCTCGCAGTTTTTTCATTTTTTCTCTCCATAAGAACCATCCTCGTGTCTTAACGAAAATATTTTTAAAAAATTAGCCGAATCGGTCAAGCCGTTCTCCAGTTTTGCGCTTAGCAACGCATTTCCAGTTGCATTTTTATTAATATAGATAACAATTTTACAGAAGATCTTAGATAAATTTTGATAAATTTTTTTAAAGATTTATAATTTAGTTAAATATACAATAATTGGAATACATGTTTTATCTATGAGATCACAATTTTATAACCATAAAACCACGATAAATGTTTAAAAATACGGTTTCGTTTAAAAGAATTGGAATGCGTGCCCTTGATTAACAGAATTTAAGATTCGGTGGATTTTAAAATTAAAAGCTTTTCTTGTTTAAGAATTAACGTTTAAAAGTAGTTGTAGGTAATAGCAAAAATAAGACAAAAGCTTAATAAAGAAGAAGAGGATATTCTATTGGTTTTTGAAAGAAAAATCTTAGAGGTGATCTTTCGACCAATTATAAAGTGACATAACTTATGGAGAAGTGTAGAATCATTAAATTTATAAAAAAATATAGCAAACCCGACACTGTCACTAAAAGAAAAGCGTTTTTTAGTAGGTAGTTGGTTCATGCACCTCGATATGATGTTGCAATGCCTTTAACAACCCTTTCGGGAATAGACGGAAGGCGAAAAAGAGCGATAGACCTCCTAGCATACATCAGGGTAGTGTTTAAAAATATCTGAAGCAGATAAAAATGTAGTTGTGGTTCTGACCACCTCCTTAAAACCAAAGGTCTCTAAAAAGTCTAAAAACAAAAGCGGGTCCTTTAAAATCTCAAAAATAGTAAAATTTAAGCATTTAAGAATATGATTGGAGGAGGCTTGATCTGCCTTGCAGCAAGGACATTCAGCAAAGGATTTCCTGCCATGTTGGAAGGTGAGGGATCTGGTGTGTCCACTCAAAAAACAAGAGAGAGCTGTTTGCTGTTTTCTGGAGACACCCAAGAGACACCAACGAGGACTTTTAACAAAGTATCATGGATGAGCAGGGGGTATCCTCCAAAGTGCACCCGACCCCATCTTTTTTGATAGTGGAGATTCCAAAATAGGTTAGTGTGGGGTCACCATGAAATATGTCAGCTAAGGTTGTATTAGCTAACTTATCGGCTATCTCTTTACCAATTAAAACAACATACGATAGAAATGAACTAATAGAGGGTTATTGTGCCAAAAGGGTCTGATGAGGAAAACTTTGGGATGCATCCATGTCCTGTAATAGGTTATAGAGTTTAAGAAGACTGCCAAAATAAAGTGCTTAAGTGATGTCATATTTCAAGGCAACTTTAGCATAAGAACCAAACTACATCGGAAATATGTATTACCGTGTTCTTTTAAATGCCCAGAAATATTTATCTATGAATGTATTGATGATAACATGTTCAACACTAATACTAATGATCATCAAGCAACTAACAGATAAATCAGTATATGCAACAATAGAGATTTGTAACCACGACCATTTTTTCCCATGAAAAAAGAAATGTTTTGTGGGAAGGACAATGGTATAAATAGGGTGGGACAGCAGAACAGCTGCCTTAGCCACCCTTACCAGCGGGTGCAATATTGTGGAATAAATTAGTTGCATTTAAGAAAAATGTGTATTTTTCTTCAACTTCTAATCTCCAGAATCAAGATTAAACTTATTTTAAAAAATGAAAATTCCTATCTTTCAATTAAGTATCACGGAATATTTGAATTAACGTAAAAATTCTCAAAGCCAAATAACCTTTCAATTTATGCTCATTTCACTCATAAAAATTCATTGTCTATCGTGTCATGAGCGTTCAAAATATTTTTTTAATAAGCAAAAGCCTATATATCTCCATAATATAAATTAATCAGCAGTATTTGATAAAACTAGACTCATTATGATGAATTGAAGTTTCAATTTTTTATTCACTTATCATTTTTATTGATTAGTGCTTTTTAATAGCTAATAAGCTATTTAGAGCTGCAGAAAATAAATCTGAACGGGAAAAATCGGATAATGTCATTACTAACAAACCTTTAAAGTACAAACCTTACACCCTGGATGAAAAAAAAACTTTGATGTAATGAAAGATGACGTGCATAGAATAATGAATTATTAATCGGATGTTTCTAGAACTTTTTGAAATTAGAAAAAAATTCTTTATTTTAAGTTCGAATTAGATCGACCAAAATCCTTTTTCTCTTTCTCATAATAATAGTGTTGGGCTTCAATTTTTTAAACTAGATTACAACTCCTTCAAACTCGTTCAGTTTGTGTTCTATTACCAATAATGGTTCAATCACTACGTGGTATTTGATATTTAATAACTAATCAAAAAATTCATCACAGTTACCTAGTTTTACTGAACTCTAGAACAAATATAAATTTCTTAAAAATTAAAAATATTATCATGTACTCATTTTTGAATTCTTTGCTTTATTTATTAAAAAAAGTGTTATATTCTAATCTCGCAATCATTATTGTATCTCACTGTAATATTTTAAAATTTCTAAGAAAGGAATCAATTTTTTTTATTATTAATCAGTATTCTTCTCACATTCTTATATATTTTTAAAGACTGCATTCTCTGAGTTCATTCCTTGAAATTAATTCTTTGGGGGAAAATCTTTCGAATTCTTGAAGTATATTTTTTTCGATAATGATGCATTTCAAAAATCCCTGTGAATATTTATGGCAGAATTAAGAGAGCCTGGATTTAACCTTTTAGTCAGATTTTACCCATAGTTGAATCTTAAACGCGATATTAAAATAAAAATAATGATTGTGTAATCAATAGATATACAGATGTTTCTTTCTTTTCTAAGAGAAATCATAATGATATACCACAGGTATGTTTCTAAAAAGTTTTAAAACCGTTTGAAAGGTTTTAACGACATTTTGCTAAACTTTATTACTTTCTTGTAAAATATACAGCATCTAAAACATGAATATGCGTGAAATATTTATACTTTAAACAACTTTAAAAAAGGTTTAAATGAGAATTTTAATAGTTATTTATGTAAGAATTTTGATATGTTATAAAAGTATAAAACGAATATGCATTCCACTAATCTCTTCAGGAACCGAATAAGTTTATTGGAGATAGTTTTTGTTCTTGAGTGACCTTTGGAATAACCACTTATTATGTATATTTCGATTTGCCAGTCATTATATTCTAAAATATCAAACACATTTTATTTTACACATTTTATCTATAATTTTTTAATTAATTGCTTTTATAATAATTATATTATCTAATTTTTATAAACAATTTAATAATTTGAATAATTGAAAGGTACCAATCAGTTGTTAAACCATATTAGTTTAAAATGTTTCAGATATAATTAATTGAGATTAACCTCCACTCTGCTGCCCCTGACATAATATTTTGCTAAAAGGAAAGCAGAATATGAGAATTGCAGTTTATAAAAGAAGGGAGTGTGTACCATTTTATGCTGTCACGTCTCCGGGGAAGGTGGAACTACAGACCTTTTTTTAAAGAAGAAAGCTTTCTTAACATAAATAGGCTCTGTTTTAAGCAGAACCTATATCTTGAATTACGAAATGAAGAAGGAAAATCGAAATGATCACATTTTGAATAATGAGTCAACCTTTTCTGAAGGGCCCCAAAGATCGGAGGGAATGCTTGTCGATTGGACGGAGGGAGCGGCGGTCTCGGGAAATAATCATTCCATCATTTGCTCCTTGTAAAACTCAAATGCAAGTACAGAAAGAGAGTGGCAAAAACAAGGAAATGATAATCATAATTCATTGGGTTATTTTTCCTGTATTTACAGATGTACTGCCATAGGTCACGTCAAGCTTATGGGAGGGGCAGGGGGAGTGGGGTACGAGGGTGTGCGACGTCTCTCCCTCCAAATTTTTACCTAGGGTGGCACATTTTGGCTATTATTCATAAATATTTAAAGGAATAATCCAACATTACATTTTATTATTATTATGCAGGCATCGATGACATGTAGATAAAAAGGATTTCAGAATTATTATTTTTTTAAATTGAAGTTTTACATCCCAAATCCCTGTTATTGCAAAATATGTACAGGACTACTGTTGAAATAATTTAGTTTATCGAAAAAACATCTTGGTAAATCTATGAAAACGGCAAAATTACAAAACTATCGATAATTAGTACTACGCGGATTAATTGACAATTCTTCTTCATGGGTACAATATAAATATTGCATACTCATGAATCAACTTTTTAATCGTTGTTGTTGTTTTTAAGGGCAATTGCCATAGACAAGCTTCGCTGATGTCTCAACGATTTTAAGCCGAAATGAGCATCTTTTGTTTTGAAGTAGAGAAAACTAGGGTCAAGATTATGACATAGTTACTAACTCATCATATTCGTTTGCACACACCCTCTTTACTGAGGAGCACATTCACACACCTTACAGTTAGAACAAAGAAGAACAACCATGCCCGAACAGGGCCACGACCTCCGATAACATCGGAGGTCGTGACAGGACTCCAACCCGGGACGCTCAGATCACGGGGAAGACGCGCTATCCCAATGCCAGGACGCCGGCAGTTTTTAATCGTAGATTCAATAATATGTTATACTTGAGCAGATAGTTCATACAACTGTTTGGAAGTTCTATAGTTTCTCTAGAATCGGCTTAGATCCTATAACTTAATCCATGCGATTAGCAGTCGAATGATGACGATGTTAACCAAAGTGGTACTCAAAATGAAAAATGCATGACTCGTTGGAAAAATTGTTTTATCATTTTTGTTCAAATGCGCATGGACCGAAATCACTTTTATTAATTAGTCATGATATTTAAATATAACGAATAATAACTTTTTTCCATTAGCACGCGCAAAAAATTTTAACCTTACTGTAATACCTTCATATTTCTTGTTTTTTTTTGTTTGTATTTTCTCTCCGGATATTCAACAATCACAAATAGAAAATTGTTGGAAAAAATTAGCATAGTTATTGTTGAAATGCATTAGCATCAGCAGTTTATTGACGTTTTACATTCAATGTTTCAGATGTGCAAATTTACATATATTAAGAGCTGCTTAATGATAGTCTTTCTTAAATAAAGGAAAAAATTAAAGTTCAACCGTGGAGATAATTAAATTAATTTTATGTAAATATGTGCACCTTTGCTCTTCATTTTTTAAAATTTCCTATGATTTTCATTCTCTCGTTTTCAGTTCAAAATCTGATTTACAATCGCCGAATTTTCTCGTTGGGTTTCACTCATTTATTATTGTTATTATAATGAAATCTATTTTAAATAGAAAAAACACGATGAATAAACTATAAATCCCCGTTATGTTTCAGCAAGAAACTTGTATACTTATAAAGTAAAATCCAAAGAAGTGAATTGCCTTCTCATATAATATTTAAATAATTTAGAATTGATTGAGGTGACTTTTAGGAGCAGTACATGGTAATAGATGTTTGTGATCTTCTAAAACAAAGAAACGAATATTTTTCAATACAAACAGTTAAGAATATGCTTATCGCTAATATCTGATTGTTAAATGGGACTTACATTTATACAAAAGATATTGTAAAGACGTAAACAACATTTTCCATCATAGCAAAGCCTTATTTTTTAAAAATCTCAATCTATTTCATTTTTACCTCTAAAGAGTTTTAGTGCCATATCAGAATACACAATCGTTAATAAAACATAACACCAGGAAAAAAACTATTTCTAAAAGTAGAAGAAAATTACGGAAAGCTTTGGGAAATGAATCCTTTATAAATTCTCTTAATTACCTCCTTTCAAATTTCAAACAAATTCTTTTGATCTGACTTTGCTATTTTTCGTTGTCTATGCAATGCCTTTCAAATATACTTGTCTGGTATTATTTCGTTATTAAAAATATGAATGTTACTTATAGATTAAATTTAGAAAATATGTCTCATTACGATCTTTTCGAACATTTTAACATAACAAGGCTTATCACCACAGTAGAAAAGACCAAAAAACTGAAGTTCGATAATGAAGATAATCAAGTCTGGTATTTGAACGAAGTATTAAGTAGCAAAAGAAAATAAAGGCATCAATAATTTTTATAGTATTTTCAGAGCAAATTTCTTTCACATTTAATTGCATTTACAAAGACCGTGCACTTGAACCTACTCAAATTAAAAGTAAGAATTGTTTAAATTTTGGAATATTATATAAAAAATATTCCTAATTAATTAATTTTTCAAGTTCTATTTTATTTGCTTTATAATTATAAAAAATCTTTTTATGTTTTACTTCCATGACTTTTAAAAATTAAAATTGATTTTTTTTATATACAAGCGATACTGAAGTCATCTTTCTTGACAGCTATCCGCAAAAAAATATTTCATTCCAATTTGACAAAATTTATTGCTTAAAACTGTACCCATAGAGACTGAATTAAAATTAATAAAGAATAATATGCTTCACATACTATGTGGTTTTAGAAATTGGAAAGAAGGTAATGGAAGTCCCCGAAATTTGCATTATCTGATTATCTCTAAAAGGTTTACTTCGGCCCTGGGGGAAAGTACTAATGTTATATACTCATTCCACTTCAATGTTTGCTTCGAATCAATGAAGGAGGGCTGATATACAATGCCGAGCTAAAAGAAACTGGCACACCTGTTTAATAACGAGTAGGGACCCCGTAAGCATGTATAAGTGTCTCAACATGACGAGGCATAGACTCAACTAAAGTCTGAAGTAGTACTTGAGGTAAATGGCACTATGAATCATGTAGGGTTGTCCAATGGTACCCGAGATGGAAGCTCATATCAATCAGGTTACGTTACATTGTGCGTATATTGATACTTGTTGATGGGCCTGCATTCAAATCCGAAGCAATTTGAGAAAAGGTTGAACACCTATCAAGTGTAACTATTCTTTTAAGGTGCAGATGATCCTATTCTATCAAGGCCTTCTTTATGCCACACCGCTGTCGGAGATTTGAAATTTTACAGGAAATCTGGAAGTCGCGGTTCTTCCTAGAAATGGGCGCGAAAATCAAAATTTCCTCTCTACTTCGGAAATACGTGCTCCCTCTCTCGTGAGTCGTCGACTAGTCACAGCTAAAATTCGCTTAAAACATGATAACCTGTCACTATAACAGCAAGCATTGTCATAATAGCTTCCTCAGACAGCTGTTGCACTGTTGTATAAACGCACTGTCGATCCCATTGCGTTAAGTTGATTGGTTGAACACCTTTATTATTTGCATACGACCTGCTCTGCTAGTTGTTCTGGCTCCTCAGTGTAGTTTTCATCATGCATTCTACTTGATCATCATGCATCATGCATAACTAGGAAAACGAGAAATGCAATATCTAGATCTTAGTACCACCATAATTAATGTTTCTTTTCTTTTCTTTTTTCAGTGTTCTTCTTAATGTGCCCCAATATTCTACAAATTATTAAATTTTTCACGTTTTTAATCATTTAGAGATTTTAGGGGCGCAAAATTATGTACAATAATGTTTATAAAAAGTAATCCGTGTAATACTTTAAAGTAAACTGAAGAATGAAATTAGATTCTCCACAATTTGCTCCGATTATTATCAAAAAGAAAGTGCAACTAGATTATTTTGTTCAGCTAATCATGATTGTGAAATAAATTATCAGATATCCTAAACGTTATCTTTAAAATTTGTCCCAAATAACAATCTTAATAGAACAATATAAATGAAGTTGACTTCTGTTGTGCAAGAATATAAATTTCAAAGTTTTGACAATTTCAATTAATAAATAACATGATACTCTCATAAACTTAGAGTAATTTATTAATTATAATCAATTCAAAGAGAGTATTTTTCAGTTTTTGTATTGATTATAACTAGTAAATCATTCAATCTGTTGAAAGTGATGCTCTATAATCCTTTTTTTAAATTATACAAAACTAATACACAATGATTCGATGAAAAACGATTACAAACTAATCTTTACTTATAATAAAGCCCAATGTGTGCGTGTGTGCGAGCGTGTGCGTGCGTGCGTGTGTTCGCGCTGTACAGGCCAGACTATTCAACCTACAGCTACCAAATTTAGTACATGTATTCCTTGGGGGCCGGGAATGTGCACCTTGGAGCCCTTTTTTGAATATTTATTAAAATTTGAATTAATTTAAAAATAAGCGAAATTTTGAAGTTTTTCGCTATAACTTCCGAAAATATTACAGCACAAAATTGATTTTTGCATCAAGTTAAAGTTCAAAAAATTAGCTTTTCAATGATAATGAAGTTTTGACCTATAAACTCTATTTTTCATGAATTTTTAAACATTTAATTTAATTGTTTTTTTTTTCAATAATTTATTTCGCATGAAATAAAAATAAAATTTTATCTTCTCGAGGATCTCAAAAAAAAAAAATCAGCTTTTGATAAAATGTTGCCATCACATTTTCGGAAGTTCTGAATAAAAAAAAGTTAATTACTACCAAAAATAAAACAGAAAAATATAATTTTCGTCAAGTGATTATATGAAATGAAATAAAAAGGAAATGTGATATTTTTTTAACAATAAATGCAAGAGAAAATTTTTCTTGATCGTTTGCAATATCAAATTTATTAATTCAATTAAAGAATTAAAATAAATAAAAATAAAAAATAAAAAAAATTACAAAAGGAGCGAAAGTTAAAGATGCAATAGAATTTTTAGAAAAGCGCCAAACGATAATCTTCTGAGAGCGAGATTAATTATTTAAAAGCAAGAAACCTTTAACGAACTTGAAAATGACGTCATTTCAAAGAAATGACGAACAAAAAGCAATTGATAATAAGTAGAAGTAAAGTATTTTTGCATTCTTTTTTTTAATTTTTAAAACAATAAAACATGTTTTGAATTGTTACTTTTACTTATGTGAAGAAGATATACTGTGCAAATCAAAGAATTCGCTTTCTTCATTGTAATTTATCTTGGCATTTTAATGAATCATACGAAATAAAAACGCATCTGCTTTCAACGAAGCATACGTAATATTAAAGCTATACTGGTAAAAGCAGGTCAACTATTTGAAAAAGTATCTTCTTTCAAACAAGCATACGTAATAATTAACAATGCAAAAGCATATAAAAATATTTTTTACACGCATATTTCGGAGATATCAAAACTTTCTAACCAAAACAATATCATGTTCTCACATGAGAAAAAAAATAAATCAACTATCATTCCAAATTAAAGATATAAAAATGTCATTTTCGGCACGGGTCTGCATAAAATGAAACAAATATGAAACATAATATTTTTGGAAAATAAATGCAATGAAACGTTTTCTATTATATTTTATAATACATATATGACTTATTCAATTAAACAGTTTTATTTAAGGCAAATATGGCTTAACATCTACCAGGCATCTTCTGTAATCGGAGCCTAGCATCTAATTTCTTAATTTTTGGGGAAGGGACATAAATCTCTTAACAAATGGTCTCAGTGAAATATATAATTTGTAGATTGAGGGGAAAAATGCTGATGATTTAAATTTTTACATATATCATCTGCTCTGTGAATCATATTTAACAAAATATTCTAGAGACAATAAGTCCTTAAAATAAAAAAGTGGCACTCCAATCAACTAAATCAATCATCAAAACTGACCGATCTATGAAAATTTCAACATAACTATTCGATATAAACTGGCGATTTTAGATCACTTTATCAAGATATCAAAGAAGCCAATCAGAGTTACTCTAGAATAATTGGTCTTGATTATGATAATGATGATTGTTCTAAACTTGCAATATTCAGAACTGAATAAATTAGCCAGATTCGAAGAAGAAGATAGAAATGTTTATTTATTTAGAAGTTGAAATATTAAGAATATTTTACAAATATTAATCTATAAGACCAAAGGAATTTTAACCATAATTTTTTGAAATCTATATATATATAAATCTTTGTCCTGAGATAATATATATATATCAACGCACAGCCAATACTGCTGAAGTCTCAGACTTGAAATTTGTCAGGCATGTCCACATGATTACAAAAGTACCCGCGAAGAAAGGATTTTTCGAAATATCAATTAATTCGGGAGAAATTAATTAAAACCCCTTAATTTCTGTGAAATTAAAACCTGTAATGCTACTTTCCGAGTGAAACATGGCCTTCCGGAGAAGCGATCGCTTATGCGTCCCTTTTCGTCCCGTAAAACCGCGTTTTTTAAATTGCCATCGTTACGCGTCCGTTCAACTTATACTCAATATCGCAGTGGAATCGGATGGACTTTCTATCGTAGAACACGGAGGTATAATTCTTTTTACGAAATATCGACGCAAAAATTAAATATCGACTTTTTAAAAAAAGGTCAATTTTGACGGGTCTATTTCTTGAACGGCCCTGTAAAATAGACGCTTAGTTGGAAAAATACAGAAAATATGTTTCCTGAAAGAAAATACGATGTAGTATTCTGCAACACAATAAAAAAATCGAATTTTTAAAACTGAATTTTTGGCGAATTTTTTAACGAATAGGCAAAATTTCCCTTTAATTTTAAATTACGCCGAAACTTTTCAAGATTATCAATTTTTTTTACATAAAATTCGATAAATTTTTCAAAAGCGTGTGAAAGATTGTAAAAATCTGATAGAAAATTGTGCATTTAAAAATTTTTTTGTCGTTTATTGGGTTTTCCTCTTCAACATTACAAATCTAATCATTGATAAATAAAAATGAGACTAAATTTTTTTGTATAATTTGGCATTTCTTTGGCACACCTTGATCAATTTTTAAAACAATCCAGCAAAAATTACGCGTCTTATGAAATAATTTCTGATTTTGCAAAGACCGCAATAGAAAAACGATTTTGAGAGGTTGGTTGGTTGGTCCAAAACCGCGAGCGAAAAGGCAGTATTATATGGTTTAGAGATTTGTTGTGTTTGCTTAAAATGCTTTTCTTAATAATAATATCAATATTTTTTTACACTGTGCAATGATTGCCATGCTACCAAATAACTTTGCTTATTAAAACTCCTGTCGGCGACCTTCAGATTGCTAAAGTAACCGAAAGCGGCGCGTCTGAATAACAGGTTTGTTCTTAAAAGTGTCAGGATTTGGACAAAAAGATTGCTTTTCCCTTTTGCGATTACTTCAGCACAGCGGGGGTAGGTTTATTAGCGGATATCATGTTGTGAGTGACAGCTGTTGCTTATCGCAGTCTTTCGATTTCGAAGAGCATATTTCTTTCAGTCGATCGAAATAACATAGATTGAAAACGCAGATAATATGATTGTGTTTTAGAGGATTTTTGAGTTTTTCATGAAACACTACATAAAATTTACATGAGAAATAAATTATTGTATGCTTAATATGATAAGAATCTAATTTTTATGAATTGCAAGTGTTCGTCTAATATTATATATATATATATATATATATATACTGAAACAATTTTAAAAGAGGTATATATAATAAATTGCCATTTTCATTATAAATTAGAAAGATACACAAATGTATTAAGAGAGCGCGTATGCTGCTATTTCTAAAGACATAGTGGAACTAAGAAGAATAAAAAATAGATATGTAAATAAAAAAAATTTCTTACTAGTTCTTTTGCTAATATTGGTTTGTTTTTTATCGTATTTAGTAATTTGTGATATATGTTTTTTCTTCAATCTTGAATTTTATTTATGAATTTTTTTTCTAATTGTCTTTTGTTTTTTTTTTGTGCTAAAATTTGATGCATCTCTTCTACGTTAAAATATGGAATTTTTCACGTCATAAAAGAGTTAATTTTTTACACAATAGTCTAAATCTTTACAGAAAAAAATTCCACTTTTTATTGGAATCCTTGCTTGATGGTGACCTTTGAGAAAGTCATCAGGCCGGACTTCTTATTTTTTCTTTTACATATCTGTTTTTTATTCTTCTTATATATATATATATATATATA
>JAOUZG010006627.1:574468-601747 GCA_026289955.1 Argiope argentata
ATATATATATATATATATATATATATATATATATATATATTATTGTGCTATGTTTCTTAAAATTTTTAATCCCCTTAGTAATATGAAATTATTTTTCGAAATTACATAGAAGTAATTTAATTCTTGAAAAAAAATTCTTTCAGCGCATTTCCAATGTATTTCAATATTCTAAAATGTACTTTTAAAATATTAATTGCTATAAGTAACATCGAGCGAGGTATTATTTTGTTTCTCCAGTATTTAGAAAAACAATTGTATAATTACAGAATTTCATACGATATTTCAATTTCTGGGATATTTTGGTATTTGTCTGCATAACTGGACTATGTTACTGATTTGTCTTGTGACTGCAACAAATAAAAGTAATTGTCAAAATATTTCTTTGTAATATTCATGATACAAGCAAATTTGGCCTGGAAAAATGAATTAAATAATACATTTAATTTAGACTTATAAGCAACCATTTGGCAAATTTTGTTGGCAACAACAGCATGCTGTTTTGAAATTAGCATTATTTATTTGTGTTCCTTGCAAATGTAATTAGAAAGTCTAATTTAATATTTTGTTTGTTCTTATTATAAGACTTACTTTTAAAAAAAACTCATTGGGGATGGAGCATATCAATGTGAACGGAACTATTCTTCCTCAACATGTGGTTAATATTACAGGAGATGGTGCATGTCTTTTACGATCTCTTTCATTTTTAATGTATAATAGTGAATCTATGTCTAATGAAATTCGTGCTACCATAGTTAATTACGTTTATAATCATTGGGATCAATTTTCTACTATGTCATGTGATAATTACGGTAATAATTACGAAAGTTCCGAAGATTACTTAGTGGAAATGTCGCAAGTTCATGTTTTTGGTGGATTCTGTGAATTTTTCGCTTGTGGATATATTTTTCAGTTCTTATTTGAAGTTTATTTTCAAGGCAAATTTTATGCGAAATTTGGAAATGACACTTTCCCTGTGAGAAGACTGAAATTTAGTGGTAATCTTTCTAATGGACACTTTGATGTTTACATACCGGTAAATGAAGTCAGTATAGTCTCTGAAAGTAACACAGAATCACTCCATAATACCATTGATTTTGAAAACACTAAGAAAAAAAAGTAAAAAAAAAGACGTGCCAGATTTTCAGATGCTACACGTAAAAAGCAGTTGAAAACTACAATCAAGAAATATCAGCAAAGTCACCCAGAAACTTTAGCTGCTGCAGTCAAAAAATATAAAAAAAAGTCATCCCGAATATTTTGCTGCATCAGTCAAGAAATATAAAACAAATCACCCAGAAGCTCAGAGATCTGCTCAAAAAAATTAAGAGGAAAAAAATCCTGGTTTACGAACTGAACGCCGTTTAAGTCCATGGAAAACGAAAATCTGCTCAGGTTTTGCATATGATTGTGATATAGAATATGAAAATGATATTGGTACTATGACATTAAATGCCCAGTGTGCCATGCAAAAAATTTCAAACGTGAAAGCTCAGGTTTGTGCTGCAGCGGGGGTAAAGTACAGCTTCCACCACTACCACCTCCACCAGAACCACTGTATAGTTTGCTCATGGGACATCATCCAGATCACCCCCATTTTATTGATCGTATTCGGCAGTATAACGGATGTTTTCAAATGACATCATTTGGAGCCAAGCAAATTAAGGAGACTGGTTTCATGCCAACATTCAAAGTTCAATGACAAGTTTATCATTTGTGTGGAAGTTTACTCCCAGAAACAGAGCAAGAGGCTCAATTCTTACAGTTATATTTCGTAGGTGATGACGAAAAAGAAGCTCATTTAATGTCAAACAACTATCCTGATGTCAAACCAGACCTGAAAAGCAACTTCAACATATGCTACATGAAGTAAATAATTACATCAAGGACTTCAAAACTGCGTTAGATAAGGTGCCACCTAAGTGTCGAAATTTTCAAGTAATTATTCACGCAGATCGTATGCCTGCCAATGCACATAAAGGACGTTTCAATGCACCATGAGCCAACGAGGTGGCTCTGGTGATTGTAGGACAGCAGTTTCAGCAGAGAGACATCATCTTTGAAAGCCGCAATGCAAAACAGCAAAGAATAAGAGAACTCCATAGGGCATACGATGTCCTGCAATATCCTCTCATGTTCTGCTATGGGGAAGATGAATATACAGTTGATGTGCTTCAGCAATATACTACTGATAAGTTGGGGCCTACTACTAAATTATCTGTCAAGAAAACTGTTTCTGCAGCTCAATTTTACTCCTGGCGTATAATGTCACGGGATACAGAAGAAAATTATCTCCTGCGCTACTGTGCTCTTCTAAGCCAATTCTTAGTTGATGAGTATGCAAAGATAGAAACTGAAAAACTGAATTTTCTCAAATACAATCAAAGCAAACTCAGATCAGAGGAATACATTCATTTGAGAGATGAATTAGGAAGGAATTGCGCTGATCAAATAGGACAGAGTGGTTTTAACATCATCGTTTACTGGTGGACCCCGTTACATGCACGAACGAGCTCAAGATGCCATGACATATGTACGTCATTATGGAAGTTCAGATTTGTTTGTAACTTTAACGTGTAACCCAAAATGGAAAGAGATTCAACGAGAATTGTATCAAGGACAGAAGCATTATCAACGTCATGACATCATTGCGAGAGTTTTCCATATGAAAGTGAAGGAGTTTATGGACCTTATAATTAAAGGACACATTTTTGGTAAAGTGGAAAAAGCAAGGGTTGCCACATATTCATTGCCTGGTGTGGCTGGAAGAAGCCATTACTGCTGATATGGTTGATAAAGCAGTGTGTGCAGAAATTCCAGATATTGACCGTGATCCCCTTCTCTATGATATTGTTAAGGCTAATATGATTCATGGGCCATGCGGAAGTGTAAATAGATTTTCTCCTTGCATGAAATATGGTTGCTGCACAAAACGACATCCTTGCCCTTTCGTCCAAGAAACACAGAGGGGGCAAGATGGTTATCCTTTGTATCGTAGGAGAACTCCAGAAGACGGTGGTTTCCCAGTTAACCTTCAAGGATTTGAGTTAGATACCAGATGGGTAGTACCGTACAATCCCATTTTGTTGCGTACTTTTGAATCTCATATCAATGTTGAGATAACGAATTCCGTGAAATCCATAAAGTGTGTTTGTAAATACATCACTGAAGGAAATGATCAAGCAGGATTTGTTTTAAAGAGTGATTAAGAAATTGATGAGATAAAGATATACGAATCTGGCAGATATATCAGGAGTTCAGAAGCAGTGTGGAAAATATTGGGATTTCCTATTCATGAGAGATACCCATCAGTAATTCATCTTGCCGTGCTTCTGAAAAATGGCTACCGTGTTTACTTCACCGCACATAACATTCATGACAAAGTTGTAAAACCTGCACAGATAACACTTTTCGCATTCTTCAAGCTTTAAAAAATTTATAAGTTTGCTAGAACACATCTGTACACTGAAGTTCCTTCGTATTATGTGTGGCAACAGAGTAAAAAGTTTACAAGACGTAGGTGTGGAGAGAATATTGATCAATGGCCAGGGATAAAGAAAGATTCTGCTTTAGGTCGCGTTTACACAATTCATCCTAACAATGTTGAGTGTTACAATCTACGCCTCCTCCTCCATCATGTTAGAGGCCCAACGCCTTTTTCTTATTAAAAAACTTTAAACAGTGTTAAATACCCTACATTAAAAGCTGCATGTATGGCAATGGGATTGCTCGAGGATGATAAACAGTGGCAATACACTATTAATGAAGCTAATTTAAGCAGCTCATCGTCCAAACTGCGAGAACTTTTATCAGTGATCTTGGTATTTTGTCACCCCTCTGATCCACGAAGCCTTTGGGAAAAGTACAAGGACAGTTTTTCAGAAGACATCCTGTTTCAGCACGAAAGACAACTGCAAGACTTTGCTCTTTCAACTAAGGACAAAGTGTACAACCAATGCTTGATTCTGATTGAAGACACTGTTCAGACTCTGGGAGGTCAGCGCTTAATGGATTATGGTTTACCTCAGCCTGAGAGATTTGAGACTCATTTGCAAAACAGAGAGTACATGCGAGAAACAAATTTTGATCTTGAAGATTTGAAGAAAAAGGTATATAATGCTGAAGCCTCTCTAACAGACAAACAGTCCAGCGTATATCAAAAGGTTCTCAACAGCATCGAGTCTGGTACTGGCCCAATATTTTTCTTAGATTCACCTGGTGGCACTGGAAAAACATTTCTCTTAAATTTACTTCTTTCAAAGGTCAGAAGCAATAAAGTCATTGCTTTGGCAACTGCATCATCTGGGATAGCTGCAACGTTATTGGAAGATGGAAAGACAGCTCATTCTGCTTTTAGATTACCCCTTAACTTCAATTACTCAGAGAATCCAATGTGCAGTATTAAAAAACAGAGTAATTTGGCTAAGGTTTTACAAGATTGCAAATTTATTATCTGGGATGAGAGTACTATGGCTCATAAAGTAGGATTCGAGGCAATGCAACCCTCAAAGATCTAAGAAATTCTGATGAAGTAATGGGTGTAGTAACTATTCTACTAGCAGGAGATATTCATCAAACATTACCAGTTGTATCTAGAGGAACACATGCAAATGAAGTTAAAGCATGCATCAAATCGTCGTATCTATGGCCTTAAGTGCAGAAGCTTTGTTTGAGTAAGAATATGTGAGCTCATTTATATGGAGATGCGTCAGCAAAATTGTTTTCTAATCTTCTCCTTAAAATAGGAGATGGAATATATCCTGAATGCGCGAACTCGCTACGGTAGTCACAGAGTTGCCAGATCTCATCGCCAAGATTTATCCTGATATTGTTGACATAAAAATTAGCTAATTGAATGGTTGTGCGAGCGTGCCATCTTATCTTCAAAAAATGATACAGCCGCAGAAGTCAACAAATCTTTTGATAGTACAGCAAATCGTGATGATGCAGTGCAGTATCCTGAGGAGTTTCTGCACACCCTAGACGCTCCAGGTTTTCCACCTCACATACTTCACCTGAAAGTTGGGACACCGGTAATGCTACTACAAAACCTTTGTCCACCAAAGTTATGCAATAGCACCAGACTACAAGTGACTAAACTTAATAAATATGTAATCGAAGCTACGATAATTACTGGATGTGCTCGAGGAGAGTTGGTTTTAATACCCCACATTCCACTAATTCCGTCGGTTTGCTTGCAATAACCATTAATAAGTCACAAGGGCAAACATTAAAAGTAGCAGGGATCGATTTAAGAGGACTGTTTTTCACACGGCTAGTTTTATGTAGTTGCTCCAGAGTCAGTTCATCAAGCAGCTTAATAATTTTAGCACCAGAAAAAAAATGTTATATACAAAGAAGTTCTTGCTTAAACGTAGGTATAATAATAAAATGTGGATGGCCTGCGTTTGCAAAGAAAATCAAAGCTTTGAAAGGATTGTTAAGGACAGTTTAGAATCGGTTTATATATATAAGGAGTCCAGGAGCCCCGGGACCCTTCCAAAATTAGAAAAAAATATAGATAATAAGTAATTATTATAGGTATAATTATATTGTAATATTATATAGGTAATTATATTGCTAATTCTATTACCCGTGCAATGCCGGGTACGGGAATGCTAGTATATTTATAAACCTAAAAAAAATGTTATTATTGAGAGCATTTATGTACATCTAAAAATAAAATTAAAAACTGAATGTTTCATTTAATCTATGAAATGTTTTCTGAATAATTCCTTGAGATATTATAAATTATAAAAAAATTATAGTGTTTCAATAATAATGTCAAATATAATGTTCAATAATAATGTCAAATATAATGTTCAATTATAATATCAATTAATAATGATAATTCAATTATAATGATAATTCAATTATAATGATAATTAATAATATCAATCATAATGCTCAATTATAATGTCAAAAAATTATAATTTTTCGAACCGGTTGGTCGCCAAAGGCGGCTAGTCATAAATAAAGCAAGATGGGAAAATAATTTTTTTCTGGTTTTTCTCTCTTGAAATTTTTTCTCTACTTGAATTATTTCAAATATGTCAAGGCTACTTAATTACTTTCGTCCCGTTACTGTAAAACCCTGCAATTTAATCTATCTTTTGGCACTGAACTTCTGCAATAATATTTTAGTAATTTCTTTTCAAAACAGAATATTATCTTTCTTCTGAGGAATTCGTTAAGGGGAGAATGAACGAAATTTTCGAAATTATTAAAAATGCTCATGATAACACTTTCCAGGCTCTACCATTTCAATCAGATTAGTAATATTTCTATATTGACTTTCACAAGCAATAGGAACTGTTCTAATTTGATATCATTTATTGGTAGTATCTACATCAATGCGATTAATAGATTCGATTTCATTTTTCAAGACCAATGGTCTTTTCTTCTCTAAATGTTCAGAAAATCAAAAACTATTTTGAATATTTCTAAATTATGCTCATAATTTTCATTTTCTAGAAAATTCTGCATTTAAGCTGTCACAAATAGCCTTATAAAGGAATTTTCGAAGTGAGGAGCGGTTAGCCTTTAGTACGATTCTGCTTCTAGTTAGCCAAAAGAGAGTTGAAACAAACTCATGAAAATATAACCAAGAACTGCAAATCATTTAAGTTTCAAAAAAAGGGGCTTATTCGAATTTGGAAACATTCCCCCAAACTTCTCTAGATATAAAACTTGACGATACAACTATAGGGTCATCAACCTCGATGGCAGAAATTTTGCTGCTTCACATAAAAGGTCACGTCAATGATATTTTACATATCAACTGAATATTTTTACCTTTAAAGCACAGTTATTCCAAATATCGATAAAGAAAATTTTGAAATTATGACAAGTTAAAAAAGCAAACATCTGAAAACTTTCCTGCATATAAATCACACTTTTTGGAATAAATTATGGCATAAAAGAATTTCAGATTATAGCTTGAATTAAATATTGAGGGAATCATCAAAGAGATTTTTGTTCAATATATTTTCAGCAATAATTTAAATAACTTTCAAATTTTGATAAAATTATCTTTTTGATGTCGAAAGTGGTAACTTTGGTTCATTTGAGTTTAGTAGAACGAGTTTTATTTCAATAATAAATATGTAGCCGTGATTTAAGAATTAACACAACGTATAGCTATAATTATGCTAAAAATAATAAAAATAATTCATCTGATTTTTTTATTGATTGAAAAACTAAAAAAAAGTAATATGAAACAGCCTTTAAAGATAAATGCGAAAATTACAGATATTTTAAATAACAAGTAAAGAAAGTTATTATTATTATTAATAACATATCAAAAATATATCGATATTGATTGCCATTACATTATTTTAGCAGTTTTAACGATACATTTATATATTTAAATGGACGTATACTGCGCAAGGAATTGAATCAAAAAATTTCTTAAAAGGAATTACAAACTAATTTTGAACATTGCATAATTTCTATAGAATGTCATTTTTACGTTATTGAAAATTACATTTTTTACATGTGAATTAATATAGAAAATTGATACACAGGGAATCTATTATATCAGGGAGAGGACATCGTATTTTATGATCCTTAAATAAGTAGAAGTATTAGTCTGGTCATTAGAAGCCAAAAAAGGAGATTTTTAAATAAATTTATTGTAGTTTGTGTTCCTATTTGCTTTTTGAAATGTTGATTAAGATTCTGATATTTCCTATAAGATGTTTCTATTTAAATATTCTTATAATCTAAGAATATGAAGAAAAAAATTCAAGAAAGTCTCTTTTTTTCTTCTTATAATTAAAAAAATTCTCAATTTTTAAAAAGTACCAATACACACTAAATAAGTTTCTTTAAGTCTTTCTTTTTAAAAAATTACCAGACTTTTATGAGAAAGTGGTTGTGAAGTAAATATCATGGTAGAACATACGATTTCATTTTTCATTTGAGGTACTTACGTCTCATTTCGAAGCAACACAGGGGTTTGAAGGAGAAAATGCTACTAAAACCTCATTTATTTTAATTATTGTTGACCTATTTAATGAGCACAAGATGCTCTACAATAATACTTCGATATATTTAGGGCATTCCATACTGAGTGACAATAGAATACCGAATAACATCTTACAAATATCATGTATTATCACTGTTCTTTACATACAGAACATTTAATTTTCTTTTGCTAATAGATGCTTTTCAGTCATTACATTTCTCCATCTCAGTAAATGTCCTTATCCACCAGAGGTTCATTAGTTATTGTCCTTTCTTGGAAATAAAAGTTGCATTAAGGTGGTGAGGAGCTTTAGAGAAGCAATGAACACGGTATATGGGCTGAAATCGATATAAGAGATCATGACAGAATTTACTTATTTGAGATAGCCTATATGTTGGTTATATATCTTAGTGTTGCTTATCTGATAATTATCTTAGACTTGATTGATTTGCCTTGTAGTGAATACAAATCAATGTAACCTACGAGCTGATCCTGGTCTAGTGCGACGCAACCAGAAAGTATTATCTTTCATCGTAATTTTAATCGCAAAGCAAATCATAATAAAAAACCAGATAAATATCCAATCAGAATCAACATTCATTACTCTTTCTCCCGATCGTCGGCACGAGGCCAGGCTTAGCTCGTGGGATGGATTTATACTGTAGTGTTAATACGAGGGAATAAAATTTATTTTTATAAAATGATCACTCCTATCCTTACAGCCTTATCAGTGTCAACCCGGGAATAAGGAAATTCTGAACAACACTGATAGATCTGTGTTTCTTTTTAACGAAGAAGAATCTTCTAAAAGTATTTTGGAATAATTCTTACAAGACTCCAGGCCTAACATTGTAGACCTAAAGGTTAACTTTGGATCCAATATTTTAGGACGATTATTACTCCTGAAAAACGACTTACTGGATACAAGAGAATGCCAACTCATTTTTATGTTAACGACCAATTTTCATGTACTAAATATAGATATTTATATTTGCTCCTTCCCTATTCGGACATTTATATCTTCATTATTCGGTAGATAAGCAAATTTTTATTTATGGAGTAATATGGCTATTAATTTTCATTAATGAAAAAATGAGAATTTTTGGGGTTCTCGATCATGGGCATGATATCAGTGATAATGTGCTGGCTAAACGCACGCTGGTAACAACAGTGCTTCGAAAGATTATGAGGGAAATGAAAAATTCATTGGTTGATTTTTCTAGATCTGATGATAATTTGGGAATCAACGATTCAATAATTCAGCGAGATAATGCAGATTGCTGGAAAATAAGCAATGGCACTTTGGGAAATTCAATGCTTAAATATTACATAGTCATAGAGGAAGACATTATTGGAATCAAAATAACAGAAAGAGTTAATTTTCCTCATTAACATTCAAAAGAAATGATAAATTTCAGCCACTGTTGGCTCTAATGAATAGTACAAGCAAAATAAATGGAGAAAATATATCCATCAATCCTACATTATTTTCCCAATGAATTTACATCAAAAAGCAATCAGATGCAGAAATGAAAGATTTTCTAACAAATAAAATTATATCTCTTTCTCTTAATCTGATTAAAGATAAAGAAGGTAAATTCGAAATAAAAATACAAAATCCTCTTTGTACAAAGCTACAAGCACTGTGTGTAGTATATTAATGACGAAAGCAGTGAATATGCTATTAATAGTGGACACAAGTTACATGGTGTCATTTGGAACAGGGGCTAATCTTTCTTATCAATCAATTATAGTAATGTGACGTACTTTATCCGAAGTATACTGGTGTGCAAAACTTGAACAACAGGGTTTTTTTTGCCCTAACTCCACAAGAAATCATCAGAGAGACATGAAATTCAGAAATGAAAGACAGCATTTTGTACTTAAAGCATGATGAAAGCATAGTTGCGAAAAAAAGAATACAATGTAAACAATAACGAAATAAACCTAAAAAAGGATTTGTTGAGCTCCTAGTATCGTTACACATAATTGTCTGTCCAGGAGGAAGAACAACAAGCAGATGTTCCTTAGTATGGGATATACCCACCCCTTACTGCAATGGTTGCTTCACACCGTCTCCCCATGCTGAGCACTAGATTGTCCAACAGTTCTTAAGGTAAGAGTGCCCAATCCTCAATCAGCATCTGTTTCAGTTGCTGGGTGTTCTCCAGAGGATGTAATGTGCCGCAATGCTTCTTCCCAAAGCATCCCACACATGCTCTATGGGATTTAAATCCGGGGAGCACGCTGACCAATTCATTTGAGTGATATGTTCATTTTCCAGTAGCTGCTGAACAGAAGGGGTTCGATGTGGCCGTGCATTATCATCCATAAAAACAAAATCTGCTCCAATGGCACCTCGGAGTAGACGCACAGGAAGAAGGATCACCTCTTTACAATAGCCATCTGCGGTTACAGAACGTCAGTCAAAAATGTAAAGCTGAGTTCTCCCGTTCAGCATAATGCCTCCCAAGACGACAACTCCATTACCACCGTAACGGTCTCATTACGTGATGTTACTGGGATGAAACCGTGTCCCGACCTCTCCCCAAATCAACTGGCATCGAGAATTTATGCAACACTAAACGGCTCTCGTCTGTAAAGAGGACACGACTCCATTGTTGAGATGTAAAGTTTTTGTGCTCCTTGAACCACTCTAAATGGTACCACCGATGGCCAACTTTCAAAAGGATATAGCGTTCAGGACGGCGGGCAAATAGGCCCCCTTTGTTAAGGCGTCTGGACGCAGTAAACCGCAACACTTGTCGCACCTTTGCTGTGCACAGTTTCTTAGCAATAGCGCTTGCTGACTAGTTTCGGGCTCTGTTCGCCTTCAGGACGATATATCGGTCATCCACTGCAGTTGTTTTCCCATTCCATCACCAACCTTTTTAACAGCTGTACCTGTGGTTTAGAAGGCTTTCCAAGCGCACGAAACGCTTCTGTTGATTCCGAACTCTTCAGCCACACGGGTCACATTACGTCCCTCCTCCAACTTTTCGATAATTTTTCCACGTGTGAAATCATCCAGGTGATTTCTTTTAGCCATATTTTACGAAAGAACTCACTAGCATTTGCAACGAATGTGTTTAATTGCATCTCCGCCCTTCCTTTTATTGTCGTCTTGAGCTGCACGCGTTTTGCGTACGCTCACGTGACTTGTGATATTTGCATGCACATGACCTTTCTCCTGAATTAAGTGTTCATTGTACTGATCGCAAGAAAGGCTATCTGGCTATCTGCTTAAAATTTACATTGTTGCTTAAGTTTTGCACGTAGAAATCAACTGCTCTAATCATTTTTGATGGAGAAAACATAAATAGTGAACTATAAAATCACAGAAGTAAATGTTAAGTGAAATAATGCTTGTAGAAACTGTATTATCAGTTATCGCCCCTAAAAAAATTCCTTGCTTAAATCCTGATAAACAAACTCGTCTAAGGAAAAAAACCACACGAAAGCTAACGAAGATTCTGAATGTTTAATCGCAAATAAATCTCTAGATTTGGCACCTACACATTCATCTGGGATTGTCTCAGATGAGGATATTAAAATTATAGTAATCCTTTTATAGGTGTCTGTACTTTAAACAACGCTTAGTTCTTAATGGAAAAGAAAAAGAGCACAAAGATATTGTTTTATAAATGCCATGACGTAGTATCACTTCTTTCAATTTAAGGTAAAATGTTTATTCATACTCAAAATAGAATCCTAATTTCTTTATTATTAAAAAAATTAACATTTTCAAAAACCAACATGTGACCACGGATGTTTTTTAGATACAATGAAAAGTTTTCTTTTAGCATTACATGGTTACTCAACATTCACCTCATTCTTGAATAGTGTTTGTTACAAATACTGCATCAAATAATCACTAAATCTAAAAATAATTACTGCATCAAATAATCACTAAATATATACAGCCTTGCTTCCACCAGCTAACTAAAGCAGTCTCTCACCATATTCTTTATTATCAATTCAAGGCTGACTCAGCAAGGAGAAGGTTTCCGAAAATTAAGAGAGGGAAAAAATAAATAATTGGCTGAAAACTGACAGAAGTTTCAAGATATTAACATTAGATAACATATGCTGTAGGAGGAAGAAAGCTTATTCTAAAAATTGCAGTTTTATGAAAGTCAGCGATTAGAAAATGCTTTAGTCCTTAATAATATTAAATATGACGATGAAATTCCAGAAAATACCTGATGATTTTCATGAGGCTTCTTTATATTCGGTCGAAAGAAAGAAACCCGAAGAACTTCCTGGACATATGGTACCCTCGTCACCAAAGCGGACAATATTAAATAAATAAGTTAATTAAAGTATGCATTATTATATACAGAGTGCTCTGTTAATGGGCTGAAAAACACAGAGATTTGTTAGTAGCATCAAGAAAACTAAAATTACAATGGACATGGTGTCGCAAACCACATAGCGCCTTAAAACAAAATATTGTAATATATTTAAAGTCTTAGAAAAGACTCAATTCTGAAGTCATTGGAATGCAGGGACAAACAAAAGGAAAGTGCTCCTATTTATATATTATTATTATCATTGGCAATTTTAAGCAAAGAACCAATTTCATTGTCACACTACTGAAACGAAACTTTTTCCAAAATATTGCCACGATTGATTCTTTATGCTCATGAGCGTCCGATCAGCAAATTCAAAGAGCTTGGTAAAATTCGATTCGAAAGAATCGGAAGGCATTACCAGATTTCTTTTTGATGGCATGAGTGTTCGATACGAATCAAAAATACAATAAATATCTGAAGCTTGATAAGTATTGAAAGTTCAATTTAGCTCAATCAGAATCGAAGGTTTGATCAAGATTTAATTAGTGATCCAATTTCAGATCTGATCTGCCTCTGAAAATAATTGTTATCATAAATATAAGAAATCAATATAATTTTAAGAAAAATATAATATGAAATAAGAAATGAAGCAAAATTTTTAAAACTAAAAAAAAATCGAAAATTATATATTTTGTAAAATCTAAAACGGAAACTCTATAAAAAAGCATGTGAATCAAAATTTTAAAAATAAAACCTTCATACACTCACACATATATTCCTTTCAAACACATTCTGAAATGAGCCCAAATAATAAAGATCCTTGAATTCAACAACATAAATGACCCTTCTAGAAGTGCTCCCAAAGCGAAGACTCCGATTCCAGTCGGTAGATATTACTAAACTTAACTTTAATGATTGTAATGAATGCTCTATTGGCATTGAAAGCTCGGTTAGTATGGACAATTCGATACCATCAACATGTCGATAAATAGCGAAAGTTTGATCAAGTTTAATCAAGATTGATGAGTTTAAAATTTAAATAGGGGTCAAATGAGGAGTGAACAAATATGTAGCTGAAATTTAATATAAAAAACAAAAGTATTTAATAATTATTATATCATAAAATTTTCATCTACAATGAAAATTTGACCAAAAGTAAGTTCAATACATTTAACACATAAGCATTCAAGTTTGTATAATGTTAAAAATATTTAAATAAAATTAAAAATGAACTTAATTTATTATATATTAGGTAACGCGTTTTCAATTTATTCATTTATAAACATATTTTTATGTAAAAAAAATTTCAATGAGAATTGAAAAAAATTTCAATGAGATACTGCAACTAGAATTTTTTTATTGATTGAAATAACTTTGAAAATTTAAAATTAAGCAAGAATGAATGCCAGTTTAAATAATTTATATAAATTCGGCGGAATTTTATAATAAGAAACTAATCAACACCTTATAGAATTTATGTTTCATGGGTGAAAATTGTACGTCGATGCAGTATGCAGTACAAAACTATTTCTTTTCCCAATAAAATTTAGACTATTATATATATATATATATATATATATATATGGGTGTGGGTGTGTCTGTGTGATTCTGACCATATTTTATCGTCATTTCAAGTTTTTATTTCCAAACATAGAATCTAGAGTTGCTTCCTTACATAATGGTTAAATCAAAATGAATTTTAGATGAGTAATGCAGAAGTAAAGCATACAATTGTAGAAACTCAGAAAATACACCTTTGATAAATTTGGAGTAAAAATTTTCAACTTGTATCATAAAATTTGTAAGCATTTAAAAGGAAAATTCTTCGTGAGCATCTCCTCATTGGATTATGATTCATCGTGGACCACGATTCCTCATCATGTTATCGGTAAATAAATTATTTTCCAAAACTGATATCGAAAAATCGTTTTTTTCTCTCGAAATATTGAAGGTTTTCGATATAATTAAAAATTAATACAACTCAAGTGTCAACGTGTGAATCAAAAATTTATGTGATCATCTCAAAAACTGGTACTTGCTGCCTGGATACAGCAGTGTACTTTGCTTTTCTGCAGCTCGTTCTCCAGAAATTGTAGCGAAGTGCACCGGCCACAGACTAATGAGGCATGTGTTTCATGAATAATGGGGCTTCTGCATATTCTCGTTGCTGCGGCAGATATCAAAAACATGTCTGCTAACTCCCTGATTATTATTTTAAGTCGTATTCTCGATTGCAAGTTCAATTATTACTTTTCATCAATAATTTCTTTAAATTAGTTGATGGAAGTAGCACATTAAATAAATTAAAATATTTAAGCTTATTTTAACAAATTCATCATTTATCAATAGATTGTTACTATGAGAGTGACTCTGCGAGCCCATTAACATGTGGACTTTTCAATAGTCAGGCAATTTACTTTACTTTGTGTTAACTTTGTTTACAAAAATTTCTTAACGGTACAAGGATTATTAAAAGAAAGAAATTTATTAGCTAAATATTAACTGTCCATACATTCAGAATAATTTCTTGTTTGTCAGGCAACGCTATCAATGAAGTCAAACATTCGTTAAACGTCAACTAGTTATTGCGTCTAAACAATACTCATAGCGGAAACCAAAGAACGAGATAAATGAGGAATTTCGTATTGAGTGTTTTGGTATAGGGTGATATTTTTCAAAAGAGGTTAGTTTTTTAACTCATAAACAAAACAAAAAAGAAACTAAATTTAAAAAATTTCTTTTGATATGAAATATATTTAATATATAGTAAAAAAATTGATATAAAATTAAAATTTCAAGCATTTTTTGGTGGTAAATCTCAGATTTGTACTTAACATTAAAAAAAAGATGAAAATAAAAATCAGAACTATACTACAACTTGCTTTAACAAGCTACCTAATGATTAAGCTATATAAACGAGAAAAATATAAATAAATTTATGCCCAAAATAAAATAAAATCACTTATACTAGAAAACCAACAAACGACCCAAAAAATTTAAATTCGCTTTTCACTCGTTTCAACTAATTGATTATTAGAAGATTCAATTGCTGCAGAGATTAACTGAAATAACGATTTGTGTTCTTCAATTTCACACCCTTGAAATATTTATTTATTGCAGAAAGCATACAAGCAGCATCACGCGTGGAATTTCTACGGTAATAACGTTCAAAATGTATCAATACTGGTATTATTTATAACATATTTGTTCTCTATCTTGAAGGTTCTATGAATCATTTTCTATTCTCTGGTTTCAAAGTTGTTTGTTATGTTAAGCGAGTTACAATCGCATGCAGAAATTTGCTCAATTCGTCGTGTGTTGCTTTTATACTTATGAAGAGCAAATACACG
Source organism: Argiope argentata (assembly GCA_026289955.1). Lineage (NCBI taxonomy): Eukaryota > Metazoa > Arthropoda > Arachnida > Araneae > Araneidae > Argiope > Argiope argentata. The sequence goes on from JAOUZG010006627.1 coordinate 590,080, forward strand.
ATGCTCTCAATTCCAAATAATGGTAGTCATGATAGTATAAGAATATTCCTTACGAAACATCAGAAAGAAGCATCTAGAGGAAGAACAGAACTTTTAGATAAATAAAGCTCATATTTGAAAACCTCTGACGAAACATCTCGAAGAGCCACACGTCTGAAGAACAGAAAGTTCAAAATAAGACCACTTCAGCTTCAGTCATGTTTTACCTGGAAAAGTGAAGATCAAGACGTTCCTAATAGCATCACTACATCATTTTTTCATTTTGAAGAAGATATTTCACTCCACCGAATTTTAAATTTTAAAGCCTATTTATTCTGTCAGAATAGAGCTATAATTTATCTTTTTTAAACACTTTTTGTTCCATTTTAGAAAAAAATATTAATAGTCTTTGTAGGCATTGTTTGGAAAAAAAAAACATGATTTCAAAATTCCTAAAAGTCAAAAGCAGCAACATTTATGTTATTAAAATAGTCTAATAATTCCCAGTCAATCTCGCGGATCAAATATCAGATTCTTGAAAAATATCAGCTTTTCTAAAATCATATTAATAAATATAGACGTAACGCTTATTAGCAAGGTTAGGCATGAAGTAAATAAGTAGAAAAAAACCCAGCTGTGCAGAATGATGACCATGATCTCTAAATACTATTAAAACTAATAGTAGATAAAGCTAAATATTCTTTATTACAATAAAAAATAGTGTCCGACGGATTCAAATCGTAAAAATTCATTGAAGTAAGTAATTTTGTCACAGCTGTGTTCAAGTAATTGTTATCATTAAAATAATCATTATCGTCAATTAAAATTATTACAGATATACATTTTCATGAAAGCTAAATCTCAAAAAGTAATTAGAAATTTTAAGCTAATTAATATAAAAACTAGATTAAAAATGTAAAATACATAAAAATAGTTTTTTTTTCCTGATTTATCATATTGATATAAATCCAAGTATTCCAGATCCGAATCAGGTAGCGAATTTGATGATCAAAAAGACCTTTTTAGTAGCAATAATTATGTCTTACCATTTTTGCATGAACTTACGATTAACTGATTTTTTAAAAAAAAATGTTTTGCTTATCATGACTAAATTGGAGTAACGAATGTCTTGAATACTTGAAGTTTAAGTTAAACAAATAATGTTTTTTTTCTGTCATAATGGGACTGAAAAAAATCAGTACGCACTTTTAGTTCTTAATTCAAAGACATTTTGATAAAATATCGCCATTTTCTGAAGTCAGTGCGTATTTTTAAAAAATGTGACTTGTTAAAGAGACTATTATTCCTTTTAAGAATCAGTTTCATAAAAAAAATTTGATAATCTCTAAGTTTCCCCAAAAAATCGGGAGAATTACTATTTTCAGACCCCACCAATGCATCCAATAACTGCTAAAAATGATTAATCATAATGAAAACTTAAAAGGGTAAAACTTTGAGCCTATGGCACGACAGAAAATAGGAAATTTAAATTTTAGAGTTTAAAAAGTCGGTTACTTGTTCTTAGTAGTTTCAGAATTTAGTCTGGATTTTTTAAAGCTTCTTTTTTCCTGCAGATTAAGTTCGAATTCATGCTTCAACCATTTATAATAATTTTGGAATACTTTTTCTTATTTATTTACAATAGGAATATTAACTCTTAATTTAGCTTCTAGTGATGTAGCTTAAATGTTTTTAAAATGTATTTCATTTTTAAATATATTATTTGCACTCTTAAGGTTCAGAGTCTACACTTTTTGAATTCTCAAGTATATTAATGGTCTTAAATTGATTTTATATTCAAATCAGTTTTTTAATACGTTTTACAAAACATATTTTCGTAGTTCATGACTTACAGCTTTTATTACTTCGTGTGCGTGTTTAACATTTAGTTTAGTTTTATTAACGGCTCGTTTCAAAGAAGCTGTTTCGTATCAATATCTTGATTTTGAATCCCGATCAGATAAAGGTGTTGGCAACTAAACTAGTTCACCTTTACCAAAACTTCTACATAACAAGTGATGAGGCGTTTTCCCTTGACGTCAGTTTTAATATCCATATGGTTCGAATACACTGCTAAATTGAAAGCTTGCGGCCTCGACTTGAACATTATGTCCCCATAATATTTGGTGTTTCATGCTTATCTTGAAACGCCCTTTATAACAGTGTTTCACCCTTCTACTGCCAGCATTTTCTTATGAAATAAACTAGCTGGTGCCGGGCGCGTTGCTTCCACGTAAGAAATAATTTTGAACATATCTTTTGAAATTAAAAATAACTGTTTGGTTTAATGAGGAATGATAGAAAGAATGATATTTATTTATTTATTATCGGCAAAGAATACATTCGTTGAAATTTAATCATATATAAAAGATAAGTACAAATAATATTCATTCTACTTTTTCTCTCTCTATTATTCAAGGGCTTTAGAGTAGACAATACTTTTCGTTTTTCCGTCTTCAGCAAAAACAAATAAATTTCTTGTGCCGTTCAACTTGTAAGAATCCAACTTGCAACTGGTCGTGTGAAAATTGTACATTTATAAAGTTAAACCCGCGCACTTAAAGTGATTGACTTCCCAAATTGTCATTGGTTATCGAGAATGAAGTCGAATGGGAAACTACTGTAGTTTGAAATCAAAAGGTATGTCGGTGGGAATGATGGGAGTACGAGAAATGAGCATATCTTCTCCAATCGGCTTTCCAATAAGACATTCTCTGCTCTTTTTGCCGCGTATTTGTCTTTTAATTTTGATGCGTGAGATCAGGTAGCATAAAAAAGTTGTTTTCCGATTTCTGCCGCATGTGGTTCTTGAGATTCTGAAGCACGTGAATTTGTAATTCGTAAATGATCTGCTTTGCTGTTCTCTTAGCGTTCCTCGTTTGTTTGAGAAGCTCGGGTCGACTAATTTTTAAGTTCTTCACTGGTATATCTATTAAGTGATGAACGTTTGGGGACATATTTTTTGTCAAAGCGATCAACACGATATATGCTTGTATAACCGAAATATCTTTTGTCAATTCACTGAATAAATTAAAAAAATTACTATTTTCACAGGAACATTTCCCTTATATGTAACTTAACTTCATTGGCATTGATAATAACAATTCTATTTTATATGTGTAAGATAAACTTTGAATAATATGTGTGGTAGCCGCAGACAAAGTAAGATGCACACTCAATGACAATATTGGGCGTAGATGGCTATTCATTAATGAGAAGGAAAAAAATAGCCTTTCCACTAAATATTTTAATTTAATTTCTCTCACATTGATTAACACCAATTATAATAAAACTATTTTATTTGTTATATGTGCGATTGACTCCGAATGACTTATGCCATTCGCCGTTTACTGGCTGTCTTTTGTCAAATATAATTATAATTAAAATATAATCTTCGAGCAAGTGCAAATAAAAGTTTGGAAAAATTCCATTTCAATCGGTTGAACGGGAAGGCTACGCCAAGGGTACCAACAAACAAGGATTTATTTTTATATTTTAGATATAACTGCCCGTTGATTATATAACCTTCACGCTTGTGCAAGCAATAATTTGACCAAGTTTCATCCCAATCGATTGAACGATTCGGCAGCGCATAAGGTACGAACAAACAAAAGTTCATTTTTATATATTAGATAAATAAACATTATTTATATTTTATGAAACATTTCATGAAGATATTAAGAAAAAAGATACTTACAGGGAAATTTTTCATACACTAAATTTGAGGAATATGAATTAGAAAGAAAATTTTTCAGCTGTAAGTAGGGGTAGTATTAGACCTTAATTTCAGTTCCTGTGGTACAAATACGCAAACCAACCAAAATTTAACTCATTTGGTTAATAAATTCTTTTTTTTTATTCAATGATATTTCTTTCCTTTCGACAATTCTGACGGGGGAATCAATGAATTTAATCATAAAATAAGAGCGATTGGGGTACTTGCGCTCAGTCACAATCCCGATCACTCATTAAAAAAGTGTCTTTTGCGCTCACGTTTTAGGTTTACTGGGATTTAATTACTTTTAGCGGGAAAGCTTGGCTTGAATCTAGAGGAACTCTAGAGAATGCACATTTGTCGTATTGATTAGAGAAAGACTGCTAATTGAGAATCCTTTTCCTTGATATATTCCTTTTTTTCTCTCATGGTAAAACTGATAAGTTATCTCTAAGATTACTAGGATAATTTTTGAAAGTTTATTTTAGATCAGGTGTTCGGTGTGTGTGATTTTTTTCTCTCTCCATTAGTTGGATCTGATTTTAAATGTGAATCACAGTATTGAAGCTTTCAAAACATCAAAAGGAAAAACATCAGTTGTGCACAACAAATATCAATATTGGAAGTATCGCAGTTACCTTGAAAATGTGATAACATTGCGCTACCTTATAATGAAAGATCCGAAAAGTGTAAAGGGCTGCTAGAAACAAATGACAGCTGTCTTCTCTTTAAAATGAGGCATTCTTGTGAGCCGGATGAATTTCAAATCGGTGTCAAGAAACATTTAATAAAAATTAAAAGGAGAGTTCGAGTTTATCAAGCAATGTCTAATTATTATCAACATTCGAATTTTTAATAAGGAAAATATAATAATTATAACCTTTCCTTTCGAACCGTTTGATTGCACACTCAATGATTTTTTTAACAGCCAAATTTATTATAAATATACAAAAAAATCATTTAATTACAATCCTATTTGTAAAATATTCAAAAAGAATCTGAAATAATCTTTGATATGCACTAAATATTATAAGTGTATGTAAAATAGGCATTAAAAATTATAAATATAGGAAATTTTAAAATACTAAACTTCTGTAATAATTGTAGATTTAAAAACATAAAAAATTATTAATATCATTTGTTTTCAATACATGTTTTAGAAGCAGTAAAATTATCTTAGCATTTATTTAAATCAAATTGGCAATGGAAAAGAAATTGAAGCAAAAAAAATGTGCATAAGTGGATTACTTCGATCACAGGATTTTGACAATTATTTGTCAGTTTTAAATTATTAAATGAGATATTTTTTGTTACTTAAAAATGCTAATGAAATAGGGTAACTGAATTTTTAGGTTATGACAAGACTTAAGTTTTGGCTTCAAATTCAGATTTAAGTGATACAACTGCATAAATAAACAAATAAAAAATCTTAGCAAATAGACTCATTAGTGCGTTCTACACAATTATCATTGTATAGGTTTTGTTTCCTTCGCAATTATATTTGTTCCGTTAAGAACATTAGCTTTCTGTTACTTACTTTAAAAGGAGTAATTTTAAAATAGCAGAAATAAGAAAAGTTTGTCCCATTTGAATCATATAAATAGTTTTTAACGAAAATTCACAAAACATTTATTACAACAAAGCAGAAGCAGTAAATTTTTTGTAGTTTATTTGACTTTAAAAATGAAATAAACTTTCGGATAAATACACTTTAAAGCAGAATAAAACATAGCCTATTAAAATTGTTTCATCGATTCAATTAAAGAAAATGGTTCTTCAAATTGCATTACAAATTACCATTTTTTCAAGATAAATAATACAAAATAGGTTTTGATTTTCAAGTTCGCACTAGTATATAAAATCTGAGCTCAAGTTTCATAAACTGCAGCATTTCTTTTTTTTTTATTCGTTTGCACCTCAAGAAACAAAAGCGCACAGCCTTAGTTTTTTTATTGTGTGGTGTCTTTTTATATTGATTATTATTTTTTTATTGCTTGATTCTTTCCAATTCTAATTCAGGATAATGATTATAACTGTTTTCTGAGAGCTACTATCGACTTATCGATACAAACATCAAATTCAGGAAATAATTTAAATTCCAATTTAATCCACTTTTAGAGGAATTCCCCCTCACTAAAAAAAGAATAACCTAATCTTAACTTTAATTAAATTTAAAAAAAGAATAGTATTGTATTAATTAAAAATGCTTAAAAATTGGTTCCAAATTAACACCTTCAACATCCATAAAAAAGCATTACCTTAATACTTGGGCGTAAGTAATTGCGGTCATGTGACATAAGGACTGGCTTTTTGAGTTAGCACAAAATATTTATGAAATATCCACTGATTAAGTTAATTCATTTCTTAGTTCAGATATAATACTAATAAAAATTAAACGAATCTATTGGTAAAATACAGTAAACTTTTGTAGAAAATGGATCCAACTAAAGAACTTCTAAAAATGGCTGTATGTCACATATGAACAGAAGAATGACGAACTTCTTACATGAAGAATTGTTTTCACTTTTCCAAACCTTGAAAATTTTGAAAATGTTTCAATCTAGATCAAAGTAACATTTGTTTCTCCAAACAAGATTTTTCAGAAGGAAAGTTTTGATTTTGCCTAAGGAAAGGCCAATTTGTTTGATTTTGCCTAAGGAAGGGCCAATTTGTTTGATTTTAGACGCCGAGCTTCTATTCTATATGAATGTCTCTTATTAAAGTTGAAATATATTCTACAAAGTCAATTTTGCAATTTTGAGCTCTGGAATGAATATTTCTCATCTAGCAAAACGATAACCTAAACATTAAAGTAACATGCCAATTTTTTTCATCAAATATGAAATTTCATTGTCACTATTTCACTCCGGTTGAAGTAAGGATCTTACAATTTTTAATCTCTAAATTACACAGCTTAGAATGTTGGAAACTGAAAACGGTATTGACTTCTTCTAGAACTAAAGAAACATTACGATTACACGCAAATCATCATCAAAAACAGAAGTTTCTGTTGTTCTTGTTGTTTCTCATCCCTTTGACCAGCAGAGCTAGATCAGGTCCATGAACTCATTCACCTTGAGAAAGTCCAGTACCAAAAGAGGATCATGAACCAAGTGCTGCATGATAAGCCCCAGAAATGATAACATATGGCTAGGATTGGCTTGTGCAGAAGAACATTTAGTGTAGAGTTCGAACTGTTTAGCACCTCTGACAAAAGTCATTGATAATAGATGGCCACTAAGGAAATGGGTAAAAGCAGTTTGATCTCGTCTACTACTGCCCAGAACCAGGAAGCCCCCAGGGCGCTTACTCTGTTACCATGGGTGCACTGTCGAGATCAACCAAATGGCCTTATTCGTTGTCGTGTATTTAGAAAGAAAAAAAACTCCATGTAAGTAAGAGAAGCGGCAGGCGTTTAAGCACTAGTCATTTTGAGAATGTAATAATCGACGATATTATTTCATTTTGTCATTGAAATAGTTTTCCTTTCAATGATTAACTGGACTATTGATTCATGGTATTTTTAAACACTTCAACAATTCAGGTATATTTCCTTATTGTCTTTCACTGTTTATAAGCGAAGTTAAATTTATTAATAAAGTAAAAAAATTCAATTTGATTAAACTGAAAGCTAAAAACTACTTTTTTAAAGATTATCTTAGCATTGTATACTTTAAAATAACAGGCACGATTTCCTTTTCCATCAATACTTTAAGAAGAAATTTTTTTTTATTCTCTATTTTTAATTTTTTTAGCTTCTCAAGTGAATCATCTACCAAATCATATGAACCTCTATAAAGCATACACAGTTACAGTAAACATACAGCAGTACACTTAAAGCGCACTGCTTAATTGACCTAGATATGAAAATGAGCTCGCATTTCGTTACCTAATCCCTTTCCCCAACGATTGGTGAAATATTTCAATAAAATGACTTCATACCTCTCAAAAGTACCAGCACACTTAAAAATTTAAGATAAAGAATTATAACCTGGAAGTGAATTCATATACTGGACTCCATAAAATCATTGGTCTTTATTCAGAAGTTCAGTATTTTTTTATATAATCTGCTAGGGATTTTTTTCTTCTCTTTGGGGGGGGGGGATAAGTTTATCATTTTTGAAATAAAAATGAAAATGTAAAATGGCAGAAACAAATACATTAAAAAGTGGTTAAATATCGAAATATTTTCGGATAAATTCAAAACTAAAATTATGATATGATACTTTATTTTTATTTTTGTATTTTGATGACATTTTAAAAATGGTTTAGTTTTAATCCTCTTGAAAAGAAGTCGTCACCTGGTCTCCTTTTTGGAAGAGACACATGTTCGAACATTGCTACTCCTAGCCAGCGGTGAGGCTATTCATCCTTTTTTGCGCATTGTGTTTCTCCCTTTTAGTGTCGCCCTTCGGACTTGAATGGAGACAGATAATGGAACACACATGCTGGCGACCCATTGAAGAAAGCAAACCGTGTCGAAACAGCAGATGGGGTTATTTCTTCTATAAACCACCCAAGCTGGGATAAAGTTCCAATAATGAAGAGCATATGCGTTTTACGAGCCATTGAAGAAAGAAGTGCTAAAACCTCCAGATGCGACTATAAGGGTATTGTGAAGGTTCTAATAAGGGGTGGATGTTTCAAGAATATTCCCACAACTTGACGGCGCGCCATTGGGAGTATTTCTGAAGAATGATTGGGCAATCGACATCTCCAACGCGCCAATGTGAGCCTGAGAAGTGGCGCTTCACCACTGTTAAAATGGATGGTCGAGAAACTGATCCGGTAGACGGGACCAGCTAATCTGGCTAGAGACTGGTCGAGAGCGGATACGACAACGAGACGAGCTGTGAGCAGTGCTGAAGTTGAAGAGATACCACTTGATCTCGAGTTTGTTGGAAAGATCTACCGGAAGTAATCCGTAGATCTCTGGAGCTACACGCAGTAGCCGGATACGCGGACAGCTTGTGAATCCTCGGCATAGATGCCGAACTGACAATCCAGTTGTAAATATTTCTCAGCATTTAACCTAGAGGACGTGTTGTTGTTGTTGGTTACTGTATAAAGCTGTAAATAAAGTCTTTGTATTTAAAACGCTACTATTTTATTTGATCGACCAGGATCAAGTCATTACACTCTCTTGCTTTCTACTTTATTTATTATTTTAAAAAGGCTTATAATCGAAAGAAAACAGTAAGTGGAATTCGAAATGTCATTATCTTGCCTCTTAGTAGCGGTTAACCGATTTGGCATATATCTAAATTCACAAAGCAGTATGTGATAAAACGCTTTCAGAAATAAAAATGAATTAGAAAACAAGATAAAGTAAAGTCGTCTAGCTAACTCAACGTAATAAAAGACTGGAAGTTTGCCAAAATATTTTCTACTTCAATTTCACATGAAACTATTCGACGAGTGCTGAAACCAGCAGGTTTACATGGACTTTCAGGCCGACAAAAACAATTTTACTAGTGCAAAAAACAGGAAGCTTAGACTTCCCTTCGTGACATCAATTATAAGTAAACTAGAAAACTTTACAGTCTTGTCTAATAGCATTTAATAAAAAGCAACAGAGATTACGGACAAGATAAAAAAATAGATTACATGTGACATAACAAATTATGATTAAGACATCAATGTAACAATTGGTGCATTTTCTTATAAATTTTTGAAAAGTTATACATTATTACTTTTTCAAATCAATATTTAAATTCTATTTTTGGTTTTTCAAAATTTTTAATTCTAAAAATGAGCTTTATGTGGCATCCTTAAAATTTTTAATATGCATAAATAATAAAACGAAAGAATCATTAACACTGGGTTTACGGACGTTTCTTATATACCTATCTCTACGAACACGCGTCTATTTGATACTGACTATGTTTTGTAAAATTTTATTTCTTCTTCTAGACATATTTAGATAATAAAGAAGGGCTTTTTTAACAAAATAGTTTAAAATTGAGGTTCACAATAGTATTAATAATTCAAAAAATATTTGAGCATTTTCATTTTTATTACTCGAACTAAGCAATTGAAACATTCAAAATCTTTTCGAACTCAATCAATTGACATTTGCGTTTGTTCTTTCTATTATTGCTTATCGGCAACAGTTGTTTATCGCTTGTTTCGTTTGAGATAACGATATCGGATAACGGATTGAAGTATTGTCGGTAAATTCCTATCCATTATTGATGTGATGTTTGCATATTTACTCAAAATTTTGTCTAATTTACGATCGCGTCAAATTGGCGCGTATCCGGGGATTGTGTCACGCTCAATCTCATTTGCGCTAACTCATTAGAGAGTGTCATTTGCGCTCACATTGTAGGTTTACTGGGATTTAATTACCTTTGGCAGGAAAATTTGGCGTGCATCTTGAGGGGCTACAGAGAATGCATGTTTCTCGCATTGATGATAAGATTAAGTGACATAATTAAGGGTCCTTTTCTTCGAAATATTCGCTTTTTTTCTCATGGTAAAACTGATAAAATTCTCTTTAAGAACGCTAGGAACATTTTTGAAAGTTTATTTTAGATTAGGAGTTAGATTAAATTTAGAGAAAAAATGGAGAGCGAAAAAATATATAAATCTATATGATAGAATAAACCGAACAGTAGAAAAATATTCTTTTGTCAAGGACTTAAAGAGCTGCCTTGTAACTATTGCTAATATAATAAAATTGCCGTAAAATTATTTTAAAGCAATGAATAATGGAATTTTATTTGAAAAATTTAAATAATTTGTAAATAATAATAATAATAATGGACAAATAATTCGATAATAATAGAAAAATAATTTGTAATAATAAAACAAAATTGAAAAAACTAAGCAAGTGTTAACTTGAAGAAAAAAATGCTTTTAGGTAATATAAATAATTTTTCATGCTTTGGTTATACATTCTTATTTTTTGCATAAATTAAACTTTTAGCTTACCATCATTGATTAAAATTGTATTTAAGTTGCAGTGTGATAGAGAATATTTTATGAATTTTAAAAACTGTTGAATTGAAATAATTTATTTGATTTGTGTTATAAATTCGAATAATAGCATTTCCTTAATAAACTATTTGCATATACTTACAACAAGTTTTTTTATGGATAAATTGCATAACCACTTTACAATGTTGAAGTATTGCAAAGGAACTTTTAAAAATCACATGTATACTGCTAAATAATTTTATCTAATTATCTTAAAGATTATGATAAAAGATGATGATGAAACTAAAAGCAAATGCGTTTCCTTAATACTTATTACTAACACTTATTTGATATCATATTTGACAGATATTATACTTCAAAGATTCTAAATTATTCAGCATAAAATTATAATATTTATTTTCTTGTAAATTATAAATTTAAACAACAGTTATGCTTTTAAAAAATCCTTCCTAAAATAGTCAAATTTTTCAGTTGGGCAAAACCTTCCTTATATAGAGACCATGATATAAATTGAATAATTGCAAAACAATTTATGTGATTTGAATAAAATTGTCTTCAACGGAAAACAAAGTAAAGTTTGTTTTCCCTCATATAAATGTAAGGCAAGCACATGTCCAAATTATCATCAATATTGGAAATTTTTAAAAATGAAAATGAAATAATTATGACATTTTTAGCCTTTCCTTAGAAATACTTAATTTGTTTGAATATTATATTATGCAAAGCTACAATTTATAATAAATATAGAAAAATCATTTTATATCCACTCTGATTGTAATATAATCAAAAATAATTAAATAATCTTTTAAAAATTGTCCCCAAAAACTATAGATATATCAAATTTTCGAGTAGCAAACCTTCATAATAATTGTTAATTCATCATACATTTGCAATATAGCTGGAAGGAAATTGAAATAATGTTTAAAAACTGCGTTAAAAACTATAGATGTATAAAATTTGTATAATACTAATTGTTGTAGATATAAAAGTGTAAAAAAATTTTAATCTCTATAGGTTACATGTCACTTTATA